>CM059208.1:5789231-6057590 GCA_030347435.1 Clarias fuscus
TACACCCCAGTCAGATACGCATGTGCACGCACACACACACACACGCACACACACACACACACACACACACACACACACACACACACACACACACACACACACACACACACAAACACATCTGCAGAGTAGTTATAAGAATTCATTTATCATTGCTTCTTTTCCTTGTTTTCCCACCCCTCTTTTTTCCTCCTCTGTCATTTTACATTTTTTGGTATCAGTTTGTGTTTTTGTTGTTCATCTGTTTGTGTTCTGTTATTCCCATGTGATGTTAGTCTGTTTATATTAAAAAGGAAAAAAAGTGTTTAAAAGTAGAACTTTGTTGTTGCATCAACACTGTTTGTGTAGCATAACATTATACCTTAAAATATTATGTGTGTGACCTGGCTATGGAACTCACTGAGCCAGAAACAAGAGGCATATACATTTATAGAGCTGTGGTCTTAAAACAAGCTGAACATGCACATTGCTCTGTTATCTGCTTGTCAATGTGGAAAATAACAAATCATAACATTTTGTTAAAAACTGGACTTTATCTAGTACTTGAAACAGAACAATTTGCAGCCTTTAACAATACTTCACTTACTCATTAAAAATCTCACCACCTAATGGATTTCTCTTATTATATGTTTTACAAAAGCAGACACGCACTCTCTGCAGTACGACCACACTTCGTTCTCATCAAGAACAGATGGTCCAGAGTTCACTGCTTCTGTTTGGGTGGATGGAGAGGAGGTTGTGTACTACAACAATAACATCAGCAAGGCAATCCCAAAGACCGAGTGGATAAAGAAGATTGAAGCTGATTACTGGGACAGAGAGACTCGGAGGCAGCAGGATGAGCAGGACACCCTCAAGTTTAACCTGAAAGCAGTGATGCAGAGCTTTCATCAGACTGAAGGTAAGAGTGAAACACACTCGGTGCTTTAATGCAATTCACTTTAATTTTCAGTTTTATGTGTATAGCGCTTTCAACAATGGTCATAGTTGCAAAACAGATTTACAGAATAACAAAAATTATGGAAAAACATTAGAGAAGTGTAAAGGAAAGATATATGTCATAATTATCAAATTGTCCCTGATGAGCAAGCGGAGGGCGATGGTGGCAAGGAAAAAAACCCTGAGATAGCAGTAGAAAGAAACCTTGAGAGGAACCAGACTAAACTCAACCCATTCTCATTTAGGTGATATCAGATAGTATGATCATAAATCAGTGTCTGGTATATCTGTGTGCTCCAAGGTTAAAAGTTCAGTATACTGGACTTTGGAAAGACTTATGGAAAAGGTGTAAACTATTTAGCAACTGCAGTCAGAAGCCACCACAGAAAAATAGCCCAGATTAGATGAGTCCATTCAATGTGGTCACGGTCTTTACTGTCAATCAAAGTGTAACCATCCTCAGTAACCACGTGCATCCCAAGCAGAACCATCCAGGGCCATCCTCAACAGCAGGCCAGAGGCTTCCCTGTGACTAGAACTCATAACAGAAGCAGGGCAACTCGGGAGTCTTATGTGAAGCTCAACAGAGAGAGAGGGAGAGAGATAAAACAGTTAGTTATGCTAACAGTCACATAATGTATACATTTAGTATATATTTTGTATGTCTCATACTCATAAATAATAACTAAATAATAAAGAATATTTTGTTCAGTGATGAGGCAAACTTTTATGTGAATGGTGAAGTTAACAAACAAATCCACCGCTATTGGTCTGACACTAACCCACATTGGATAGATCCCTCCAAGACTGTTGGAACAAAAAAAGTGATGGTATGGTGTGGTATATGGGGTACAAAGATAGTGGGGCCATTCTTCATCAATGGAAAGCTCAAGGTCACTGGATATTTGAAATTGCTACATGATGATGTGTTTCCCTCTTTATGCACTGAAGCTGGCACGTTCCCTGAGTTTTTCCAGCAAGATGGTGCACCACCACATTATGGGTGTCAGGTCCAAGCATTCCTAGATGAACAGTTTCCTGAAAAGTGTATTGGTCGTCGTGGGCCAGTTGAATGGCCCCCAAGGTCTCCCGATCTGACACCCTTAGACGTTTATCTTTGGGGTCATCAGAAGGCAATTGTCTATGGTGTGAAGATACGAGATGTGCAGCACCTGAAACTACGGATACTGGAAGCCTGTGCTGGCATTTCTCCTGTGGTGTTGCTATCAGTGTGTGAAGAGTGGGAGAAGAGGTTTGCATTGACAATCTATCACAATGGGCAGCACATTGAACACATTTTATAAGTGGTCAGAAACTTGTAAATACCTCATGAAAGAATAAAGTTATGTTAAAACCAAGCACACCATTGTTTTTCTTGTGAAATTCCCAATACGTTTGATGTGTCACATGACCCTCTTCCTATTAAAAAAAACAAAAGTTGGATCCAAGATGGCCGACTTCCAAATGGCCACCATGGTCACCACCCATCTTGAAAAGTTTGCCCCCTCACATATACTACTGTGCCACATACAGGACGTTAATATCACCAACCATTCCCATTTTATTAAGGTGTATCCATATAAATGGCCCACCCTGTATAGTTGTGTTGCTGGCTGCTTGAACAGCTCTGTGTGATAAATGTGTTAAAGTGAATATGGGTTTCTGGGTTTGTGGTTTGGGTCCCAGCATAAAATTCTCAGGATGTGTATAGTGGAGTGTACAAAAAATGTGTAGTGTACAAAAAGAGCTCGCCTCATTGTACTCTCATTATTCTGTGTGTGTGTGTGTGTGTGTGTGTGTGTGTGTGTGTGTGTGTGTGTGTGTGTGTGTGTGTGTGTGTGTGTAGGAGATCATACACTACAGAGGATGTACAGCTGTGAGTGTGGTAATAGCCGCTCCACTAGAGGACACATGCAGTATTGTTATGATGGAGAAGGTTTCCTCAGTCTGAATTTGATGACTGGAACCTGGACTGCAGTTAAACCTCAAGCTGAGAGCTTTATAAAGACGCTGGAGTCAACAGGACGAGGGGCTGCACACTGGAAGAGCTACATAGACAATGAGTGCATTGACTGGTTAAACATGTTTGTGTCCTGTGGTGGAGAGGCTCTGAAGAGGAAAGGTGTGTGATCTACTGTGTTACTGTGACACACCACAGTCATTTCTTTACTGCTTGAGTTTTAAAACCTGGGTGCAGCTGTCTCTTTTAGTGAGACAATGATTCTCACCATGCACTGCACGAAAACATGACATCTAAAGTAATGAGTACATCATAAACACAGTAAAATGTATCTGTGATTTCTTATGATAAGATTACATTAATTAAATATAAGGTTATTAGGCATGTTTCAGACACATTTTGCAATTTTAGATCTTTCTGTTTTTCTCCTGTTGGCAGATAATTTTGCTTTTTTTCCCCAAAAACTAATTACACACGTGGACAAAATTGTTGGTACCCTTCGGTCAATGAAAGAAAAACTCACAATGGTCACAGAAATAACTTTAATCTGACAAAAGTAATAATAAATAAGAATTCTATGAATGTTAACCAATGAAAGTCAGACATTGCTTTTCAACCATGCTTCAACAGAATTATAAAAAAAAAAATGAAAACTCAAAAATTCATGGAACAGGTCTGGACAAAAATGATGGTACCCCTAACTTAATAGTTTGTTGCACAACCTTTAGAGGCAATCACTGCAATCAAACGATTCCTGTTACTGTCAATGAGACTTCTGCACCTCTCTGCAGGTATTTTGGCCCACTCCTCATGAGCAAGCTGCTCCAGTTGTTTCCGGTTTGAAGGGTGCCTTTTCCAGACAGCTTGTTTCAGCTCCTTCCAAAGATGCTCAATAGCATTGAGGTCAGGGCTCATAGAAGGCCACTTTAGAATAGTCCAATGTTTTCCTCTTAGCCATTCTTGGGTGTTTTTAGCTGTGTGTTTTGGGTCATTGTCCTGTTGCAAGACCCATGACCTGCGACTGAGACCCAGCTTTCTGACACTGGCCAGCACATTTCTCTCTAGAATCCCTTGATAGTCTTGAGATTTCATTGTACCCTGCACAGATTCAAGACACCCTGTGCCAGATGCAGCAAAGCAGCAACTGTCCCAAAGCAGTAGGGACAGTGTTCTTTTCTTCATATGCTTCATTTTTCCATCTGTGAACATAGACCTGATTTGCCTTGGCAAAAAGTTCCATTTTTGTCTCATCTGTCCATAGGACATTCTCCCAGAAGCTTTGTGGCTTGTCAACATGTAGTTTGACATATTCCAGTCTGGCTTTTTTATGATTTGTTTTCAACAATGGTGTACTCCTTGGTCGTCTCCCATGTAGTCCACTTTGGCTCAAACAACGACGGATGGTGCGATCTGACACTGATGTTCCTTGAGCATGAAGTTCACCTTGGATCTCTTTAGAAGTCTTTCTGGGCTCTTTTGTTACCATTCGGATTATCCGTCTCTTTGATTTGTCATCAATTTTCCTCCTGCGGCCACGTCCAGGGAGGTTGGCTACAGTCCCATGGATCTTACATTTCTGAATAATATGTGCAACTGTAGTCACAGGAACATCTAGCTGCTTGGAAATGGTCTTATAGCCTTTACCTTTAACATGCTTGTCTATAATTTTCTTTCGAATCTCCTGAGACAACTTTTTCCTTCGCTTCCTCTGGTCCATGTTGAGTGTGGTACATACCATGTCACCAAACCACACAGTGACTACCTGGAGCCCTATATATAGGCCCACTGACTGATTACAAGATTGTAGACACCTGTGATGCTAATTAGTGGACACACCTTGAATTAACATGTCCCTTTGGTCACATTATTTTCAGTATTTTCTAGGGGTACCATCATTTTTGTCCAGGCCTGTTCCATGAGTTTATTTTTTAAAATAATTCTGTTGAAGCATGGTTGAAAAGCAATGTCTGACTTTCATTGGTTAACATTCATAGAATTTTTTTAAATGATTACTTTTGTCAGATTGAAGTTATTTATGTTACCATTGTGAATTTTTCTTTCATTGACCGAAGGGTACCAACAATTTTGTCCACGTGTGTAATGCTTAAAAGTAGCAAAATTAGATAATGTTAACAATTATATAGAGGTGTGTATTTAGGCACCAAAAACATCTGAAATTATTAGTTACAACAGCCAGTGAATGAACTGAATATTTTCTGTGGTTGTATAGATTGTTTTTTTTGTTTTTTTTTACAAAACTGAACTCACTTTTACATCTTTTATTTTAACTATTTACAGGAGATAAACAGGAGGTGAAGTGCCAAGAGACCTGCAGAGTCCACAGTAACAGCTTGAAAGAGGAGTTAAACCAAGAAGTACCAAAAGGTTTGAATAAACTAGAGATTGGGCATGGGCCGGTTTCAAGGTTTGCAGCAGTTTGAAAAAGACATGATATCAAATCTGTGTGGGTTGTGTTAAACCATGCAGCACATGACCCCTCCCCCTCCGGTTGCTGTGAGCAGTCAGTTGAGCATGATGGCTGAAGGAGGTGAACCCTCTGAACATTTACCTGAGTCATAAAGACTAGGGGTGCTGTATAGAGAATTTTTCATATAGTGAATAAACACAGAGCATCACCCATCACTTTTTGGCAAACTCAAGGTAACACTGTGTTGATGAACATTTGCAACCAGTTACAGGAGTTAGCATGCCTAGCATTGGTGAACTAAATACTGTAGGCTTGCTACTGAGGCAGATAATACTGACGGAGTTTGCAGATTAAAATTAAGATAACTTTTACTTTAGTACTATTATTAAATTTAGCCGGTGTGACGTCCCTGATGTTTTTGCAACTTTGTTGTTCAGAAAGAACATGTGTGTTTGTGAAGAAAACACGAGTCGTCACACACACTCGTGCTCTTCCCCTTATGTGTGTGTGCATCAACATTGAAATAACAGAATCAATATTATAGAATTATTTGTCACTGTTCGTAGCAGTAGTAGTAGTTGTACATGTTTTTACATTTTATATATATATAAATGGACACACCTTCTCATTCAAAGAGGTTGAATTTGTATTATGGCAAGAAAAAAGCAGCTAAGTAAAGAAAAACGAGTAGCCATCATTACTTTAAGAAATGAAGGTCAGTCAGTCCGAAAAATTGGGAAAACTTTGAAAGTGTCCCCAAGTGCAGTCACAAAAACCATCAAGTGCTACAAAGAAACTGGCTGACATGCGGACCGCCCCAGGAAAGGAAGACCAAGAGTGACCTCTGCTGCGGAGGATCATCCGAGTCACCAGCCTCAGAAATCGCAGGTTAACAGCAGCTCAGATCAGAGAGCAGGTCAATGCCACACAGAGTTCTAGCAGCAGACACATCTCTAGAACAACTGTTAAGAGGAGACTGTGTGAATCAGGCCTTCATGGTAGAATATCTGCTAGGACAGGCAACAAGCAGAAGAGACGCGTTTGGGCTAAAGAACACAATAAAGAACACAATAAAGAACACAATAAAGAACACAATAAAGAAAACTCGCTGAATGAGAAGGGGTGTCCAAACTTTTGCTCTGTACTGTATGCATATATTTGTACAGTATGTATTATTAAAGCACAGACATTTTTGCAAACTGTCCTTACAATTTTAAACTCCCTTAAGGGATTGAATTTATTTAAATTTTACTTTAAGGAATTAGTTATTTAATAAGTAAACAATTAATTATTTATCGTCTGTGACGGCCCTCTTGTTCTTCAGCATCCGGGGCTATTTGGGGGTCTCAACATGCAAAAAACGATTAAAAATCGGTATACAGATTGAAATCTACTGCCATTAGGATACCTGAGAGTCTGGGCCTCGGGCTGCACATGCTCATACACACTTGCATATAACCCAGTACACATTTAGAGCTCATTGAGCTGAACATCTTTCGCATTGCATGTCACAGGCTCCATTCAACAGGAAGACAGTTATTTTGGGTCGTTTGCAAAACACACCCGATGGATTTTTAAGTACTCCTCCTAGGGGATTTATGCGATCGCCAACAAACCGGGCCAATGTGATCTCATTGCAGAGGGATTTTTGATATCTCAAACAAGTCAGCCATGACGATGCCTTAAACGTGTGCCAAAAAGTGGTCAATACATTTGTGTAACATCACATTGAGTGACTTCATAGTGTGATGCTTTTTTTTTTTTGTGTGATGTCCCCTTTAAATGCATGTGCCAAATGTCCTTCTGGTGCACCTGGGAGCTCTGTCAAACTTTGGGTTCTGGGATAGAATCACAAATAGTGTTAATGGAAGGCTAGTGTGCTTCGTATGTAGGGTGTACAGTTCCTTTTTCCACACACCAAGTGATCAGGAGTTAGAGAGGAATTTGGGATTCAGCACAACAACACGGATGGTTCAGAGGCAGTTCTGAACAACTTAGCTCAGAGAAACAAACACAAAGTGTTGTTGAAGATTAGACAAACACAAAGTGATGTTTTGTTATCAGATGTGTTTTCTTGCTTAAAAGTGTTTCTGTGACTGGACCGTACACTGCATACTGTACAGACCTGGATCACCCATGCTGCAACTGACCGTGCATCACCTGCCTGTGAAGCACAGGCGAGACATAGGGATAACTATTCAATTCAATTTTATTTTATTTGTATAGCACTTTTAACAATTCTCATTGTCGCAACAAAGCTTCAGAGGGTCAAAAGACAGACTAATGGAAAGATAGAATTATGGAAATTTATATAAAATGTGCATGAATCACAATGATTAGATAGTCCTTGACATCCCTGTGCTGTTACACTCATTATTATCACCACTTATCAAATGCTTCTTGTCCAAACAGTACTTGGTCTGAACTAACTGTTGTATAATTGAGGTTATCTTACCATCAGAAGCTCATACCGGCCCATGTCTACTAGAGATGTTGAGAGTGAAATTTGACGTATTGCTGCAGAAGATAATAAAGACTCTGTGCTGATTTAACAGGTGGAGAATCAGATGGAATATCAGTTGCAGGGTGGATTGGTATCATCGTTGTTGTAGTCATTGCTGTCATTGCCATTGTTGCTGGACATTTATTCAGGAAGAACATCATACCTGGTGAGAGGAGGAAGGAAGATGTGAAGTTTTAATGAAAAGATTTAAAGATGTTTAAATTCCAAATTAGACACTAGTCTGATACTGACACATTACACTGTAAAGTGTAACTCCAGTCTTATGTAGATCAAATATAATATAGAGTTTTTATAATTACTGTGTGCCCAACTTCTCTCTTACAGGCTTCAGACCTGTTTCACAAAACTCCAACTCCAGTAAGTGAGCTTTTGACTCTCTGATACTTGAATAATATTTAGTTATTTAAAATTATTGATTTATGGAGTTCAGGGTCCCCCAGAAGATGCAGTTAGAGACCTGCACTGTCACTGATGACTGCATTTGTTAATTTAATACTGGGATGTTCACATGTTTTGAGAAATGTTTACATGTCAACTCAGAGCTCATCATTTTTCTTTTTGTGTTTTTCCAGAAGCCTGAGAGGCGGTGATTAAATAGTGTATGTTACATGACCACACACACACACACACACACACACACACACACACACACACACACACGCACATTTATTCCTATATCAGAGCAAAATAACCTTTTTAATTTAGTTTTAAACATACTTTAATTAAAAATACTTGAATTCTTAAATTAATCAATGAATACTTAACTTCAGCTTGAGGCATACCCAGTCTTTTCTTCTTCTTCTTCTTCTTCTTCTTCTTCTTCTTCAGATTTTACAAATATAAACCTTAAAATTACCTCCTTGGACCATCCAAATACACTACCATTTGCAGCAACCTAGATTTCAATTATAACAAAGGAACCACTGAACTTCTGCATATGTGCAGAAAAGCACTTCACTCACCATCACATTTTATAATTTTCAGTAGTCTGGCCTCATTTTCCCAGTTGGCACAGAAATGGTAATGTTTTTAGAATACCTACAAATCAAGTTATATGTCAAAAATCAGACCACTAACCTGTAACTTTCTCCTTCAATGTCAAATCTAAATAATATACTGTCCTCAAAAAACTACTCCTCCAAAATATACAGAATAATATTACTATTGGAGAACATGTTAAGCTTACTATATGCTAATTTGGAGTCAGATTTATTAATTACTCCTGAAGCCGGTTTCTGGATGCAAGTTTGTAAAAATGTCTACCTCAAAAAAAAAAAAAAAAGACCAAAAAAACTGCCAACCTGTGACAATTAATGTGTGTGTGATGCCCTGGGGTGTAGTGTATCCTGAGTGCAGGGGGAAGGGGGAGGGGGATGAGTAAGGTAAAGCTGTGTTTAGTATTTTTTTCTGTATTTTTTTTTTCTTCTGTAATAAACATGTATCTTTTGTCACTGTAAACATGCTACATATAGCCACAGGATTCTTATAAGTATTTTACTAAAACATTCTTAAGTTAAAGATTGAAACATTAGTGTTTTAACTCCAATTGTGTTAGGGTTATTATTCTTTGGCACGTTAACCAAAGGATTAAGTGCCTAATCAGAAAATAATTGCTAAATGAATTAATAAAATACTTGGATTAATATTCCAGTTGAGGAATCAAATTGATGAAAAGAGTCCTAAGCTGCAGCTTTAATAATATTTGTATGAAGTTGTATAATTGTATATAGTTGTATAATTGTGTACAGTTTGTAATATTTGTATAAAGTTGTGATTGTGTACAGTTTTATTCTCTTATTCTCTTATATTTTTTCTTATATTTTTATTTTCTTATATTTTTCTTATTGTATATTTTTACTGTACATATATTTTATTATTTTATTCTTAGTTAAATCTATTGCTACATTCTTTGTTATATTCTTTTCGTGTAAATAGTCTTAAATAGTCTTTTATTCTAAGGTCACGGGCAGTCGCCTAAGCATTTCACTGCATATCGTAATGTGTATGACTGTGTATGTGACAAATAAAATTTGAATTTGATTTGAATTTTATTATACGGTTGTATAATATTTGTATATACAGTGGAACCTCAGTTTACAAATTTAATTCATTCCTATGTTCTGGTCGTAACCTGATTTGGTCATAGACAGATTCAGTTATACATGTAAATAGACTTAATCTATTCTTTGTCACTATGAACTATATTTAACTTTAAATTTATTTCGTTTTACATCACAAAATATAAAACAAAGTATGAAAAAGCCTTAACTATACAAAAATAATACAGCAGTAAATATAAAAATAAGAAAATATTTGTTTCTTCTGTGCTACACAACTGTACTGCACGAAAAGGACACCGCGTTATCATTTATAAGGTATAGCACTCTGCCAAGAATTATCATCCGGACAAAACTGTGTCAAGGCTTGAACGTCACTCCGCATTGCACAAAATTATTTTATCTTATTAATTATTTTAGTGTGCATGATCCGTGACCGCAGACTGAGCAAGACTGATTGTGGTGTGATGCAGTCGTGCCTTCGTTCAGCCAGCTTGGGATGACAGTTTCTGGGTCGTGTTCCAAGGAAGAGCTTATGAACAGGGACAAATTTTAGGTGAATTTTTTGGTAGTAAACCGAGGTGTGCATGAACTGAGGTTTCACTGTAGTTGTATAGCTATAACTGTGTATAGTATAACCATGTATAGTTGTGTAATTTGTAAATAATTGTTTATCAAAATAAACCATACATGCTTCAGTACTTGCTAAGATATAAGGGATATAAAAATGTCCGTGATAGTTTGTCTTAAAAGTCGCTGATGATCATCTACGAGTGTTGTACAGTTAAACCTTGCTTGTTGGAACCTTTAGAAGTGATCGCTGAAAAGGTCTGTTCTCTGAACACTGCATTCCAAAAGGACTGGACGTACAATTATGAAGCCATCCATCCAACTATCCCTCAGGTTCACATGCTGAGAAACAAACTCTTGTTGCCATAGACTCTTTGTGTCTGACACATTGGGTGGAAAAAACTGTTTATCTTAGCTAGTTTTGAAAAATGGTTGTGATATTGTATAAAAGAATCAGTAAGATACTCATAGGCATCTGGGGTCCGTTCTTCTTACTGTATGTCGCTAACTCAGTTAGCTGGATTTGATTGTTGTGGATTTGTCCTGATCTTGGATTGTTTCGTTCTTCGAAGCGAATCTCGCACTCGCTGTCATAGCAACATGTCCGTAAGCTTAAAGCTACTCGGGAGCAGGTTTATTTCATGTAAACAGGATTTAGGCTGCGCTCCTGGCGGGTTATGATTGGCTGAAATGGCATCTGATTGGTTAAAGAGCATGACTGACTGACACGGACTGACTCCGCGGGGAAAAGAAAAGTATCTTGCATGAATATATGGATGAATATATTTAAACATAAATACAGTATATGTATACATGTGTGTGTGGCTGTGATCATCATTCGTGTGTTAATTTCCGTGTGTGTGTCTAATCATATGTAACAATCCCCCGAATGTAATATCCCCCGATTGCGTCTATATAAGTGGAGGTAATTTCCTCAAATCTGTCGCAGCCATGTCTTGTCCATTTCTGAGAGAGCAACCGGTTACTGAAGGTGTGAGGATTATACGCAGAGTTTTTCAAATTCCTCGTGTATTGCGTGATAGACAGGATCCTTTAGCACAGCATGACAATAGACTTCTTCTTACTAGACTTGTTCTTGTACTTCACGTAATTAGCACGATGATCTCATCTTAGATCTGGCAATTCATCTCGGATGTTTCAAGCGACGTACGAAGAACGGACCCCTGGTATAATCCAGGTATTTGTATTTTTTATACAAAATAGAACCTATATTCTGCTGTTTTATGCAGATCACTGTTTTAACTTGGACTAGTTTTGGAAGAAATGCTTAAAGTATTGTTTGTATGTTTTAATTGTTGGGGTATTGTTAGGCCAAATTGTTTGTTTTCTATAAAATCACTTGAACCAACTACATCAATGGGTTACAATGGGAGACAACTTACCTTCTTGAGCAGAATTCTACATTCCTTTATTTGTGCTAGGCACATTGCACAATAAAATTAATTTGCCTTAGTGAGTTAGTCAGTGAAATTGTCTTTTGACAGGCGAAACACCTACCTCTGAACCACCAGTGCGCTTTAGAGTTTACATTGGTGTAAGTTTAAGGTGACAGTTATTGTTACTTAAGTACTTACGATTACATAAAATATCAAATTTGCTCATTGAAAAGTGTCATTTCTACAAACTCATAAATACCAAAAGGTTCTGAATACTCAAAAAGGTCTATTCATTTGAACTAATTGCAATTATTTAAGTTAACAGTACTTAATGTGTTTCATTACTTTGAGCATCAGGGTTTACAGTGTAGATAATTGCGCCCACAACCAATACTACTTGAGCTGACTTAAATATTTGAATTAGAAGTTGAGTCAACTTAAGATTTTGAACTGGGTACAGAATGTGTCAACTAAACTGCAATGTGAATTATTTTGTTTGGCCAGCAAATTTCTATAAAAGTTGAGTAAACTTAAAAAAGCTGTGCAACTTGTTACTAGACTTTTTTTTTTACGTTAAGGCGACTTATTATTATTATTTCTTTTACAGGGTACTTTTTTCAGTAAAACTGCATTTGTGAAGTTGCCAATTTTTGAACATTGAATCTCAATAAATTTCACTGATAAACAACACACATTATTGTTGGTGTTATGTTACTCGCTGTAGTCTCTAAATACTGAAAGCAAATGTTCTCATACAATATCTGCTGCTCAGTAGCTGAAGAGACAGAGCTTATCTATCTGAAATAAAAAAATAGATGTTGTGCAAATGAATAATGCACATAATAATTATTTAATTCTAATTCCAGTATGCTGTGACAGACAGCCAAAATGACTTTTTTTGTCCAAATATTTATATTAAGTAAGTCTGTCTTTCGTCTATCTACAGTGTTAACCACATACTCCATGTTCACTGCAGTTCTTGCACTTAGATCGCTAAACACCTTTATTTAGAACAGTGAATATAAATAGGAAAGTGGAGGTTTTAAGGTATATTTGATGTAAAAATGTAAAAATCTAAAGTTTTGTATTCCATTGGCTGTTGGCTACACTTAGTCTTTTTTTGTGAAGGAAAACTATGAAATAGTTGATGTATATCTATCATGTACAGTAGTATTTACTGTGCCATCTTGTACTAAGATCCTGGATCAGCTTGCACTGTTCATTTACTGCTATTATACCTCCAGTTTTTTACTGGCCAGCTCACTTCTCCTAAAGTGTTCCACTAAGTTTCTTGCTGCACCTACAGCTCTGCTAATGCTGGGCTCTTTGATGCCTCTGTTCACTATAAGCTGGAGCAGGTGCCGAATACAGCACACAGAAGCCCAACCATGTTTTTCTTCTAGGATTTACATTGCGGACACCATTTAGTACCGTTGTCATGAACTACAGATTTTATTTTGGCAGTCGAGATGTCCAATTTTCACCTCCTCCATCCATGTCATGATGTTTGCAGCAGTAGGCCTCTCCACCAGAGGCATAGTGGCAGGGTTAAAACTTTTCATTTGCCAGTCTTACGTGATGAAATGGCAGGACACTACAAGATATGCATCCATGGCACAGCTGGTCCACATCAGTGTGAGGGAGCTGTTGAATGTTTTATTCTCTGCATTACCTTTAAAGACATTAGAGATGATTTTTGTTAACATTTTGAAATTCAAAGACCCACAATATGTATACAATAAACATTTAGATTTTTTGGCATTATTTATATTTCATTATTCAATTAAAATATAATTTTAATACAATTATTTCTCCATGAAGTGAGCTGTTTTAAATATATAATTGCTTGTCACATAAATAGTTGTATTGTGTGCACATGTGAGAAAGAGAGAGAGACTTACCTTTAGAAAGGTTGTCTCATATTTAAATTGAGTGAAATGGTTTGTGGATGGTATGGTGTATTTGGGGTTGAACTGATGAATCATTTGTTGAAACCCTTTACCATCAACAATGTAGAATGCCCTCATGTCAGTGACCAGCATGTTTAATATTGACTTGAATTAAGAAATGTAGGCCTAATAAAAAACAGGAATTAATATATTTTAAAATGCAAAACATACAATTAAAAGTAGTGTGTACAGTGTTTGAGCACTTGAGTGCAGCAGATGTAGCATTTTTGGCTAAATGGCACTTTGTCATGCAGGAGATCTCCGACCCGGAAGTAGTGTGGCTGTTTACAGAGAAAATAAAAATTCAAAATGCTAAACTTGTGAGCTCACATGTACTATTTTATTCACAGTTCCCTCACTGACTTCCAAGTGTTTTTCTGGCACTTTTTGTAGGCACCATTTTCAAGAGACTATTTGACTTTGAGCCAGGCAGGGAGCACACTTGAGGTTAGAATTATTATTAATTTCTTATTATTATTTACTGGTTAAACACATTTGCTTCCCTGATCGACCAGATATCAGTTGCCCCAAGGCAAGCATTAACGTTAAAGCTCTGTACACCATTAAAATTCTAAATTCAAAACCTATTTTTTGTTATTGATTCTAGAATCCTGCATGCAAAAGCAAAGTAAAGTCTCCGAGGTGAGTTCAACTTGGCATTATCGACTATCGTTACTATATTGTCTCACTTCAAACAATAACAATTTAAAATGCAAATTCATTCAGATTTCTTTATGAATATTGATACTAAAATTGGTAAAGAGATGGTTTTTGGTAAAAGCTTAAAGAGCAAAAAATCTGTAGTGTCCATAGAAATGTAATATTCATGTTGCAATACACTTTTTTAGGTTTATGTCTTCATGTAAAATCTTAAATTGGCCAAGTTGCATTTGAATGACAATTAATATCATTTAAAGATTGAAATTCAAAAGAGGCTACAACACTACATAAAAGTGCATGAAATTGTGTTCAGCAAATGTGTTTCTTTTTATCAGATAAAATATAAATATGTATGTACATTTACAAAAAAGCATGGTTCGGAAGATACGCATTAAGTATTATGAAAAATGGTGTTATATGATCCTATCTGAAAATTCACTTTTTCTCCTTGGTGAGACACTTTTTACTACCAATAGCATGTTTTGGCCACTATTCAAACTGAGTTGTATATATCTTGGTGAGAACTGATCACTGGATGTTCTGTTTGTGGGAAATGGTAACCATCACAGAGAGTGCATGATAGAGTAACATCATGTAACTGTAACTAAGAGCTAGATGTGCTGCTTTCCACACATAGCATTACATTACAGAGTGTTCGACTGTTAAAACTATCAAAGTCTTAAAGGCTAGTAACAGAAAACACATAATATTTTTTATCGTATTTGTTTAACACCTGTGGGGTTATTTCAGATACGTACATGTGCTTCTACCAGCCTCTACATATACCAGATGGTGCCGTGGTGGAGTTGGTTTGTAGTTCAATGGTGAATATTTGAAAGTGCTCCAGGGCTTCGCGGTATGGACTCCAGACTCCTGACTCAAACTTGATTTGTGACAGTTATTCACTAACAGCGTCTGGCGACAGCACCTTGCTTACTGTGCAGGTTAGGGACTACTACTGTCTGACTGAAATACGATTTAATATAATATCAGAGAGAAATATAAATTAATTAATTAATGTTGTGACTGTTGGTGTAGTATTGTGCATATATGGCATATTAACACACACAATGATAGAATTCTATATTTTGTGTCAACAACTTCCAGGTCATGTGACCCATTAACTGAAATATGCTCCAGGCCCCCCATGACCCTGCTCACATGATAAGTGGTAAAAGATTGAGATGAGCGAAGAATTATTAAGTAACAATTCTGTATTTTATTCCAATAACTTCCAGTACATGTGACCTATTAGCTCAAAATATTTTCTAAAATGTGTGGTCACTTGTCCTGCAGAGGGCACAACTTTGTATATGTAAAATATCATTTGCATATTGATTAATAATTAATAAAGTCAAATTTAATATTTCATTTAACCACTTTCAGGGCATGCAATCTATTAAGACAAAATCATTTCTACACTGAAAAAAATGACTTTTTGGTGTGTTAAAATATATTAAATTAACCATCATCAACCATAATTTTAAGGAGAACTAGAATTTCCTAAATAAAAGTTAACATACAGTACCTACACATTTAATTCATGTAATAAATTAACTGAGTGGAAAGAGTTTAATTAATATGCATTTACTTGTAATATTTAAATGTTTTATAGTCACTGCACATAAACCTAGTAATATTCAGTAAGATTTACTTTGAACGTTTAGTTTAAATTTCTAATTACAGCGCGCATGCGTGTTTGGAGACGCTGCACCCGCGCTGTGGATCAGTCAGAGGTGCTGCGCGTGTGGCTGGAGCTGGAGTTTGTTGTGTTTGAGGTGAGTTTACCTTCCTGTCTTGGATGTGATTCGCGTTTTCCTGACTTCCAATTAATGTTCATCTTAATCTCAGGGGTCATGTGGTAAAAATAATAATAATAACCAACCGAGCACGCGGATTAATAAACTGAGATGTGTGTTTCTTACCCCCACCCTCGTGACAACGGCGTGTTCAGAGAAAGGTTCGCCCGTGAGAGGTTGTGCTCGGACCACTGAGCTTCTACAGAGTCTAAAATTGGCTTTGTTACCGTTTTTAATCACTGGAATGGAAGAGATTTTCCATATCATAATATGCATTGCACTGTTTTTAATCAATACACAACCCATGATTTATTATGCTGCATTTAAATGTGTAATCTGTAATTAGTTTATTAAATGTAAAATCTTGCTAACAGATGTTTCTATCAACAGGACTACTGTACTGTATATTTCAAAATTTGGATACAGTGCAGAAAGTTAATTTAGGACTCTATAGAAGATACTGTCCTACTTATCACATTGAGGCAAGTATAAATCTATATACATATTTGCTTGCTATAATGTTGCTGTTACTTTTATTTGTTCTTCATTGCAAAATATAAAATAGTGGTTATATATGGTTTTATACCATTGTTGTAGTATAACAAATTGTGCATGTTCATTTACAGGTAGATCTCACTCCGCATTGGACACAAGCATATACCAAATGCAAATGAATACATATGAACATAAAGGTTTGTAGCATCATAAAACTGAGTAATTATTGAAAGAATTCATGTTTGGGTGAACTAAATACAAACTCAGCACTCATCATACGATTTCCTGACACTGTAAATGTGCAAAGTAATCAGACTATGAAATGTAGCCAACTCATGCAATGTTCTACAAATGTTTTACTGATGCAAGATTATTGCTAAAGCAATTTAACCCAAGTTTAACAATCTGAAGTGTATGAAATGATGGTCATTTTTTATTATGTTCTTTTCTGTGTAAGTGTAAGTCTGTGTAAGTCAGCAATTAAATTTTTGTTTATCAAAATAATGATCTTTATCTTTTTCTTGTAAATGTTATACAGGAGGACAGACGAAGTGATGCCTGTTTGCACCATCTTAAAATCCTCGTAGTCCGTACAAGGGGAAGAACCTGTGCACTGCAAAGTCATGTGCACTGCTTATGGGACTAATTTATGCCCTTAACCTTGCTTCAGAAGGCTATTAAGTTTAAATAGCATGTTCTAAAAAGGACTCTTCTACAGTTTGTTTAATGTATTTTTTTTGCTATATTTTTCTAAAGAATGCTGTACTTTTTTACATTTATTATTATTATTATTTTTTTTTTTTACAATTTTGTTTAAAACAAGTATTTCAGGCCCTGGTGCCATGCAGTTGTTCCTATGGATGCAAAATTTAAAAAGACAACCTTTATCGAGACTGTTAATGTCAAAAACATTCAGTAATGGTGGTGAATAAACTGTTTAATATTTTTGTTGTGTGATTTGTGAAGGATATTGATGAAATAATTACAGTTTCTTTACAAAACATAAATTAGCAATGTTCACATTATTATAGGGAGTAATATAAATAGATAAAACCAAGTAAGGGAAAATCTCACAAAACAAAATTATAGTAAGATTTACTTAATTCATAAAAACAAGGTTTCTGCTAATATAACAATAAATTAACTTTACTTGATTATTTTAAATAAAACCAACTTGTGAATTAAATATAATTATGTAACTTTTACTTGATTTCTTCATGAGCGTTACTTTAATTATTAAGTACATTTTACTTGACCATGATGGGTAAGTTGTACTTAATATTAGAGCAATAAAATTTACTTAAAATCTACACGTGCAAGTTGTTATGAGGATTTTATCAAGTAAATCTTACAAGTCCTTTTTTTTCAGTGTAAAATCCGTGGTCACAACATTCTATTTTCTATAGGTTATCTAACTAATTGGTGTTCCCAAATTGCTTGAAGTATGTGTGTTTCCTGCGATGGATTGCCATTCTGTCCATAGTATATCCTACCTTACACCTGACCACTGCTCAAATGTAACTACTGACAAACCCATTTTCAATAAAATTCCTCCAGCAATTTCCCAGCAATCTCTAATCTTCTGTTTGGGCCTTCTTCAAGCAGACAATGTTTGGAATAAAACGGAAAAACTGCTCAACCCTTAGGTATGTTACAATTTATTTATTATTATTTTATTTTTTTATTATTATTATTATTATTTTTTTTACAAAATGTGTTTACCTACTAGCATATGCTTTATTTTAATTATTAAATTCTTGAATCTCTATATTCATTACCTACACCTGTGTGTCCAGTATGTGTGTCCACTATGCACTCCTAAACAGCAGGTTTTGGGGAAAGATGCTGTGTGTGTGTGTGTGAAGGTGACTCGTGCAATTATATTCTGAAGTTTTCACTAGAATAATCCATGTAGTTTACATACTTTTTAAAGTGTGCAGAATAGCATGCAGTATGAGCAGTTACACAGGATTTTTTGCTATATTTATATTTATATTTTGCTATATTCTGTCTGTTTTAACTGAGGTGAACTGAGTGAGCAACAGAAAGATGCCCTGATTAGCCAATCACTTGACTTTGTTTTTTCTTCTTGAGCCCAGTAGGCTAGACTGGTTTTATAACCAGAGCTTTTCTTGAAGTCTGAGCATACACTTCCAGCTTAGTGTGCAGTGTTTAATTCCTCCCCCTCCCCTCACTCAGTAAAGTTCCGCTCTGTAACTAAGTTTGTCTGATGCTTTGCTGTAAAGCCCATCTCCCTCAAGGCGAACATAGTCAAGGCTAAGCTTTCAAACTACTGTATATTCGGGGCAAAAGCCCCCAAATGATCAGACCTAATGACGCCACTGTCCCTCGCTTGCAGCTATGCTAAACTGAATTATTTTTATACACTCCTGGTTACTAAATATCTGAATTAACAACACATCTAACACAGCCTACAAAACAAACAAGAGAAGTCTTTGATTTTTATTTCTGAATTGTATTGTTGAAATTTGACTTGAGTTCAGTTTATAGATCTTTTACTGAGCTTCATGAAATTGGTCACATTGAACATAATTTTGAATATTAGACATGCTTTTTTTCTATCTCAATTTAAATGTATTCAATTAAATGTATATTGAAATAAAGAGTAATGGACTATTAAGAATTCCATTGCACAGTGCACATTAAATCAGGAATTCTGCACATAAATTCAAAGATTTTATTCTTCATATAGATATTTCAGTAAATAAATTCTACAAAGTTTATAGATTCAGTAGGATTTACATTTTAGCTTACATTGCTTTGTCACTGAGGTTTGTGAATTATCAGAGAAGTATCAGAGAAGGGTGAGGTCTTTAAGGTCATTTATGTGTTGTGTACTGGAAACACTGATCAGCAGTAACATTAAAACCACCTACTATAGGTTTTATGATTACCAGAACAGCTTTGACTTCTTGAAACATGACTCCACAAGACCTCTGTGGTGTGCTGTGTTTTCGGGCACCAGGACATTAACAGAAGCTCCTTTAAGTGCTGTGGGTTGTGGGGTGAGTCCTCCATTAATCAGACCTGTTCGCCCAGCATCCCATGCAGGATGTCTTTGAGAGCTGGGGTATTTGGAAGGCTGGATCAAAAACCATGAACTTTTTTGCCTGTAAAGCCCCATACACAGCAAGAACTGCATAACCTTTTTGAGAATTTCTTTTGCTGCATTAACTTTTCTGTGGGATTGAACAGGACAGCCGGCCTTTGCTCCCCTTAGGCACGAATATCTCCATGATATAACAATTTGATTATAAATATTGACATCAGAGTCAATACTGTCTTAAAGCAGTTGACGAATATCATGGTGATCACCAGTGATCTGATTGAGATGCTGCTGCATGACCACAAACAGGCCGTTCATGCTCAAAAACCCTCCAATGTGACTGACATAAATTAATTCTGCATAGAAGAGTGGGCCAAAATGCCTCCTTAGCAATGTTAAAGACTCATTACCTGTTATTGCAAATGCTTGCTTGCATTGTTGCTGCCAAGGTTGGCACCACCCGTTTTGTTAGGTTTAGGGGCAATTACTTTTTCACATAGAACCAAGTATATTTGCACTTTTTACCCCTTAATTAATGAAATTATAATTTAAAACTACATTTTGTACTTACTCAGGTTATCTTTGTGTAATTAAAATTGTTTGATGGTTGGGGTTATGTCAGGGATAACCCCTGGAGGGCGTTCTGTGACTATTTCCGGACTTCATTTCCCAGTACACACTGTACCTTGGCCTTTGTAATAAGTCATATTAGTGCACATTTTAAGGGATGTGAGTTATGCATCATTTCAGATTCCTCGTTCAACAATCTCCATTTTTCATGCCAAGTTTATTACTGTATGATGTACTGTAGAAAGAAAGAAGGAACTCTCAGCCTTATTGTGACAAAATAATTTCCCTGCTACTGCTTTCCCAGCAGTGTGGTTTTATAGTGAAAAAGATCTTGGTTTTCTGCCACAACTGGAGTAACCAGCTTAGATACTATTCACGAAAAAGCTTTAAAAGAATGTGTAGTATAAAACATTTCTGTTAAAGGATCAGGAAGATACTGTACTTGCTGAAATTTAAGATTTGATACATTTCACCTACTCCACTCTATTGGCCAAAAAGCAAAACTAACCTGGGTGATTTAATACCTGACTTGATATGACAATAACTGTTAGGTCTAAAAAGAAAAAGAGTGTCCAAAATAAGTTTTAAGATAAATATTTAAAAAAGTTATTGCTTGATGTGTCCATCGCACCATGATACACTTACTGATCAGGGCCCGAACCAGGAGAGATAAACACACACATGGAGACATGGTGTCTGAAGATCTGTTTATTCTCAGCAAAGAGACAACATTTAAAGCACTGGGTTTGGTGCTGTGTCCCAAACATAAAATAATAATAATAATAATAATAAAAATTTTTTAAAAAGTCAGGTGATAGGAAATACTTTTGCATCCTCCTTGTTTAACAAAAGGGTTCTAGTGGACGAGAGCCATTTGGATGTACAGTATATTCGTCTGGATACAGGATATAGAAGGTGTTACCACATACGGCGTCAGGAAACACAGTGAGGGATCTGTTCTCAGGGCACAGGAATCTTATTATTAGATTATACTACCTTACACATTTCTCTTTTGATCTTAAGAGAAAAAAACTATTTTACAGCTGTGGATCTCTTCTGGAATACTCAGCACCAACAACCCATGTGTACTTTTATATATTGATTATTTTCCCCTCACAGTTTGTAGCAGAAAGTGGAAAGGTTATGTTGAAATTAGGGATGCTAGATTTTTAGTTTGACTGTTTAGATGGCAGTTTGTTAAAGGTTGAGTCGACATATGACTGTCATTGGTGATGAAAACTGATTGATCCCAATTTTTTTTTTTTTTTTTTGCCAACTTGCTTGAGACATTGACTTGGTAAAAACAATATAGATAGTAAAAATGATGAACGATGACAACAACAACAACAACAATAATAATAATAATAATAATAATAATAATAAAGGAGAACAACAAGAAGAAAAGGTAGAAAAAGGGGGAGGAGGGCAAAGAAAAACATGGAACAAAAACTTTATTGAGTTCAAAGGAAAGCTTTGTGCCAAGAATAATTACGAGTTGATAGATAGATAGATAGATAGATCGATAGATAGATAGATAGATAGATAGATAGATAGATAGATAGATAAAGCACGTTGTGTTAAAAAAAGGGAAGTAAAGAAAAAAACCCAAACATACACTATTATGTTAACAAATGCATGTATGGTGTACAATAGGTACAAGAGAGTTCACAGTATTTAAATGACCTCCGAACTGAAACATATACGTTTTCCAGTCTACCTTAAAAGCAGCTCAACCCTCAAGTCCACCTTAAACAGACCAGCCGAAGAGACGCTCGTCCTGTTCTAACTGCTCGTCACCTGTTACAGCAGGACGAGGCTTCGGCGTGTGGTGATATACAGTATTAATATGAAGGCCGGTGGGATAACAGACATGGAGACACGGTGTTACATGTTGAACACTTTGGAGTTACAGAGGAAAGCGGATCATTTTTATTTTTATTCTGTTCCTGTGTTCCATTTGTTTGTCCTCCAACGACACTTTATCACAGGTGAAGTTCATGTATGTTTGAGACGACAGCGAGCATCAGAGCAGTGAGACATCCAGCACTAAAAACACCGTGATTAAGCTGGCGTGAACGTGACCCGCCAGTGTAAAGACCGTCCACGCTGCGTGGGGAAAGTGAGGTGCAGAGGGACTAAGCGCTGTGTGGAGTCGACCAGGACAGATAGAACCTTCTGGAAGAAATTCCCACAGAGCTCCATGGTGCACACCTGCCCGCTCTCGTGGCCCCTCGCAAGTCTCAGGGAGCGGATTCACGTGCATCCCTCGGTGTGTATGAGGAGGTCCGCACTAAGTCACACCACAAACACTTTGTGTTCAACGACACCAAGCTGGAGTCCATCCTGTAAGAATGTAGAAAAGGTATGTTCACAATGTGTGTGTTCATTTTGTGTTATTTAAAATCGTGCCAGTCATGCCAGTGTGTACTTCACAAAGTCACAGGTGAGTGACCATTCATAGTCCTCGTTTCCTCTCACAGCACTCTTCTCCAAACTCCAGTGAATAAGCTCTGAAACAGATTCATCACTTCCTTCCAGTAGTACCACTTTTTCTCTTATAGTAATTCTAAACAAACTTTTGACTGGTGCTGTACCTCAGATTTCCATTTTCTTCTCAAACCATGACCAATGTAAAATTTTTATAATAAATTAAATCTTTCACTAATGATGTGAACAACAGCCCATCAGAATAAGATAAATCATGTATACGATTCATTAATGCACTCATGTTGACTCTTGAGAAAGGATATCTCTCATTCAGTACACAGTTCTGTTTATGGCGCAGGAACACAGGGGTGGAAGCAGGAGGCTGTTACAGGACATCATACACACACACACACACACACGCACACCATATCATCATGACGACACTTGAAATGTCAGTTTAAAAACACCTGAACTGTAACACAAGTAAACTGGTCAATTTCTCGAACCCTTTAGACAGATATTTTTATATATTAACTAACCATTATATTTGAAATTTTGAACCTTTGACTTCCCATTTGTTTGTCCTGCATTTTGATTTTTGCAGCATGACCATAAACTGCTTTCAAAAAATATAGTCTCATTTCCATAGCATTGATTTTCCAATTCATTTTCCATCAGACACCTTTGGTCCTGTTGAGTTTTTTTCTAACCGTGTGTCAGCTTATGGTCAGATGAATCATATAATCTAAAAAAATATTCCTTCAACACACACACATTGCACTGATTAGATTAAAATGTCTGTTTTGTGTCTTTGAGAAGCTTCTTTCATTTCCAGACTGTAAAATGCCATTGTTAGTTTCAGCTGGTTTACTCTTTCATCTTCTCGCTGCAATCAGGCTTTTGTAAACATTAACTTTGTATTGAGTTTTCTGATTTATAGTTTTTCTTTTATCTGCATCATGAACCTGATAAATATTCAACAGTCTGCTTATGTGCTAAAGTGATAAAGAGAATGTTGGCGATGCTTCTTGTCTTACTTACGTGTGTTCCGTACACATGGTCTGCCACCTGTGAGACCTAAAGAGCCATTTTGCCCCCTCTCCCACCAAAGCCCCGAAACAGTGAAATGACTTTGAAATGAATATAACAAAATTTGTTGCTTATGTGGATGTAAGATAGTTGCCTAGTGACACCATTATTAGACAACACTAGTGTGATTTCTATTGTATTTGGATGTTAGCAATTTCTACCTTATTTATACCAAATTATACCCACATACTCTGGCATGTGTAGACTTAGTCTGAAGGACTTAGGGCAGTGGTGGCTCAGAGGGCTAAGGCACTGAGTTACTGATCGGAAGATTGGCGGTTCGATTCCCAGCTCAGCCAGGTTGCCATTGTTGGGCCCTTGAGCAAGGCCCTTAACCCTAACTGCTCCAGGGGCGCTGTACCATGGCTGACCCTGCGCTCTGACCCCAGTTACGCTGGGATATGCGAAGAAGGAATGTCACTGTGCTGTAATGTATATGTGACAAAATAAAGGCTTTACTTACTTAAGTGCATTAAACGCAGAAATGTAGGCCTATTTGAGTCTTTCTGATATTTGTGGAACTTAATAAAACAATAACTAGCCTACAGTTCTATGAAATGCATAAAACATGCATTCTGACTTTAAACGGGCAAATATAAAAAATTGGCAGTTTCTACAGATGCTACTCAACCAGAATTGGACTTCTACTGTTTCGTCACCTGGTGGCTGCATTAGGGTTTTTGCGGTCGCCGGCTTCACGCCCCTAAGTGGCGCTATAACCATAGCCTGAGGCGTCAGCTCTTAGTTTATTCTCTCAAGCATTAATCAGCTGCAGCTCATCGACAGCTGCACATGATACTGTTGCATATAAACTCAAAGCCAAACACTGTAATTAAACGAACGTATAATCACAGTACTAAAATGACAGTACAAATGTAGAATTTAAATTAAATATAGTGATTTCTTATTTACATCGAATTTAACGAACGTAAACGTTAACATAGTGAGACTTTGGGTTTTATCATGTGTAATTAGAAAATCCACGAAAGGGTTTTCTGTCATTTTATACTTTGTGTTTATTTTTATTTGTAGTAGATTTATTAACTGAAATAAATAAATTAAATTACCATAAAATTAAAAGATAAACCAATGTCAGTCAGGAGCACTGGTGTTTTTGCAATCTTACGATAAGGATGAAATGCAGTAGGCTGTTATGATCATCATAATTTTCTTTAATAAATAATGAAAACATTTTTAAAATGCACATTTCTACATTCCAGTAGCACATTCTGCTTGCACACAGTATTAGTCAAAGCGCACGCACGCTGATTTGAACTTGAATAAATAAACAGACAGGATCAGCCGTTAATTTCTATCAACTTGTTTGTGGTGAAACTAAAGTCTTCTTTCGAAAAAGTTTATTGCCAAATAAATGTTTGTTATTAAATTAATGTTAAAAATTATTTTTTTTAAAAAACAACATATGTCAGATTCTCATCTCCTCATGTGCATGGTGACGTGGAAAGTAAGAATGGGTTGTGGATAATCTAGATTCTTGTGAATCATGCATCTGCATTTGATCAGATGTGTCTCCCCTCAACGTGTTTTCCACGTGTGCAGTCAACATCCTTCTGCTGCGCGCTCACCTGCATGTGCATATAACATCTCTTTTCTCTGAGTGCTCGACTCGCCCCTGTACGCGCGAACCTTTTTTAAAGGTAAAGTGTAGGTTAATTTTTTATTTTTACTTCATATATTGTATTAATTATTTTTATGTATTTATTTTTTTGGGGCTGTGGAACAAATAATTAGAATTTTTATTATTTCTTATGGGAAAATTCGATTTGAATATGGTCATTGTCTCAAAGCAGCTTTACACAATAAAAGGAAAGTTATAGGAAATTTAAATTTTAATTTTACATAAATTAAGCATTTTTTATTTATTTATAATACCATTATAAATAAATATTATAGCATCTTCTTTCTAATTGAATTAGTATATGCCAGTTTTATTGTTCATTGTTAGACTCATTGTTAGACTACTGTATGTCGAGTAAAACGCAAATCGGACAACTCGGTCGCTTTACTTTAACGCTCCTGTGATGCGGTCGATAGTACCAGCTGATTAGAGAAATAGCCAGAAGTAGTGTGTGGAAGTCTGTGAGTAGCTAGTTTAGTGACAGTGGATTTTTCTTTGTCCACCCGTCTCTGCAGGATCAAAGTCGATTGTCAATAGGATCAAAGCTTGGGGAGTTTCCTGGTCATGGACCCAAAATTGCACTGTTTAGTTTCCTGAGCCACTTAGTTAGCACTTTGGCCTTATGTGAGGAGCTCCATCATGATGGAAAAGGCATTGTTCATCCCCAAACTGTTCTTGGATGGTTGGGAGAAGTTGCTCTCGGAGGATGTTTTTGTACCATTATTTATTCATGGCTGTGTTCTTAGACAAAATGTAAGTGACACATTTGTGTACAACAAAACATTTCCGGCCCTCGTTAACTAGGTTTTATAATTGACTGCAAAAGAAAAATTCATTCCACATAAAGATGTTTGGAGAGTGAAGAAGGAATCAGGAAGCACAACGAGGGGGTTATTTTATGGACATAGAGGCATGGGGACTTCACGTCATGTTATAAAACCTTATACTGTGTGTGTGTGTGTGTGTGTGTGTGTGTGTGTGTGTGTGTGTGTGTGTGTGTGTGTGTGTGTGTGTGTGTGGCCATCTACAGGGTCGTGTGTAATGGAGGCTGGTAATGAGATGACCTCATCATGAGATGATGATGTGAAGTTTGAGCCCGGGCCCTTTACCTACTACGGTGTCATGGCACTTAGTGAAACATGAGGTAAGAGCATCTAGTGGTCCAAGATAACATTTACATTTCAACCTCTCCTACACCACAAAGAAAACTTTTATTCTGTTGTTTTATATTTTTTTATTATTATTTGTCTCTTTGTACAGCGGTACCTCGGCATACAAATAAAAATAAATAGTAGAATAGTAAAATATAGTAAAATATAAAATAAATAGACATTAAACTTCACTCAACCTTAATTTACGATTCCTCTTGGCACCGGCTGCTTCAAAAACCAAACTAAATATGGTCCCTTTTCTGCTTGCTGCCGTGCCTCCTTTTTGCACAAAACGTAAAAACAAAATCACAAAAAAATGCATAATCTCGATTTCTTTTTTCCACTGACGCACACAAGTTTTGAATGGCTCCCGGACGTTCTTATGCCGAGGTACCACTGTAATTATCTTTGCCTGTTTTCTCACATCCTGTTTTCTATCTTTACATGGAAACTAACTTTCTCTGAAAGTCCCACTGTGTCTCGCGGATCCTTCTTTCCTGAATCACAAGGAAAGTTTCTTGTCCTCACCACGTCTCTCTGATGAGGTGTTCTATCCTCTCCTGTTTTCCAGGTAAACTCCAGCACGTGGATTCTCTAACCACACACTGGTGTTATTAACAGTAGTGTTAGTGCCATGAGTGCAGCATTCCTGTAACCCTTTAATACCTAATCCTAGATTATTAAACAGAGGAATGGAAATGATCGTAGATGGCATGATCAGTGGTAAATGTATAGTCAGGTTCGTAAATTTTAGAACAAATTTTTTTTTTTTGACATTCGGTCTCTGTGCCACCACACTGAATTTGATAAGAAACACCTAAGATGTGAGCGAAGTTCAGATTTTCAGATTTAATTTAAGGGCTTTGATGAAAGTGTGGCATTAACAATTTAGGAATTACAGCCATTTTAATATACACACAACTATTTCGGGGCTCATAAATAATGGAACGAACTAACATAATTACAAACATGAGAATTGCCTTTAATACGTGGATGAAACTCCTTTGCAGTTAACGACTATCTGCAGTCTGGGACCCATGGACATGAACAGCTGCTGATAAACAAATGCTTCCCTCAAGATGATTAGCCAGGCCTTTACTGCAGCTGCCTTCAGCTTCTGCTTGTTTGAGGGTTTTCCTGCCTTCAGTCTAGTCTTCAGTATGTGAAAGGCATGTGCTATTGACTCTCTGCATTTGGTTGAATCTGAGCAGAGAGTATAGCCATATGAACCTGAGAATTCACCCTGCAGCTTTTATCAGCCGTCAGGTCGTTAATAAACACCACTGACCCGGTTCCTTTGGCAGCCTTTCCTGCCAACGCCATAACACCACGATAAACAGATCATGTGGTATGCTTTGGCTCATGTGCTAATCATTTCTTTCTCCATACTTTTCTATATTCTCTCCATCATTCTGGTGCAAGTTAATTTAGACTTCATCACATCACAAGTCTAATGTGGCCTTTCTGTTCTTGAGCGTTACCAGTGGTTTGCACCCTGTGGTGAAGTGTCTGTATTTACTTCATAAAGCCGTCTCCTGACTGTAGACTTTGACAATGACCTGCCTAGCTCCTGTGAAAGGGTTCTTCACCATAGACAGAACCCTGGAGTTCTCCACTTCAGTTGTCTTACATGTACTCCCAGGCCTTCTGGTGTTGCTGAGCCTATTTAGTTAAGAATGTTCTAGGCTGTTGCATTGGCCACTCCCAGCGTTTTTGCTCTCTATATTTAGTGTTTTCAGTCTAACGCTGTCCTTCACTCAGACATAGATACCTCCTTTAATCTCATGTTAAAAGTCCAAGTTACCAGCTACCAAATGCAAATGTAACGCTTAAAACCACCTTCAGACTTTTTATTTACTCGATTTGTCATGAAGTAACAAGAGAGAATCATTTGTTCCATTATTTATGAGCCCCTATACTAGGGTTTATGTCTGAAAATGGCTGTAATTCCTGAATGATTAAAGCCAAACGTCTGGATTGAGGTTGAAAAGTAACGATAATGGTATTTTTTACAATCATCTTTCTTATAATTTGTTTATAAAAAATCATAATATATGATCATTGTAATCGATGAATGCTTAAATATGATAAATCTATTATTAGTCCAGAGTGAAATTGCTGTTCTAAAGCAGCTCAGAAAAAAAAAAAATCACAGACTAAAACATACACAAGTACTTAGAAAAGGAGAGAAAAAAATGTGCAAGTACACAGAATGGTGGTTAAGATCATTATTTATATATTTATTTTATTAAAACAATTTGTAAACAAGCCTCTCAAAATCTTTTAAAATGAATGTCATCCAATAAAAAAGTTTTTATAGTGATTTTTTCCCCCACAATAATTTCCAAACGTTTCAGAAAATCACATTTATCATGTGACTGGGGATCGTTACAATATTTGATGAATAAACATGTCTGACGGAGTTGAACAGAAAAAGACGAAAGAAAACAGTAACAGGTTCTGCAAACAAGAGACATAACGCGGCACCAAACACTTTTTAATCAAACCAGAGATCACACAGGAACAGCAGTTTGAAACATTGTGATCACAAGGTCTTTATGCACTAATCATAAATTTACAGATATTACAATTTGGAACCACTTCCAGGTGAATATTTCAAAACAAAATTATCACATTCATTCACATAAGATTCACAGTGCATCATCATTTTGAAACAGAAATGCTACATACATTATTTTCTAGAATAATTATGTCATGCATTATTAATGGCAACACAACAACATTTAATAATCAATATGTGCAATAACCGTATTAATATAATCGTTCGAGAGAGCTGTGGCGTTGGGCCGGGTCTTGGGGTGAAGTTACATGATTGAACTTTCATGATTGAACTTTTTAACAGTATATAAGTCAGTATGCACTGATAAAATTAGAGTTGACTGATGTGCAGAGTGATTCTGAGACTAAAATGTAAATCAGTAATAAAGTAATTATCAATTTTGTTAGGTGGGAATTAGATCTGCCTCCTAAGGAAATCTTCATATCGCGCCCTGTGGAGACTTTATGAAGGAGCTCAGGCCGGGACCGCAAGGTTTGTATGGAGCTGAAGGGAAGAGGTGGGACAACACACCCACAACTCCCATTGTTACAGAAATGTCTATAAATGTCTCTTTCCCTTTTCTTGGATTTTTCCTCGATTTTCTCCCTAATTTAGTCTAATTCCTCCCCGTCACTAAGGCTACCCACATTAAGGCTACTGTTACCATTCAGCCGGGAGGGCCGAAGACCATCACGTGCTTCCTCCAAACCACGTGACTCCAACCAACCGCATCTTTTCGAGCTGCTCGCTCACTCACCGTTGGGGGTGGAGTAACACGCGGATGACAGCGCTATCCGCTCCTTCCGCCGTGATAAATGTAGGAGCACTAAGTACCTCTCATCCCTCCCCTCTGAGAGAGCTCGGCCAATCAGAGGTTACAGCATCAATCACCCGGGAATCGAACTTGCGATCTCCGAATGAGGAGGGCGAGCACTTTAACACTGCGCCACTCAGAGGCCTCCTTTTCTTCTCAGTCTAGAGAGTAAAGTACATTTCATCAGCCTGAGCAGAGCAGATGTGACCTTATCCTGAGTCGCGGGGCCTGGAGCCTATGCCAGGAGACTTAGGGCATGAGGCAGGTATACCTTCCACAGGGTGCCAATCCATCAGTTAGCATCAGTGCTAACCTCTAAGCCACCATCGCCACCTACAGGTGAAGTAATGATGGTTTATAAACACACCTCTTGCTCCATCATGTGCCCTCTGTGATGATTACAACTTCTCACAAATAGCGCTAAGATATTTAGAATGCTATATATACATAATGTATATGCTTTGTTTTATTAATATTCAGATGAATTTCAGCTCATGTGATTTTTTTTTTTTTTTTTTTTTTGCCATTTATTACCACAAGAAACTCTCAGGGGAATGAATGGAAAACTTACCACGAAGGAAAAAGACATGGGAGAGATGAGGAGATTACTTGCTGACAATGTAAGTGAGAAATGTTTTGTATTAAAACTAGAGCGAAAGAACAAATCTATACCATTGTATATGGTTTTCTGTACATACAGTGCCTTGCAAAAGTATTTATACCTCTTGACCTTTTTGTCACGTTACAACCATAAACATAAATGTATTTTATTGGGACTTTATGTGATAGACCAACATAACATGGCACATAATTTTGAACTGGAAGGAAAATTAATTATTTTAATTCTTTTTACGTGTATATATTTTTTTCTGCCCCCTTAACCGATAACTAAAATCCAGGAGCACCAATTTCATTCAGAAGTCACCTAATTAGTAAATAGAGTCCAGCTGTATGTAATTTAATCTCAGTATAAATACAGCTGTTCTGTGAAGTCCTCAGAGGTTTGTTAGAGAACATTAGCGAACAAACAGCATCATGAAGCCCAAAGAACACACAAGACAGATCAGGGATAAAGTTGTAGAGAAGTTTCAAGCATGGTTAGGTTATAAAATAATATCCCAAGCTTTGAACATCTCCCAGAGCGCCATTCAATCCATCATCCAAAAATGGAGTCAAAAGCTATTTTTTAATCGCAGCAAAAGGTGGCGCTACAAAGTATTAACTTAAGGGGGCTGAATAATTTTGCATGCCCAATTTTTCCGTTTTTTATTTGTTAAAAAAGTTTGAAATATCCAATAAATTTCGTTCCACTTTATGATTGTGTCCCACTTGTTGATTGTTCACAAAAAATTACAGTTTTATATCTTTATGTTTGAAGTCTGAAATGTGGCAAAAGGTCACAAAGTTCAAGGGGGCCGAATACTTTCTCAAGGCACTGTATTAGGCACAGAGACCACACCTCCTTTCCTCCATCTATCAAACATAGAGACCACACCTCATTTACTCCATCTATTAAAATAATGAATGGTTTTCAAATTTTTGAACACTTCACTTCACAATTACATGCCATGCAATGTTGGTCTATCACATAAAATCTCAGTCAAACATGTTTTCTTTAGATTTAATATGAAACATTTGTCACTTACATGATGATGACCTTCATTGAGTCTTTCCTCAATTCTCCCAAGGGCGTCATTAATCTCACTGAGATTTTCTTGAGGTAATAAATGCAAAAACAAAACAAAAAATCACATGAGCTGAAATTCATCTGAATATTAATAAAATAAAACATATACATTATACATTAAAAAAGATTTTGGGCAAATTCTTCAAACTGGGTTCTATATATTTAGGCGAGAAGTGACCACTAGAGGCGCTATTTACGAGAAGTGGTAACCAGCACAGAGAGCGCATGATGGAGCAACAGGTGTGTATAAACCATCACTAATTCACCTGTAGGAGGCGATGGTGGCTTAGAGGTTAGCACTGTTGCCTTGCACCTCCATGTTCAGGGTTCAATTTTAATGTTATTTATATAGCGCTTTTAACAATGGTCAGTGCTACGAAGCAGCCTTACACTATAAAAAAATAAGTAATATTAAAACATCCTGCCTGCTCAGGCTGACAAAATGTACTTTACTCTGTAGACTGAGAGGGAAAAGGGAAAGAGAGATATTTCTGCAACGTTACCTGCTATGTCTCGTGTGAGTTTTATAAAGTACCAGTACAGGAGGGCAACAGCGGCCCCTGTACCGGTTATCACACCCAGATAGCGCAGGGTGGAGGGACTGCCTCTTGGGGACACCCGCAATATCCTTCGGCCAATAAATATTATGCCTTCATCAATTATTTGCTCCCAGAGGCTCTCCATTTTTCTTGCTGAAGGTTTTTAAACGTTGCTGCTATTAGAGATAAAAATTAAATCACGTAACTTCACCACAAGACTTTATTATTATTGTTGTTGTTTGTTTTGTAGTTATACATATATTCTATAAAATATTGTGTATAGCATATTTAATACAAAAAACACATAAACACATAAACTGATAAAACAGTTAAGGTTAGATGTCAGTCAAAGATTTATTCAGCTTTTATTTTTATCTTTTTTGACCCTTGAATATTTTCATGTATACATGAAATAAGATGTATTAAATGCTTTTTGGAGCTGTACAGGTATAAAATAAATACTCTATAAACTTATAAAGTTTGTTTCAAAATAATAATGCATTGTGCAATTTAAGTGAATGTATGTCAAATGTTTTTTCAAAATATTAGGCGGCACGGTGGCTTAGTGGTTAGCACTGTGGCCTCACGGGTCGAGGGTTCGATTCCCGCCTCGGGGTCTGCGTGCATGGAGTTTGGAGCTCGGTGCATATTTCCTTCAGGTACTCTGGTTTAGTCCCACAGTCCAAATACATGCAGATTAGTTTCCCCAAATTGTAATAGTGTGTGTGTGTGTGTGTGCCCTGCAATGAATTATTATCCTGTTCAGGGTGTATCCTAATAGTTTAAATAAGCAGGAAAAATGAATTTGTAAAGAAAACAGGATAAACCTTTAGTCTTTCCCCTCAAAGCAACTCCACCCTCTATTTATCTGTGTTAATATTTAAAGAAAATGGGCAGGACTGCTAGTGTTATTCCAGCTGGCTGTTAACTTCACTCACTGCAAACACTCACACAGTCAGTCACACACTATGGACACGTTGGGAACACCAATTAGCCTAATCTGCATGTCTTTGGACTGTGGGAGAAAATCAGAATACCCGGAGGAAACCCACCAAGCACGGGGAGAACATGCAAACTCCATGCACACAGAGACGGGAATCGAACCCAGAGCCTGGCGGTGCAGGACTGAGCCGACTGTAGGTAACAGAGCAGGGAGTCAAGTGAGGGGGAATGACAGTCAGTAAAACCACAGTGTGCCGAGCAGCGCCTTCAACATACCTCATTACAAGATGGCAGAGCCTGCCATTACCCCTTGCCAGGTTTCGAGCTTTAAAAATTGACCATGACTGACAGGCATAGCGGCCACACCTCCTTTACTGCAGATATCTAGCATAGACTCCACACCCCTTTACCATGACTGTCAGGCATAGAGACCACACCCCCTTTACTGTGTTATCAGGCGTAAAGTCTACACCTCTTTTATGGAACTGACAGCCATAAAGGTAACACCTCCTTGTTTGCCAATGTCAAGCATAGAGGCCACACCTCCTTTATGGGCACTGACAGTTACAGAGACCACACCTTCTATGATCATACCTTCTAGGTATGAAGCATAGAGACCACGCCTTTACTGTGCTATCAGAATAGAGACCACACCTCCTTTACTCCATCTATTAGGCATAGAGACCCCACCCCCTTTCCTGTACTATTACCCATAGAGACCACACCTCCTTTACTCCATCTATCAAACATAGAGACTACACCTCCTTTACTCCATCTAACAAGCATAGAGGCCACACCCCTTTACCATGACTGTCAGGCATAGAGACCATACCCCCTTTACTGTGTTATCAAGCTTAAAGGTTACACCTCTTTTATGGAACTGATAGCCATAAAGGTAACACCTCCTTTTTTTGTCAATGTCAAGCATAGAGGCCACACCTCCTTTACTCCATCTATCAAGCATAGAGGCCACACCCCTTTACCATGATTGTCAGACATAGAGACCACACCCCCTTTACTGGGCTGTAAAGGTTACACCTCTTTTCTGGAACTTATAGCCAAAAAGGTAACACCTCCTTTTTTGCCAATGTCAAGCATAGAGGTCACACCTCCTTTATGGACACTGACATTCATAGAAGCCACACCTCATTCACTGTGACTGAAAACAATAGGGGCAACACCTCTGTTATAAGGACAGACAAACAGGGAGGCCATACCATAACAAGGCCTTGTTTTAGCCAGCTGCTGTTATCCAGTTGTCTTGCTACCACTGTGAGTGCTGTATACTGATCTTGCAGATCAGAGGCATGTCTCAAACCACACATTAACATATTAATGCTCTCCTTGCACTGTCTGTCACTTTAAGTGGACGGTCATGTCTTGGTAGGTTTGCAGTGCCGTACTCTTTCCATTTTTGGATGATGGATTGAACAGCGCTCTGTGAGATATTCAATGCTTGGGATATTATTTTATAACCTAACCATGCTTGAAACTTCTCCACAACTTTATCCCTGATCTGTCTTGTGTGTTCTTTGGGCTTCATGATGCTGTTTGTTCACTAATGTTCTCTAACAAACCTCTGAGGGCTTCACAGAACAGCTGTATTTATACTGAGATTAAATTACACACAGCTGGACTCTATTTACTAATTAGGTGACTTCTGAAGCCTATTGATTCCACTGAATTTTAGTTAGGGATTAAGGGGATTGTAAAAAAAAAAATATGTACAAAAATTTAAAAAACCATTCATTATTTTTCCTTTCACTTCACAATTACATGCCATGTGATGTTGGTCTATTACATAAATCCCAATCATACACATTTTCTTTAAGCTCTAGTTTTAATATGAAACATTTGTCACTTACATGATGATGAGCTTCATAGTCTTTGCTCTATCGTTTGAAGGGTGTTGTTTATCCCATTGAGTTTTTCTTGAGGTAATAAATGCAAAAACAAACAAAGCAAATCTCATGAGCTGAAATTCATCTGAATATTAATAAAATAAAATGTATACATTATACATTAAAAAAAGATTTTGGGCAAATTCTTCAAACTGCATTCTATATATTTAGGCAAGATCTGACCACTAGAGGCGCTATTTACGAGAAGTCTATGCGCGTGAAGTTTGCATGTTCTCCCCGTGTGGGTTCTCTCCGGGTACTCTGGTTTCCTCCCACAGTCCAAGGAATACAGTTTAGGCTAACTGGCGTTCCCAAATTTCCCATAATGTGTGTGCCCAGCAAAGGATTGGCACCCTGTTCAAGAATATAACCCGCCACCTGGCATAGGCCTGGCCCTGTGACTCTGTACAGGATAAGCGCTATAGACAATGAATGCATGAATAATTCACCTGTAGCTGTAACTAAGAGCTAGATATGCTGCTTGTCTCCACACCTAGCATTACATTCCCAAGTTCTGTACCATTAAAACCATCAATGTTAAAAGGCTAATAACTAAAAAACATTTAATTTGTAAAAATACATATTTTTAATCACATCTGTATAACACCTGTGAAGTTATTTCAGAAGCCTATAAGTGCATCTGTAACAGCGTTACATTGACAATCCATCACAATGGGCAGCACATTGAACACATTTTATAAGTGGTCAGAAACTTGTAAATAACTCATGAAAGAATAAAGTTACGTTAAAACCAAGCACACAAGTTTGATGTGTCACATGACCCTCTTCCTATTGAAAAAACAAAAGTTGGATCCAAGATGGCCGACTTCCAAATGGCCACCATGGTCACCACCCAGCTTGAAAAGTTTGGCCCCTTCACATATACTAATGAGCCACAAACAGGATGTTAATATCACCAACCATTCCCATTTTATTAAGGTGTATCCATATAAATGGCCCACCCTGTATGTCTAATATATGAGAGAGAAATTCCACTATTTTTGCTTATACTAAGATGGCACAGTACTGAGCATGACTTACCCGATGCACTTTGGCCAATATACTGTAGCTGATGGGAAGGGTCTACTGGCCCACACTCTGGAAGCAAGAGCAATCTTTTACTAGGTTTATAAACTACACAATTCCAAACTACTTCGGAATTGGGCATCCCAGATCCTACAAGGCCTTGCAACAAACTGTTGATGAAAATAATAGTTACATGATCTCAGTTTTGCTACAGGAACATGGATAAAACCTGAGACCTGTAGCTTACTTCTTAGCCAAAGCAGATCCTGTAGCAGCAGGATCCTCATGTGTTTATGTACAGTAGCTGCAAATGAGAAGGCACTTGTAGCCTACAGACACATACTGGGTTACAGTATGCCGTTTTCGATTTTTTTTTTTAATGTTAAGATAGTTATTTTGTGAAAAACCTTAAAAAATGGATTTGGCTAGACTAGATTGACTATAGGCTTACAGTAATTAATAATAATCTTATTTCTAAAATGTTACTCAGTTTTCTTCGACTAAAATACTTAGCGGTTAAAATACAGGAGCGGTTTTGCGAACGACCCAAAATAACTGGCCTCCTGTTGAGTTGAGACCAGGACATGGAGTGCGACAGATGTTTAGCAGTTGTATGAGCTCTACTGAGTTTCGTATGCATACGTGCAAGTGTGTATGAGCTATGCAGCAAAATCTCCTTCCCTTGGCTCCCTGTAGCTTGTCCGCATCAAATTAACACACTGATACTTGCCTACAAAGCTAAAAAATGGCCCACACCCATTTACCTCTCACCTCTAATTATGCCCCACATTCCCTCCAATCCTCCAGCACTGCTCAACTGGTCCCACCATTTCTCATGGATCGAGGAACACGTACATCTTGACTGTTTTCTGTTCTGGGACCTAGATGGTGGATGAACTTCCTCTAGATGTCCATACTGCTGAGTCACTGGCGATCCCAAATATTGTTATATTAAATAAACAAAACACTATTATGATCCATTGCTACAAGTTTTAACCTCGTCAAAAATCCTGAAAGGTCTTAAACTTGAAAAGCAATTTGTCACATCACTGAACTTCTCATGTGTTTTTGCTGAACCGACTTCTTTTCCGGATAGAAAGGTTCCAGGTTCAAACCCCAGCATCACCAAGTTCCCACTTGAGCAAGGCCCTTAACCCTCAACTGCACTAATGTATAATGTCGCTCTGGGTAAAAGTTTCTGCCTTTTACCTTAAATGTAAATGTCCAGAATTACATGATGTACTACTTTACCTCAACTCACCCTACTATACATGGTAGATGTGATAAACTATAGACATTAAAACTGAAAAGCCAGCAGATAAATATTTTTGTCATTCAGTACATTCAGGTAGTGGTGTAGTGCAGGATATAGGCAGGTATTCAGGGTACATCTGCTTATTTTTCAGTTAGCATTGCATTATACTCACTTCATTCACTCTGATACACTGATATGGTGACACCTGAAAAGTCAGGTGCTGCATGTGCATTTGTTTCAAAGCTCTGTGAGCGCACAGGTGTGTCTCAAAGCATGCAGTGAAAAAGCCAGAAAGCATGTCTAAAAGTTATGTTCAGTGCACATTCATTGTTAAGTTGGGTTTTATGACTCTGGACGCGGGGACAGTGGCTGGTATCTCCGCTCCTTTGATTAGTCTTTAGGAAAACCCACAGACTCCTCACTCTGACCCCTTATTGGTGGCATGTGCCCCCTCAAATTTCCCAGATTAGACGGCTATAAAACTGTTAAATTCTCTTTTTGCAGTAGGTGATTTAATTAGGCTTACTAATAAAATTTTGAAGCAAAAGGTGTATTTGGTTTCTTCCAACTGGACAGCTCTGTGCAGCGTCAGCTGTAGACTGCTCACCAGCACAGATGTATCAGTCAAGCACGGATATCACAAGCTGATTCACAACTGCAGTCGTGTTAACTGTAGTCTTTAGTATAAATAACCTATCACAGCTCACAACTGGACAACAGTATGACTTTAATAAGTTATGTAGTGCGGTATGGAGAGCGAGATGTTTTAATGATAAGAGTCCTGACGCAGGGCCTTAGAGGGGGTCAATGAAATCGGAGGTGGTGAGAGTGCTTATGACGGGCACGGGAAGAACTTCCCATTTGGGGATGGTGTGGGATTATTAATTAGGGAACTTAAAAGGAAACAAAAGAAAACTGATAACACAAAAATAAACAAAGCTCTGCCGTCTACGCGAGAACGGATTGCGCTCTGGAAACCAAAAAGAAAACTAAAGATCCTCTCGGGGCTTATGCCCTTACCGAGTATTTATAAAGAGGGAGTTTGTGTGTTTTTTGTGTACACATCCAAAGATTTGCCAAGGCAAGCACCACTCACATTTTCTTCAGACAATGTACCTCTCTAGTTATCATCTGCAATCCTTTTTTTGTTTGGTGGGCTGATGCGTGGAATGCTACGACAGCTACAACACACACACACACACCACAAGGTCTGTCTCTCAGCTTGTATTTAAGGTAATTAACCAGCATTGCCCTCATTATCAACTTAAATGAATTCACTGTCAAAAATAGGAGCTTGTTAAAATGTGTTATTGGGCCACAGAAGATCAGTACTGGTCCAGTCCCCAGTAAAATGGGTCTATCAGTGGCCATCTGGATTGTTTTATGTCAGGCATATGTTTAGATTCTTTGATCCAGACGTTAACACCAGCTGAAACAGAACTAGCAGTCCTGGCCATTTTCTTATTAGACCTGACCACTTGCTTTGAGGGGAAAGACTAGAGATTTATCCCGTTTTCATTACGAATGCATTTGTCATGCTTCTTTAACCTATTAGTATATTTAGTGAGTGGCCACTTTAATAGGAACACCGTACACCTGCTCATTCATGCTTTTATAACATCAGTCAAGAGCCATTCTCCTCTGACCTTCAGCAAAGCATTTACACTCATGATCTGCACCACACTGGATGTTTTATTTATTGATTGGTGCAAAATAAATTAATCAATCATTCAGTGTAAACTCTGCACAATGTTTGTGAAAATCCCAGTTGATGGACAGTTTCACCATTATTTATGTGAACATTGTTCAGATGCAGGTCACGAGTGTCTGTTAATATTGTGTACTGCAAAGTTGCCACGTGTTGAATAATTCTAAGAATGAACTGGTGTCCAGGTGTTCCTATTAATGTGGTAGATCAGTAGCTACTATTCTGGTTGTATCCAATCCATCACAGGGTACACATGCACTCACTACGGGCAATTTGGGAACGCCAATTAGCCAAAACTGTAGCCTATAACAACTCCTTTGGACTGTGGGAGGAAACCGGAGTACCCGGAGAAAACCCACCAAGCACGGGGAGAACATGAAACTCCATGCACACAGACCCCGAGACGGGAATCGAACCCGGACCATGGAGGTGCAAGGCAATAGTGCTAACTTCTAAGCCACCATGCTGATTACCACTTCTCACGCCTCCAGTGGTCAGTTATCGTCTAAATACATATAGAACCCAGTTTGAAGAATTTGCCCAAAATCTTTTTTTAATGTATAATGTACAGTATATGCTTCATTTTTATTAATATTTAGATGAGTTTCAGCTCATGTGATGTGTTTTGTGTTTTTGCATTTAGTACCACTAGAAAGGCTCATTGAAATGAATAGAAGACGTATAAGGATTGAAGAAAAGCTACAAAGATCACATTATCCAAATGTAAGTAACAAATGTTCTTATTAAAACTAGAGCTAAAACAGAAATCTTTATCATCTTTATCATTTTATCAATCTTTATAATTATTATTATCATTTTATCAATCTTTATATATAAATACAGCTGTTGTGTGAGGCTCTCAGAGGTTTGTTAGAGAACATTAGTGAACAAATGGCAAACAATCATGAAGCCCAAAGAACACACAAGACAGATCAGGGATAGAGAAGTTGTAGAGAGGTTTCAAGCATGGTTAGCTTATAAAAAAAAAACATCCCAAGCTTTGAACATCTCACAGAGCGCCATTCAATCCATCATCCGAAAATGGAAAGAGTACGGCACTGAAAACCTACCAAGAAATGACCGTCTACCTAAACTGAGATGCAGCCAATGTTACTGATAGAAATATGAAAACCGTAGATCATAATGTTTATAACTTGTAAACCAGGAGGTTTTTGCTGTTTTTATTATGTAAATAGAGACTTTTTTGCAGTGTTATGTGTGTGCGATTGGGTGTCAGTGTACACCCAGGACTTTAATTGTGAAAATTTCATTAAATGTGAAAGTTAATGAATCAGACTTTACTTCAGAAATCAGGGCAATAAATGCTGAACAAGACTAATGTAAAACTAAAAGATATGCCTGGTGTATCATGCTTAGACTCTACTCCAAGATAAGACTTTCAAATGTTTGTTTCATTTCGACTTTCTGGTTTTCACAGCCCTGCAGGTTCTCCTCCTGTGACTGTTCACCATGTCTTCATCTCTCACCGCGTGACCCAACACAAAGAACAGGACCGGTGTTTTACACTGTAAATGCACGCTGCACGAACGTGACAATGTACACCGGACATGTGATCTAACTTCCGCAACTGAACATGTGCGAGCACATGTTTGTATCTTCAAAAGTGTAAAAGGTGTACAGTTCTAAATCCATGTAAATGTGTCATTTGTCCTGCTAACAACATGCAGTAGGAGAAGGAGTCGAGTTGAGTCAGAATGCGCATCCACAACCACAAAGACCTTTTGAACACACAAATGGATTTAATTGAGCTAAAGGTGAAGGGGAAAATATGTCTTGGTATTATTTGATATGTTTTCCAGATGGGTGGAAGCATTTCCTAAAAACAAAATGAAATGGGAATATTATGGCTCAAGGCACAACCCATAGTCTTAATGTACGGAACTAGAGTGAAGAGAGAGCATACCCGGATTCCTTCTGTTTGGTAGACAACTCAATACTGGAACTGGACTGAAACCTGGCTAAACCTGACGGGTCGAAGCTCAGTAGACGCAGAGTTCTCTGGGTCATGGCGAGGCAGACCAAGCAGGTGAGATGTGCAGATGTGCACTCACACAAGATCTACTCACCAGTCCAATTTAGCGTGGCTTTTTTATAGGCCGCAGGTGGTACCAACAGTGCGTCTTGAGATTGTCTTTCAGCAAAGGTGCATTAGTCGGTCCTGTCTCCTTCTTACAAACATTTAATCCATAATCCCTGGCTGTACACTGACACACACACACACACACAATACTACAAAATATCCTCTATTAAAATAATAAGCACAGCAGAAAGCAGGTTATGTGACATACCCGGGTAAGTTTAAGAGTAAGTTAGTGGATAACCTCAACTTTCGGTTCCAAAAACGGAGGTAACTTTCTGGGTATGTATGTAACCATAGCAACTTACAGTACTCTCTGAAGATAACTCTGTTTTTTTTTTTCTTTTTACTATATTTTTATTGTACTGTACACTTGAATCATTACAGGACAGTGCAATGGTTACTTGCTGGGGGACAGAGGATACCCTTGTCTGCCCTACTTAATGACACCCTACCCTGAACCTGATCCTGGACCACAGACACGCTTTAACCTGGCTCACAGCCGAACACTGGCTAAGTTGGAGATGACCATAGGGATTCTCAAGTCTAGGTTTCAGTGTCTGCGTGGGCTCTGGGTCAGTCCAGAGAGGGCATGTGACATCATAGTGGCTTGTGTTGTGCTTCACAACATTGCCACTATAAGAGGAGAGAGCCACTCTCTTTGTATTGATGAAGATGGCCCAGAGGAACTCCTACAGATTTTTGCACACAACAGAGATGGAAGACTTTTGAGAGACAGAATTTGTCAAAACTACTTTTATTAAATTGTTTGCATTGGTCAGTTCATTTCTTTAGTCACTGAAAAAGAATGAAAATAAAATTAAAAAGTTTTTTTTTATATTGCTTTATATACACAACACTTTTAACATGCAACAGATTAATATTAAGACAAGTTCTCACCTTAAGGCGATGCACCAGTAATTACATTTCTAGTGTTGCTTTTTTAATGGATAGCCTTTTCTCTTCCATTTGAAGCTGTATAAGGTCCATCTCCATGTCACTTTTTCTGATTTGTTTTTAGAAGATGGACCTTATTCAGCTCCTTTGCTGGCAACTAGGAAGACAAAAATAATTAAATAAATGAGATTCTGTCAGACAATAAAATTAAAATATGGACAACTGCACACAAGTTCTTGCACTGCTTAGATTGTGCATTGAGGTTGATGGACCTTCATCTGTGGTCAAATCCCCAGGTATGTACTGTGAAAGAACAATGACAGTTTGTTACACTAATGTAAAAAGTGGGCTGCATTATAATGGTATACCTCATACCTCAGTGGATCTACCAGCATTGTCCACTTCTGTCACAGCAGATGTGGTCTCTTCATCGTCATCTTCATCCTTCAGTGGAAATATTCAAGTATACATTATCTGGCAAAAAAATATATATATATATCTATATCTATATCTATATATATATCTCTATATATATATATATATATATCTCTATATATATATATATCTATATATATATATATATATATATATATATATATATATATATATATATATCTCTATATATATATATATATATCTATATATATATATATATATATATATATATATATATATATAAAAGCAACTAAAGGTACCTGACAACAAAACACTTACAACTGTGACAGACTGTGTTCTTTCTGTAGGGTCCAATAATACAATCCCTCCATCAGTATCTATAAGAAAATACAACCCATAAACCTCTCATTATTATGAAAGAAAAAACAATCATGCAGGAAAAAAACATGTCAAAGTAATACAACTAAGATCACAGTATCCTATACATCATATGCAGTTAAATAAAGTAAACCCGCATAAAAACATTAAGCAAGTGACCGAGATAGTAATTTATTAAGTCATATAATAAAAAACAAATCATAGTGATAAACTTACATTTCACCATGTTGTTACTTGTGGTGCATGGTATGTGTGATGAAGTGCCCCTGGAAAGCCAGCAACCACTGGTTGCCCTTTATTAAGGGACAGAGCCAGCTCCTCAGATGGGGTGAGGGCAGGGGGTGGTGGGCCCCGGCCAGTTAGACAGGCTTCAGCCTTCTTTCTATTAGCTACATGACAGAAAGAATTTAATTGTGTTTAATAAATAGTTCAGTGATCATGTAATCAAATATTACCTTTTTGCAGAATGTTTTTGTGTTTTGACTTGGCACAAAGTTCTTCTGGCTCCAGAAAGATTACACCTTATTAAATAAGAAACCATAAACAGTATTCCTAGTCAATATACATTGGTACTTTAACCTAAAGAAATGATTGGCAGGAAAAGTAAATGCTTTCATAGTGATTTAACAGTCAAAAGGATGCGGAAGGGGTGTTTAATTATTTTGCATTATAATAAAAGGGAAGCTGATGTTAAATTTGCTATTTAATACTCTCACGCATTTACTCTGTTATTTTTTTTCTAAGCCAACTCTCTTTCTTTAGCTGATGCCGCTGTATTGCTTTTTTCATTATTATTGCCTTGAATTCCTCATACGTGTGCATCAAAAACTCCAACTCCGCGTCTGTGAAGTATGCCGCTCTCTTTTTTCACTTTGGTTTTCCATTTTGACTCGTGAAATCGGCGATCCATTGAAAATGTCTTTATGTAGTACCGTGCACGCGCATTAACTCTGGGTCACCAGTAGGAGGTTGATTAAACTTACTCCTCTCAGGGGTTTTGGAACCGACATACTCATGGTATGCGGGTTTGGGGTAAATCAACCCGGAGGTTAAGTTTTACCAAATGGTAAGTTAACCCAGCTTTCTGGAATACCCCCCTGGTTTACAAGTTATAAACATTATGATCTACTTTTTTCACATTTCTATCATTAACATTGGCTGCATCTCTAATTGTGCTGTCAGTTTAGGTCGACGGCCACGTCTTGGTTGGTTTGCAGTGCCATACTCTTTCCATTTTCTGATGATGGATTAAACAGCTTGGGATATTATTTTATAACCTAACCCTGCTTTAAACTTCTCCACAACTTTATTTCTGATCTTTCTTGTGTGTTCCTTGGGCTTCATTATGCTGTTTGTTCACTAATGTTCTCTAACAAACCTCTGAGTGCTTCACAGAACAGCTGTATTTATACTGAGATACTAATTAGGTGACTTCTGAAGCCTGGGTTGTTTATCCTGTGTCAAAATTCTGGGTTATTTCGGGTATTTTAAACACATTGTTGGGTTGCTCTATGTTGGGTCATTTACAAATAAACACCTGGTTGAATTATTTTGACCCAACAACTGCTTTATTCTTTATTCTCTGGTTTCTCAAACGGCAGCCTGCAAAATGTTCTAAATATTACTGTTACTGTGTCACAAGGTGTAGTTTTAAGAGTTGATTAAGCAAGAATGTATGTGTGTACAGCTCAAAACCTCCATCGGTTATTAAAGAGAGCATCTATTTAAAAAATTGCCACAATGATTTTGTAGATTTGAGCTCCAGGCAATACACAATTTCTCTGTGCTCATGTACCCCGCCCAACGCAGCCTCACCTCGGCAGGAACTTCTGAAAACTACCGCTGGCTGTGATGTCTCTGTACTGGTTACAACAGGGGACTCAGGTAAACGAGTCGTCTCGGAGAGTGATAATTTTCTATTGCACGCGCATGCGCCCAGCATCGCAAACCCTCTGTATGTGTTATACTGGAAACAGAAATGAGTAGTTACCTTTGAGTCTTTTCGGTCCTGAGTCATTCGTTCTTTTGTCACGTGACTCCCATAGACGCTATGCGGTGCAATAGATTCAAAAGAACGAACGACTCAGATTGGAGGATATGAGAGGTGAGCTGCTCATTCTGTTTATTATAATATGTCCTTAGCTGCATTGTAATATTTTCATTACTGAAACCATAGCCAAAATTTGTGTATGTAGATGTATTGTATGGAACTCCAAAGTGTTCACAATTAATTAAATAAATAGGACATGATGAAATAAATAACACACAGATATGTAATATGAGAATGATATTGTGAAATAATGAAACACATTTTGAAAAAAGCTTATTATTGTGAAATATATTGCTATATGCTATATAAATTTACTTATTACACTCACACTCTCACTCATCATCTATACCGCTTAATCCTGTATTCAGTTTTTCCCGATGGCCTGATTGTTGTGGATTTGTCCTGATCTTGGATTGTTTCATTCTTCGAAGCGCATCTCGCACTTGCAGTCATAGCAACAGAACAATAAGATAAAGCCTGAGACAGTATTCAGTGAAGTAAAACTCATGTAGTGACCTGCAGTGACACATTTCTACCAGAGGGGGCAATGTTTCCCAAGTTTCATTTGAAATGATACAGAAGTGACTTCTCATCATTGTAGCTTACTAACAGATAACAGTAATTCATAATTATATTATTATATTATTTTATTGTTTTCTGATTATTTTTTATTTTGTGAATACAATGCACTTCTGTAAAAAGCAGTTTAAAGTAATTAGGATAAATATGTGACTCTTTGTAAATGTGTTAAAACTCAGATATAAATGTAAATAAAAATGTTCTTTAATGACCAAATATTGTTTGGTTAATTCCCATAATGGTGGCCAGGAGCCAAGAACGCACATGTCTGTGAGGGAGGGGCATACTAAATTTCTCCTAGGCAACATTGGGCATCTGGCAGCTCATGTATGCAGAAGAGGGCAGACAGGGTTTTTCCTCCAATTACATACTTTGGTTTTTGTCTTTAAAGAACAAGGCCTGTGGAGACTTCTGATGAATTACAAAGACATACAAACACTTCCAAAGACTTGTTTCTTGAAGACAGAGACTTAAGTTAGGGTGGGATGGTGGTGGGGGTTCACTTCCCCTTCCTGATCCATACTAATGTGTCCACTAATGTGAGTTTTGACCTGCTGCTCTATGAGCTTACAGATGCCCATGGCTGGCGTGTGGCGCTGTGATTGACAGAGGAGAGTCAGTTTGCCCACAGGGCACGGCCAGTTTTCTCTCTCTTAGGTCCTGGACACAGACGTGTTATTAGAACTCATGATCTCCTGATGATGGGGTAAACTCTTTTCTGATGCACCACTAAGGGGTCCACAGTTTTCAGGGTTCGTAGCCAGAGCGTTTATAACATTTACAGGAGACTTTATAGCGAATCCACAACCATATGGCAAAGTACATCACCACAAATGCAGCCAGCACCACCATCACTCTAATGGCCCAGTGTGGGATAACGCCTGCAAATCACACACACACACACACACAAAGGTGTATTACAAACACAGCTCGTTTTTCATTATGCGTATCATTCACAACACATTTCTCTCTTTCTTACACAATATAAATATAATGTGAATGTGTGTTTATATTTCAGCACTTCAGTCTGTTTCTTACCACAATTCAGTTCTATTCTACATAATTTCCATTTCCACTGATAACTGTTATGTGTGTACTTCACTGTTTTTTTTTTTATCTTCATCTATTATAGTTCATTGAGATTGGACTTCCTCCTGATGATTATTACTAACATGAATAATAAAAACACTAATAAAAACACAACTAACACACCCACTGGATAACCATCAGTACACTTAAACCTCCACTATCATATTAACCCTCAGTATATCACACACACTGGATTTAATAATGCAGTTCACTCCATACAAACCACACTGAGACGTACCCACAGAGACGGTGTACACACGGATGTCTTCTTTATAGTCCAGGTTCCGGATGGTGTAAGTTCCACTCTCACTTCTCTGGACGTCTCTCAGTGTGAGCTCTGAGTTACTGAGTGATGTTCTGGGTGTGTATTCAGATTGACACTGTGTTCTGTTAGTCACAGTGCAGATCTGTACATCATCTGCTGAGTCACTTCCTCTATAAATCACCTCCACTGACTCTGGTACGGACAAATCCAGCTTCAGATCTTCACCCATCTGCACCTGAACTTCTGAGAACTCGGCTTCGGAGAAAAAACATTCAGCCGGATTTATTCAGAGTCCACAACTAAACTATAAAGGTTTCCTGAGTGTTAGAGATGGGTTTCTCAATAGTGTGTTGGTGCCCAACTTTAGACACAAGCACTCCGCTTTAAACCCCCAAAATAATCATGGACCCTAATTTTATTGTCAGTATATTACTGCATGAACAATGCTAGTTAACATTTTATCACAGGTTTAATTCAACAAAATTATTTCTACACGCATTACTCAGCAGCACAGAGAATAGCACTACAGAACATCATGACTGTTCACATGATTGTATCACGCACCATGTATGGAATGTACAGGTGTCCCTAATAAAGTGAGTATGTGACAATAAGTGACATATTCTGGTTCCATCAGATTGTCAGTGGGTGGCGCTGGACTTCACACTGCTCCTCAGTAGAGCTGATATAGTGCAAGAAACATGAGATTAAATACAGTATCAGAATTGAGTGTAATTGAGACACGCCCCTGTTTTAGATAAGCTCCGCCCCCGGTGTGTGTAACTCTCAGGTAAGTTGTGAGCAGTCCTTAAGTGTGTGTGTGTGTGCGTGTGCGTGTGTGTGTGTGTGTGTGTGTGAACACTGCTGTGTGTAATTTGAGGATTAAATCCTAACTGTGTCCTTAACTCTGAATGTGACCCAATATTTCTAAGTGAAGGATTCATCAGGAGTAGAAGAGATAAACACACTTACTGGAGATTCTGAGGCGCACGGTAGCGTATTCTGAGAGCTGACACTCACACGTGTACGTCTCCCTCATACTGTAATCAGGGTTAGAGATGGTGAGAGAGAGATCTCCTCTGATGTAACGATCATGAGACATCTCATATCCCTCCTTCTCTGAGCTGCATGATATATAATCACACCGAGCGAAGACGACGTCTCGATTATTGTCCAAGCTCCATGTGGCCCGACCAGAACACTGAGTTTCACATGGGAGAGTCACAGGATGATGAAGCTTCGCATAAATAGGAAAGACAAAAGCTAATCCAGGATCTGAAAGAGAGAAGAAACACTTTACGTCATGGACAAAACTATAAAGATGATTTTTCTCCTTAAATGTTAAATAAAGTGTGAGTACTGCACTCTTCTCCAGTGTGTGTATTAATCTGACTGCTGCAGGTGTGACGGTAACACACACTCAGAGAGAACTCAGAGAGAGGGCTGTGTCCCAAACCTCATCAAGTGCACTACAGGACACGACTAAACAGTAATGACATGGTGCAGGGAGATTTAAGGAGACAGTTTGAGGATATAATGATGTTTCATTAGTATTATGTAATGCTGCAGGTCTCGAGGCCAGGCAAGTGGAAAAGAGCACAGCATCTGGTCATGTACCTGATCCCTACCCTAAGGACACGTCACTTACCAGTGGTGAATGTGAGGGTGAGTAAGAACAGGACACAGTGATGAATGCTGCAGGACTGCATGTCTGAGGAGACACAACACCACCATCAGCACTGCACAAGTGGAGAATAAAGCACTGGGTTTAGGTCTCACTGCAGTGTTTCAGCTCTCTGCAGGGACGACATCAAACATCACATCATTAATACATAATGTAGGAGTTAGGTTGAGACGATTCTTATTCATGTGTGTATGTGCAATTTCTCCATCAGAGATACAAGTGTTACAGAATCTGAGAGTGAGAGAGAGAGAGAGAGACTGCTGAGGAGAGCGTTATTAAAAGAGGAAATGAGAACAGGAACTAACCCGTGTAGCTGAAGAGAGTTAATATTTTAAAAATAAGATATATAATTATTTAAAAAAATTATCCCACAGTTTTGGGAATTTGCTTATTCACCTTTTTGTAAATAAACACTAAGCAAATGCACTTTTGGTCTCACCCCCTTTTTCCTTTTTTTTCTTTTCTTTTTCATTCCTGTTACGGCCCGACCTAGACCGGGGCGTAACATCAGACAAAAAACTGATTTCATTAATACATGAAAATGATGCGTGCTGCAGTGTAAGAGGAATAACACACTTCAGAGCACGCTGTCAGAGGAAAACCACTCACACTGAGGAGAGAATTATTTCCCTCTAACACTGTGGTGTGAAATGTGTTTTATGTAGATTTTATCATTCACGCATTTTAGTGTTTCAGTCTCCACTGTGTGTGTGTGTGTGTGTGTGTGTGTGTGTGTGTGTGTGTGTGTGTGTGTGTGTGTGTGTGTGTGTGTGTGTGTGTGTGTGTGTGTGTGTGTGTGTGTGTGAGTGAGAGATATTTGTAATAAACTCACCAGGAGAAATGTCTTCACTCTGCTTCTTCTCTCTCAGTAATGATGTGTGTTTGAGCTTCCTGTGGATCATCACTAGAACCATACACACACACACACACACACACACACACACTACAGAATGCTGATGTAACATAATTATATAGCGGATCTCTCTGTGTCTTTTTAAGAGATCTAGTGAGTTCCTACACTGTCTGAGGTCAAGAACAGACCAAAGACTCTCCAGGGTTTTATGGAATAAGCCTTGGTGTGTTAAACACTCCGCTCAGATTATTATTGTATATTATGGAGACTTTAGCACTTCACAACACAAACCACAAGAATAATTCCCTGTGTGTGAAATCCTGCTTGGTAATAAACCTTACTCTGATTCAACACTTTTCTTCCTGTCAGCTCTCCTGAACCCAGATATGAACTAAGAGAGCTTTTGGGCATGTTAGGGAGTTACCAAGAATTCTGCTTCTCTGCTGAGTGTTAATCACCTGCTCCTGATTTTGATCAGCCATTCAAGGAGGAACAGTCCTGTTTGGGTCATTTCAATTTCAATAGCATATTCCTATTTGATATTTCTTGAAAATGAAGACCATTGGAATTATAGTACATTATGTTGGCTTTTCAACAGTCTCTTCCTCTTCCATTGGTGTGTGTCTGCATCACAATCCATTAGTGATTCTAAGCTTCTTGTGTAATTCACATTATCAGTTAATGTGGTTGTTATTGTTGGAGATAAAACATCAGGATGCTGGTGAAGTTGTTGCTGATGTAGTAGTGTGTGTGTGTGTGTGTGTGTGTGTGTGTGTGTGTGTGTGTGTGTGTGTGTGTGTGTGTGTGTGTGTGTGTGTGTGTGTGTGTGTGTGTGTGTGTGATCACTGTGGAGTGAAATGTAGAATAGATGTTTGCTTTTTCATAATGTTAATGCTCTAATGGTCTGGGCTGTAATCTGAGTGAAGGTCTTACTTAGTATTTGTGTGTTTCACACTATGTCTCCTTTAGCATGGTGAGTCTGCTGATGGTGATTAACCACTGAGCATCACTTCCTTTATCACACATAAAAATAACACAAGGGTTGTTTCAGTTTTATTTTATTTTTTTTCACTGTGTATGTTAGAAAGATACGTTAGTTTCCTATACTGTGTATGAGGGTTGTTAAAGTCAAACCAGGACCAGGACACAGTTCTCGGAGTGAAAAGCTTTAAGCATTAATCAGCTTGTGTCTCTGTAAATAATAATACATTTTATTTGTATTACAGCTCATCATACAGTGGAACCTCACTGTAACGATCAGATTAATTCTATAACCCGACTAAAAGAGAAATCTTTATTTGAGTGTCGACAATGTTTTAAAACCCATTGAGCAGGAACAACAACACCATGACCAATTAGCAAAAACCAAAAGTACAAAAACTAAACAAAAAGGTGCACCAAAACCAACAAAGAAAATATATACAATTTACATATACATACAGTATACATATATTTACAAAATGTATACAAATTATAGCAGTGTGTGTGTGTGTGTGTGTGTGTGTGTGTGTGTGTGTGTGTGTGTGTGTGTGTGTGTGTGTGTGTGTGTCCAAAGTTCAGGTTATTGCAATAGTGTGTGTGAGAACAGGTGAAGCAGCCTGACCGGAAATTATGGAATAATACCTGGAAGCCGGTGTCGAAGCGGTCCAGTCGGTGTTAATCTGGATGAAAAGGAAAACCCGCAAGGAGAAGCCTTCGACAGTCTCTTTGTAAACTCCATAGCAAATGCAATCTAATCAGTGCGCTGTATCTCCATACTCTCCCTGTGCTGTTTCCCGGTGTAAAGCTTTGTAGTGGGCACAGATATCATGGAAATGAGAGATATTGCTGTGCACTAAGGTTCTTGTTTAATTTCCTTCGTGCTTAGTGAAAAAAAGAAAAGAAAACCAGAAGACTGTTTAAAACTTAAACTGTCGAGGAGTAGGGGGGTGCGCAGACGAGACAGTTCCCGGTGTACAGTGCAGGCTCGGGCATAGTGAAGCGCTGTGCTAAGAGGGAGATGCACGAGCCGTGGGTTTTGGTGTGCAGCAGCACTGGCCTCTTCTCTTCTCTGTCAAAGACTGCAGGATGAGGAAAACATCATAAGCCATATACTTGGGTCATCCTACTCACCGGCATACAGTACGCCTCCGGGGTCCTTTTATAGGGATCCGCCGACAGGCGGATAGCACGTGATTCGCTGTGGCCGACATGATCACCACTGAGCCAATGATTTTTCTTTCTCTTGCACTGTGGAATTGTGGGTAATCACCTCCCCTGCCGGGTCTTAGTGCACGCCTCTTACTGGTATAATCAACATCCGTGCACATGTGTACTGTTTACTATAACACTGACCACGTGTGTGTAAAACATCTTTTATTTTGTGTCTGTATGCGTGTCTGTACAGCGCGAGTGCACTGTTTATTATAACACACGTGTGCACGCGTGTAAAGCAAGAGAAAGTCTCATTAGAGAAGTTAAACATCCATTTTCTCTCTCTCTGTATCAGCCTGCACTGACTCAGTGTGTGCGTGCGTGTCATTGGACAGCGTGCCCCTTCCCTCCTCCTCTCGCCTTCACACAAAGACACACACACTCTGCTCTGTCGTGATTCTTTTCAAAGGTAAAGTGCAGGTTAATTTGTTTTATTTTTACTTTACAGCAGTGATTCCGTTAATCTGCGCTCAGTCTAGTGTCATCAGAGAGATTTCTTGTTTATTTTCCAGATGAAGCAGTGTTTCAGTTAGTGTGTGTGTGTGTGTGTGTGTGTGTGTGTGTGTGTGTGTGTGTGTGTGTGTGTGTGTGTGTGTGTGTGTGTGTGTGTGTGTGTGTGTGTGTGTGAAAGTCATTCAACATAGTAGTCCTCCCCCCTCTCAAATAAGAGACGAGGAAGGGTTACTGTGTAAGATGAGAGGACGGTGGGGGTCAATCCTCCTCTCCTCTAGGTTCATACACACATACACACACACATACACGGCACCTGCGTGCACAAACACACACACACACACATATTTAAAAGGCACATATTAAACACAAATAATTGCCCTTTACATGTATGTGGATGATGGATAATGATGGGCTTTTCCACTGTGAAGACTTGCTTCGTCTCAGGGACATACCCATACACCTAAGTTTTATCACCATTAATAATCCATGACGTGAAGGACGGGTCATCCACGACATGCTGACAGAGTTCTTGGTAGACTCCTACATGATGTTTACCTACATCAAGTTTCACGGAGAATTTCATGTTTTCTCTTTGTTCTAACTTGCTGTCCATGATGAACAGCATGGGTAACACCCGTGGTCTGATTAGCACCATGTCAGGCGTGGTAACACCGTGCTATTCTGTGCTATTCAGGTGCCCATGACTGTTCCCCTGGACGAGATACCCCCCCAGTCTGAGAGGTATTAGAGTTTCCCCTTGCTGTGATGTGATTTCAGGATGCCTATAGGAGTTATAGGACAGATAGCAGAGGTGGTAACGCCCGTGGTCAGAATAGCACCAGTTGCACAGCTCTTGATGTACACAGGACAATGTCTTTTGGCACACTGACCTATGAAGGTCGGCTGTGTGTGCAGCCCTGTGCTGCCATCTGTTGGCGTGTTACAAAACTAGTCTTGAAACTTTTTATTACTACCTCGTATCCAGTGAAGTATGGAAGTCATAATTATGAGACAAGTTCTCAGGTCTATCCTCCAAATTACACCTCCCTTTGACACAGCATGAGTAACAGGCTTCATGTGTCCTTTAATCTCCTCGTGGGTAATTGTTGTGTAGGAATTGGCCAAAACCGAATCACAGAAAATCTGGGATCGTGATGTATTATTGGACCTCACGATCTCTAGACGATAGGGTAAACTCTGCACCCCCAAGCAAAATGTGGTTGAGCTGTCTTGTCTTGAGTCTTGGTTTTTGTGTGTGTTTCACTTCTCTGTCTCTTTAGCATGTAGACATGTCTGGGATCGAGGTCAGGACTGTACGGAGGATGTGGCAATAACTCTGAGTTCCTGTAACCTGCAAGTGGTGTTGGTGAATGAGTGTGTACAGCCAGATACGTCTCTTCCACAAGTCAGTGACAAGTTTCCAGTTTCTGAATGTTCATGGAAACGACTGCAGTGAGCTGAATGTACCGCCTTCTTTAAAGCGTTTGCATTTTTAATGTTAAAATTGTTAAATATGGACTGATCTGTCGATCTTTTAAATTTTTATTTTGTAAAAACAAACAAATCAATAAATGAACAAATAAAAACACTTACTACATCTAAACAAAATGAGACAGGTTGTGTCTCCTCACAAATCCAGGTTTTTACATTTGATCATGAACCTTTTCAGGTTCTGTCTTTCTCTCCCTGCATCTGTCATGATTTCCTATGTGTTCTGTGGTTCTTCTTAGGTGTTTCTGTTCCAACATATCGTAACTTCTGTAATTTTAGCAACCTTAAAATGTTAAAGAAACATTGTAGACAAAAACATTGTAGAAGAACAAATATTAAATAACATTCTGGAAACCAGAGGTTGTTAGAACATTAAAAAAAAAAAAAAAAACAGAATATTAAACTTCGCGCCCAAGCATTTATTTGCCATGCTATTAAACATGTTATGGTTTTAAGTTTCCACCTACACATACTCATCACTATATGTGTATGCAGGAAACCTTAGTGGAAGGAAAATGTAATGGAAGGTAATCTGATTATATAGAGCTCTGTCATAGTTATTGTTAATATCTCTGCCTGGCCAAAGCAAAGTTGCATATTTAAGCTTTGATTACAGCTAGCGTTCACTGTGGAATTGTTTCAACAAACCTTATGAGCTGTCACAACATTTGTCATTGTGTTAATGTTTGGACCGAGATCTTGCATTGAAGAGCTGACCTCATCTTACTGCCATGTAACTTTGCTGAACCAAATAAAAACCAGAGCCAATGAAGCAACCCCAGATCATAATACTGCCTCAGTAGCATCAGCAGTTTACTTATGTAAATTATTATTATTTTATAGCTTTCAGGCTTAATGACAAACTTCTTTGTGTATGTACATATTTATAGCTTATTTACTATAACCTTTAATCCATATAAGGGCAGTGGTGGTTGCCACTATGCCAATGCAGGCATCTCAAAGGAAGTGGGACCCACCGACAAAATTTTTTATTAATTGCTGATAGGAAAGAGGTGAATGTGTGTGAGTGAATGAGTGAGCGAACGAGATTGAGTGTTATGCTAGAGGTTGTAGTTTTGGCCATGTTTGTAGTTTCCTGTGAATTCTGGGAACTGTACTTCTGAGGTGTATACTTGTGAATTTCAGGTAATGGTTAACTGACAGAACCCCTCATTACCCAGGGACAAGGGCATGAAGCAAGGCGTGATATTCTTGCAGAGAACAGGATCAAAAACATTGTGTGCAGGTGCCCATGACGGTTCCCCAGGACGAGATACGCCCCAGTCTGAGAGGTATTTGAGTTTCCCCTCTCTGTGATTTGATTTCAGGATGTTTATAGGAGTTGTCTGAGGGTAGTAGTACAGAATTAAGTTACTTTTTAGGGACTGGGCAACATTGCAATGACAAATCTAGTTTATATGCCACCTTGTTTTATTTGTCTTTAGATGGGATTTTGTCAGGTAAACTTGGCATTGAGTTTTCTGCAGCCAGGGAGGTTTAAGAGGTCCTTAGTCTGAAGCCATATTTGGTCTCCTAGCTGGACTTTTTTTTTCTCATTTCCCATACCCATTTGCTGCATCAAACCATGAAGTTTGGCTTGTTCACTGACAAAACTACACCTACAATAGTTTTTAAAGCATCAACTTCTACCACAAATGGTTTAGCAGAATCTTTGTGTGTAACACTGGGTGCTGAAGTACTTCGGGTTACCTAAACAATTTTTGTTCCCCTCTTTAGTAGAAATACGAGGACTATCAATGAAGTTCAAGCCACAAATGAATCTGTGATAGAAGTTGGCGAATCCTAGAAATCATTGCAATTCCCTTACATTAGTAGTCACTCAGGAACAGCAGTTGCCATGGCTTGGTCCAACAGTGACCCCTTGTGGTCTAATAATGTAGCCCAAGTTTATCAAGCCACATCTTACCCACAACAGTAACATGTGTATTAGCCCCTCTTACTCTAATCTGCTGCAGTGATGTGTGTGTGTGTGTGTGTGTGTGTGTGTGTGTGTGTGTGTGTGTGTGTGTGTGTGTGTGTGTGTGTGTGTGTGTGTGTGTGTGTGTGTGTGTGTGTGTGTGTGTGTGAAAGAGAGAATGAGAGTACCCTAACTCCAACCCTACTTAATACATCACTCAGTCATTTTGGTTTAGAGTCTATCAACTTAACACATTATTTTCATACCACATTTCAGAGCTATCCATCCTTTGCCAGATGTTCTTGCACTTACTTTAATTTGCTGTAGGTCTCTTGGCAGCTGCAAAAATCAGATCATTAAAAAAAAAAGATCATAAACTATTCTTATTACTACTAGAGATTGTTTAAGAATGTTATCTATATAATATATACTGTATATCCAGTAAGTATATAGTTACATTTTCCATGATGTAATCATCATGTCTGTTATGCACATATCAAATAACATAGGTTATTGTTTTCTGCTTTAGATGTTGCTATGGTAACACCATGACTGCAGAGGCTGGATAGTAGACAACTGCAAAAACATGCGCTATCTATATTTAACTCAATAATTACATTCAACTGTGATAATGTAGTTATGAAAGTGTACAAAGAGATTGAGCAGTGAAAGTGAGCAGTGAGAGTTAAATGACTAGTGGTGAATGTGAGGGTGAGTAAGGACAGGACACAGTGATGAATGCTGCAGAACTGCATGTCTGAGGAGACACAACACCACCATCAGCACTGCACAGAATAAAGCAGGAGAGAGAAATTAACTTCAGTCCTACAACAGTGTTTTTGTGCCATGAATAAATAGCAACTGCTTTGTTGACCTGAATAAAGAATAACATATAGTGTCCTCTTTTGTTGGAAAACTGTGAAAATGTCAGGGTGCTGAGCTTGGCATGAGGAATCCAGTTGCAGGAGATTGTTGAGTGAGATGCGTGAGATGTGCCTTCTTCAAGGAGGAAGCATGTCTGAGAGAGTGAATGCAGTTGGCCAAGGTCATGTATCCAGTCAGCTTTGTAACAAAGCCAAACCGTGTTAAAGAGCCGTGGTTAAGAGAGCGGGTGCATTAGATCAGTGCCATGAATCAGTGTAGAATGTGATGCCAAATTGTCAGACAAAGCCATGGTTGGACAAACAGAAGTGTTTGATCAGTGCCTTGAATCCAGTCAGTGCTGTAACAGTTAAATCTTTAGACAAAGCTGTAGTCGAGGGTGAAGCATCTGTGAAGTGCTGTAGCGTAGCAACAAATCCAGACCGAGAGAGAACAAAGGAAAACACAAACTTGGCAACATGAAAATCAATCCATAAACCATGGATTCATAGGACAAGAGAATTGGGCAATAGAGCACGCAATAATCCAGCAGAGAGACAATGCACTGTGCTTCCTTAAATGTCAGAAGAAGTCAGCAGTGAATGAGTGTCCAGTGTGCGGACAGGGCGGTCCCGGGGAGGTGGGAAAAACATGGAAGTGTGGGAAGAAACATGACAGCATGGGAAAAGTGGGAATGAGACTAGATGATGTAACTGTGAGATATGGAAGGTGGGGTTGATCTGTCGCATGGTGGACAGAAGCAAGAGCATGAGAGAACAAGGGTTGATTATATGATATACACCTTCGTCAGTCAGAGGTTAGTAAGAGTAACTTTACAGAGATGTGTAAACTAGCGAAGGCGATGGCCGATAAAGTCTGCTCTGGCCCCATCCCAATGAGACGTGGCGACATAGCTTACAGCAGGCTATGGCCTGTTAGGGAGGAACGGTGTCCATCCCACTCGGGAAGGTGCTGCTCTCATTTCTTGCAGTATAGCACATAGTCTCAGAAGAGGCCTAGTTAATCAGTGACAATCCAGAGCCCAGGCCAGGGAGCAGACAAACAGGCTAAACCAACTGTCTGCTAGCTGCATATAGTCACTCAGGGTTTTTCATATTGAGACTGTGTCTGTTCCCCGAGATAAACATAAACATAAATTTAGAAAGACTCAGAAAGTCTGTTTTAGTAATTTACATTAATTAACATAGATACCACAAACTCAGATCACATTGAATGCACAGCCGGCATCTCTGATCTGAAGCTAGGACTGTTAAATATTAGATCTCTCGCATGTAAAGATTGTTAATGAAACTATTACGGATCTGGAGTTTGATATACTCTGTTTAACAGAAACCTGGATTAAACATGTGGCCGCTGGAATAATGCGCAGAAGACAAACAAATTCAACTGGGGTTGTTTTATTCCAATTAACAATGTATATTTACTGTTAATTTTTATGTGGAAGAAGAATAAATAAAAGGATAAGTCAAACAAATTTTTAGAGCCAATCTTTTCCCCGAAATGGACAAATATTAACACAAGGCTATCGTGATATACGTTAACATCACTATGGTGTGCTGTATAATAAAAATAAATAAATAAACAAACAGCCAGTAAAGAAAATACGGCAGTGGCAGTTCTAAAAGAAAAAGAACATACAACATGCCCTTGGCATTAACTACATCATTGGTAAAAAAACAAAAACAGTAAATGACATTGTACAGTTCACTTACTTTCCAACCTCAGTCCTAACACACCCCAATAGGCCAAACACATCTGGGAAACTGGTATAGCTTTCACGTCCTACATGGAAATCAACACACAACTTTAAAATGAATGCTTTTAAACTATTTTTGGAGAAACAAACACAAATGGCATATTTAAGGCATTTTATAGTAATAGGAATCCGAGACCACTGATCCAATATGTAGCTCACACTATGCTAACAGTGGCACACATCAATCTTTTACTCTCACAAATTACTGCAAAAATACATCAGCATAACCAAGAAACCCAATTACAAGTGACTCGCAATCCTTTCCAAACATTTTGATTTACGTTAAAAATGGACTATATTGGATTAATTCTTTACCTGGAAACCGCTACAGGTGAAACCTCTCACCACATTAACTTCCTGGTTTACATTCTCATGTGCACCGAGTAACATGCGCGCGTGATGACGTCATCCAGGGCCGTACTTTTTCTCTGTGAATTTGCCGATTTCCTTTCAAATCTTGTCGTCTCTGTAGACAAAGTGTTAATTGCTGGACACTTAAATATTCATTTTATTCATTTATATCCATACTGGACTCAGTAGGAGTAAATCAGTGTGTAGTAGGACCCACTCATAAAGCAGGTCAACTTTAGATTTAATATTATCCTTCGGATTAAATATAAGAAATTTATTCACAATTCCACAGTCTGAAGCTAGCTCAGACCACTGTCTTGTCTTAATTAAAGTGTGTTATAGTAATAATGTACGCACAGCGCCAGGCTACCGTCTTAAACGTATGTTCACATTAACTACCACACAGAGCTTTATCAATAATCTTCCAGAGTTATCAACTTTGATTGGATCGCCATCTGACTCCACAGAATTCAATCAGGCGACTGAACATTTAGAGTCAACATTTCGTTATACCTTAGATAGTGTACAGTAGCTGCAGCTAAAACGAAATTGAGTAGAGATAAGAAACTTGCTCCCTGGTATAATGACCACCCATGCATTAAAATAAATAAATAAATAAATAATCCTAGATTTTTATTTAACACTGTAGCTAAATTAACTAGAAACAAGACCACTGCAGAAATCTCCACAACAACAACATACAGTAGTGAGGACTTCATGAACTTTTTCAACAACAAAATCATAAATATTAGGCAAAAAATTCAGGCTTTGAAACCAGACAATTTAAGTTATACAGATGATAAACTAACCACACCACATCAGAACTTAGAATACTTTACTCCCCTTGAAGCGAGGGAACTAATTTCACTCATCTCTTCTTCAAAATCGTCAACCTGTATATTAGATCCTATACCGACAAATTTTCTCAAACAGATAGTACCAGCAATAACAGAACCCCTGTTGAAAGTAATTAACTGTTCACTCAGTAGTGGGTATGTTCCCAAATCCTTTAAATTAGCCGTTATTAAAACGCTAATCAAGAAACCTGACCTTGACCCCTGTCAGCTTTCTAATTACAGGCCGATATCAAACCTTCCCTTTATCTTCCTCTTGTTGATCAGATCCTATTTGACTGATCGTTATCAGTTTGTAGATTTAGATGGTGACCATTCCTCATGTTCTCAGGTGGAGTTCGGTGTTCCACAGAGTTCAGTTTTAGGTCCACTGCTTTTTTCTCCCTTTACATGCTTCCTCTGGGGAACATAATTCGTAAACATGGTATTAGTTTTTGTTGTTATGCTGATGACACACAATGATACGTCTCAGCAAAACCAGATGAGAAAAACCAGTTTACTAAAATCGAGCAGTGTGTGCAGGACATAAGAGATTGGATGTTAATTAATTTCCTTCTGTTTAATCCTGATAAGACAGAAGTTCTGGTCATAGGACCAGAAGTAGCTAGAAGTAAGCTTTCTGATCACACTGTAACTTTAGATGGCCTTTCTGTTCCATCAAGTGCAACAGTAAAAGACCTTGGTGTGATTATAGATTCCAGCCTTTCGTTTGAAGCACATGTAGATAATATTACCAGGATAGCTTTCTTTCACCTCAGAAATATTGCCAAGATAAGAAATATACTGTCACTAAATGATGCAGAAAAACTAGTTCATGCTTTTATCACCTCTAGGTTGGACTATTGTAACGCCTTACTGTCTGGTTGTTCAACTAGGTGCATAAACAAGCTTCAGTTAGTACAGAATGCAGCAGCGAGAGTCCTCACTAAAACCAGAAGATACGAGCACATCACCCCTATCTTATCTACACTGCATTGGCTCCCTGTGAAATTTCGCATCGATTTTAAGATACTACTTTTAAATAGTCTCGCGCCGCAGTATCTGAGTAAACTGCTAGTGTCTTACGATCCGCCACGCCTACTTCCATCAAGGGATGCAGGCTGCTTGTCAGTACCGCGTATTATTAAAACTACAGCAGTGGACAGAGCTTTTTCTTACAAAGCCCCAAAGTTATGGAATAGTCTTCCTATTAATGTTCGGGACTCAGACACAGTCTCAGTTTTTAAGTCTAGGCTAAAAACCTATTTATTTAGCGCAGCATGTTTGTAAATAGATTAGCCTTAGGTAAAGGAGCAGATCTGGGGGACTCATGGACGTAGAGTATTCTGGTGAACTGGTATGTTTAGATGCTGTCCTACCCACTCTCATTGTTGGTTTGTTGACGGTGAGGTGATTGGTTTCTTTACATCTCAGGGAGCCCTCATGTCTGTGTTTCCTTCTGGCTCTCCTTTTTAGTTATGCTTTTATAGTTAGTCCTGCTGGAGTCCCTGCTTGCACAATATACATTAACCTTATTATTAGCCGTTATTAAACCGCTAATCAAGAAACCTGACCTTGACCCCTGTCTGCTTTCTAATTACAGGCCGATATCAAACCTTCCCTTTATCTCCAAGATTTTGGAAAAGGTAGTATCACAGCAGCTATGTTCACATCTACACAGAAATAGCATAAATGAACTGTATCAGTCAGGATTTAGGCCTCATCACAGCACAGAGACAGCACTTGTTAAAGTAGTAAACGACCTCCTATGGGCCTCTGATCAGGGTTGCGTCACTATGCTTGTGTTACTGGACCTCAGTGCAGCTTTTGACACCATTGATCATAGTATTCTCCTTCACAGATTAGAAAAGGTAGTAGGAATTAAGGGAACTGCCCTCTTGTGGCTCAGATCCTATTTGACTGATCGTTATCAGTTTGTAGATTTAGATGGTGACCATTCCTCATGTTCTCAAGTGGAGTTTGGTGTTCCACAGGGCTCAGTTTTAGGCCCACTGCTTTTTTCCCTTTACATGCTTCCTCTGGGCAACATAATTCGTAAACATGGTATTAGTTTTCATTGTTATGCTGATGACACACAATTATATGTCTCAGCAAAACCAGATGAGAAAAACCAGTTTGCTAAAATCGAGCAGTGTGTGCAGGATATACGAGATTGGATGTTAATTAATTTTCTTCTGCTTAATCCTGATAAGACAGAAGTTCTGGTCATAGGACCACAAGTCGCTAGAAGTAAGCTTTCTGATCACACTGTAACTTTAGATGGCCTTTCTGTTCCATCAAGTGCAATAGTAAAAGACCTCGGTGTGATTATAGATTCCAGCCTTTCGTTTGAAGCTCATGTAGATAATATCACCAGGATAGCTTTCTTTCACCTTAGAAATATTGCCAAGATAAGAAACATATTGTCACTAAATGATGCAGAAAAACTAGTTCATGCTTTTATCACGTCTAGGTTGGACTATTGTAACGCCTTACTGTCTGGTTGTTCAATTAGGTGTATAAACAAGCTTCAGTTAGTACAGAATGCAGCAGCGAGAGTCCTCACTAGAACCAGAAAATACGAGCACATCACCCCTATCTTATCTACACTGCATTGGCTCCCTGTGAAATTTCGCATCGATTTTAAGATACTACTTTTGACATTTAAAGCACTAAATGGTCTCGCGCCACAGTATTTGAGTGAACTGTTAGTGTCTTACGATCCGCCACGCCTACTTCGATCAAAGAATGCAGGCTGCCTGTCAGTACCACGTATTATTAAAACTACAGCAGGGGGCAGAGCTTTTTCTTACAAAGCCCCAAAGTTATGGAATAGTCTTCCTATTAATGTTCGGGACTCAGACACAGTCTCAGTGTTTAAGTCTAGGCTAAAAACCTATTTATTTAGCCAAGCATTTTTGTAAATAGATTAACCTTAGGTAAAGGAGCAGATCTGGGGGACTCATAGACGTAGAGTATTCTGGTGAACTGGTATGTTTAGATGCTGTCCTCCCCACTCTCATTGTTCACTCAGGTTTGTTGACGGTGAGGTGATTGGTTGCTTTACATCTCAGGGAGCCCTCATGTTTGTGTTTCCTTCTGCCTCTCCCTTTTAGTTATGCTGTTATAGTTAGTCCTGCCGGAGTCTCTGCTTGCACTTTGCACTAAATATACATTCACCTATACATGCTGACTGTGACCATACCTAACTGCCATCTCTCCTTATTTTCTGTTCTCTCCTTTTCTGCTCTCTTCTCTCTCTCTCTCCCCCTCTTCTTTCCCTCTCTCTGTTTCTCTGTCGAGCTATACATGTTTCGCTCCTGAGTTGCCAGTGATCCAGACCCCTCTGCCCTCTGGAGCCGTCTAACCCATCCTGGAGTCCTGCTACTGGTTGGAGATCTCGTCGCATGGATGCCCCGTGTGGTCTGCCTGGATTCGTATGGTGGCTGGGGATGGTTTCCATGAAGACTCTCCTGTCATCGAGTGATGCTCTGGGGACCTGTGACTTCAGTTGTTCGATAACTCAGGACCGGAATCCCCTACAGTCTACCTGAGCCTCCGGGAACAAACTGGACTCCTTTTAATTTTAAAACATCTCTTGTTATACTGAACTTCCAGTCTTACACATTATTATGCTGAGCAATTCCTGCTATCCGTTATCACCCAGATGAGGATGGGTTCCCTGTTGAGTCTGGTTCCTCTCAAGGTTTCTTCCTATTACCATCTCAGGGAGTTTTTCCTTGCCACCGTCGCCCTCGGCTTGCTCATCGGGGACAATCTTGTCATTTTGATTCATATACATTGCATAAAAACTTACTTCTTTTTATTGTGTAAAGCTGCTTTGCGACAATGTCAATTGTTAAAAGCGCTATATAAATAAAATTGACTTGACTTGACTTGACCTTATACATTTTTGACTGTGAACATACCTAACTGCCATCTCTCCATCTCTTCTGCTCTCTGGTCTTCTGCTCGCTCTCTCTCTCTCCCTCTCTCCTTTTCCCTCTCTCTGTCTAGCTATACTGCATGTGCCAGATTATGTCACAACATCTAGTGCTTTGTTTTTTAGCTAATTAAGCAGGTTTTTCCCTCAAGGTGGGCCTGTTGTGTTTATTAAACAACTGGTTTATTCTTTATTGCTCCAAACGGCAGCCTGCAAAATGTTACTGTTATTGTGTAACAAAGTGTAGTTTTTTAAGCGAGTTGTTTAAGCGAGAATGTATGTGTGTACAGCTCAAAACATCAATTGGTTATTAAAGATAGCGTCTATTTTAAAAATTGCCCCAACGATTTCAGAGATTTGAGCTCCAGGCAATACAGGTGCTCCGCGCTCATGTAGCCGCCCAACATAGCCTCACCTCGGGAATTTCTGAAAACTACTGCTGGCTGTGATGTCATTGCTGTGATTAAAACAGAGGATTTATTTAATTTTGTGTGTTTCTAACAGGTAATTTGATATAATACGGTTATGGTATAATATATTGTGGCTGTGAGACGCATCCTGTACGCTGCGTTCAATTTGCACTATACCCGGTGTCCTCAAACACTCGAGTGTGCACTTCTAAGTCAAGTCCGTTCTTTGCGGTCTTGGAATTGAGACACGGCATGAGGAACTTTCTGGATTCTTCACTTCTGAAGTGGGGGGCACGAGGCCACTTAATGCTGGCAGTATTTTATGGTAAGTTTATATGAATTTTTACCTAAATGTTAAATGTTGTAGTTGTGGTAGGAGCTCATATTTATGTTTATTTGCTTTTCCACCTTTTTAGTCGCACTTTGATATGGGGGTGAGGGGAGGTCATGTTTTTATATTCTGTGCCAACAGTCTGCTAGTGCATTTTATGATAAAAGTGCATTTGTAGCACACACAAATAAAAAAAACTAAATTTACTAAATGTAATCTTAAATGTAATTTTAGGTAAATTACTAGTAATCTTCACTAAAGCTGTGTGTGTGGAAAGTCTCTTTTCATATTTTATCATATTTAATAGGTGTCAGAAGAAGCAATTGGGACATGTTTGATGACAGTCTTAATATGTCTTCTGTTTCTGTCTGTTAAAGAAAAGAAAATAAATAAATAAACTGGTTGTGTTATTTTGACCCAGCAGTTAGTTTACTTTTTGGAAAACTTTCTGGATTCTTCACGTCTGACTGGATCATGCTCAGAGCACTCAGTATTTTGTCTATGAAATATCAAGTTGTAAATTCATCACTTAAATATCATATTCATCTAGTGTTTGTTGAGAATTTGAAAAGGGGTGAATGTTGTGTATTAAATCCAGATGGAGCGCCGTATCCTGTTAAATAGTAAGGTAAATTAGTGTCAGAAATATACACTAAATTCATGTTGACGTTATGTATTTTTGTGTATTGACAAGAGAAAAAATGTTTTGCATTAAATGCATATGTAGCTGTATGTCCTTAATAAAATTGCTCAACGTAAATGTTATTGATGGTGTGTAATCCATAGGTGGACCAACATGATGAGGATGATATCTGCAAAATATGGAGATGACTGGAGCATTGTGTTCCATGTTTTGTTCCTTGGGGATGAGACAAGAGGGACCTGATAGACCTTTTCCATTGTTGGAGGCAACGCTATTGATACAGACTCTTTGGTGAAGGTTGTTTTATTTTTTGTCATTGATGTTAAGAAGTGTCTTCTCACCTGGGAGTTTCTCCAGCATACTGTAGATCAGATTGATGGACACCAGTCCTCATCTGTTAAATTTAGGGGGACAGTTTTTTCACTGTTAAAAAAGTTATCTTTTTTGTTTTTAATGTCATTTTGAAGTAAATAAAATAGTAATAGTTAAATAACTGATAGTTAAAATATTAAGATGGGAAATTTTTGTGTCATGTGGGCATTATAAGATTTGTATTGAAAACTTCTATATAAAGTGTTTAAACATTGTATTAAATGCAACAAAAAAAACTATTCAAATCAGACTTACAGGGGTCTCTTGTTTTTATTGTACATTTATTTTATGTTACATTTATTTTATATTTAACAAATGGTCACCTTGCACCCTAAAAATACTGGGTTAAAAACAACCCAGTTTGGGTTGTTTTTAACTCAGCTGCTGGGTAAATATTGAACCAACTACATGCTAGGTTCATTTCACCCAGCAACATAGGTTATTTGTTTAACCCAGTAAGATGAGTAAAATATTCAATCCAAATGCTAGGTCATATTTAACTATAATGCTGGGTTAATTCTACCACATAAATTGGTCAAATTGTACAGTACAATAAATTGGTACAATTTTACTATTCTGCTCTTCCCATTCTATTACTTGGAATGTTGGGTTAATTCTACCTCACAAATAGGTTATTATTATTTTTATGTTTTACATGTCTATGGGTAAAACAGTTTAAACAGTTTAATTACTTTGATATATACTGGTCTATTACAAAAGAAAACACTAAGTTTTGCAAACCATACATATATGCAATAAACAACACATAGAAAAATATTTATTTTCCAAAAGCACAAGATCAGATAAAACAAAACAAGTTCAACAGCAACATCATTACAATACTATTACTGAGAAGCACTAATGCCTGAGAGCAGTGCTGGTCATTATCTCCCAACATCAGGATGTAGGTGTTCGGCCTCGACACTTCAGCCTGCTGGAGATATTCCACGGTGTCGGTTCCAACCTTAGAAAGAAAGAAATTAAAAGTTTATGGAAAAATCCAGAGTGTTGGCTAGTATGCATATTTGTAAGAAGATTAGTGTTTTGTAACACCTCAACTTTTTATTCAGTCTCAAGTACTGAGATTAATAAAGTTCTAATGTTAATGTGGTTGCTAACGCTAGCAACCTAGCTAAATGTAGCTGGCACTACAGTTAACAGTTTAGCTTTCATTCATCACTTCACCATCTTCATACACCCTGCAAGCATTCTACAAAGAAAGCTAAAAATCCATTGTCAGATAAACTAGCATGCTATAGCACAGACCAGGCTGAAAGTTTCAGTGTAATGTTAACACAGTAACTACTGCATGTTAAATGTAACATACAGTGAACAAATTCAGTCATAAGTGAGTGAAAGTGGGTATACGGACCTTGTATTTAACGTTTAGATTTCCTCTTGAATATGTGAGGAGGCAGCACCCTTATCAGCAGTGAAAAGAAAAAAAACAGACACGAAGCTGACACAGCCACTGAATACACCGATTCATAGATGAATAATTCTATTTGACATAGAATTATTGCAGCTGGTTGAAACTGATCACATACTGATCACACTGAAGACATTGAAAAGACATGATAAATACGTCTTCATTTGTGTTCAGATTTCCTCCATGACTTTGTGCTGGTCTACCAAGTGGTTGCATCATCATAATTAAAAGAAAATGTATGTTTAGTAGCCACTATGAGCAAACATGTCTATTGTGGTCTATTAAACAGTGCTGAAGAGATATTGTAGGTATTCTGTAGCGACTGAGAGTTATTATACATTCAGATACACTGATCTGTAATCTCTAATTCCACTCTCCGCTCTCTGTCCACTTCAGCAAGGCTCATGTTCATGACGTTGAGCTTGGCCATCATGTCACTGTCGAACTGTCGCTTGTATTCCCCTCTCTCGCTGTCGTTCATGATGGGTGGGAACTCACTGTGAGGGGAAAGACAGAGTGATACTTACAGTACACAACGATGTCACTGCATATGTCATAAAATCACCAGTCATTAAATGATCAAATCAGTCAGATTCATGTGGTAATTAAAATCAGAAGCTTCTCGGCCAATCAGATTTGAGGATCTGACAGTCCTGTGGTTCTCGTGACAAATTCTAGACCCAAAGCAGCACCATACACAATGTCACAAATGCAGCCCTTTATTTAGCACATACACAGTGCACTAGTTTGTGTACACCGCAAAGTCCTGATGTCATGGAGCGGTTGATAAGGTTTATATGGTTACACACCATTACGAATCATGTGCTGTCTTTAGCATCTAGAGTTTAAACTCTGCATTCAGACAACAGAGTAAGAACCTTTATTATTGGAGTGTTTAATGTCTAATCTGATTAGACCGTCAAACATTCAAAATTAAATGCAAGGACTGATCTATAAGTCATAACAGAATTAAAGCAAGTCCTTGAAAAGCCTGTAAGAGTACAGTTTCTATTCGGCACAAAAGCATGAAATTAAAACCCCTGATGGCAGTGTGGGTGCCTGCATCGTCCTGACTTATTGACTCACCCAAACAAACAGCGTCGCATCTGGAACGCATATTTCTCACTCAGCAATTCTGAAAGGTTCTGGTCCTCAAACTTGATATTATCATCACTTGGTCTAAACTTGCTCGTCCATCCTGACTGACAAGGTGCGGCTTTAAACTCACACGACAAATAGAAGCTACTTCCATCAACATGAATATTTTAGATCGAACTAATCAGAGTTGTGTTCACTCATTCAGATTCATCTGCTTGATCAGGGTCACTTCTAACTGGTTTATAGTTTCAGGAATGCACTATACACAAGTGTAAAAGAATTCATAGATTGTGACCTGGACATCATGCTGGATCAGAAATATTGTGTGTTTAATTTAAATTTTTTCTTGCCTGTCGTAGTCATCGTCGTCCAGCTCGTCTGATGAGTGTCCCGTGTCGTACTCTGTTGCTCACCCTTTCAACACGATGCTTATGCTGGTCGTTCCTAAGTCTGTCAACAACAAACACAGACGTATAAAAAATAAATGTAATCAGTGAAAACGTTCAAACAAATGGACTGATTTTTTTTTCCTGCGCAAACTCATGACAAATTATGGGCAGCCAGTCGCACGATTGGTCAGGAAGATGCCTTTGTTTACCAAAATAATAATAAAAAAATTATAATTTCTCATATATTTCTGGTTCATTTACAGCTTGTTTAAACTGGTTAGGAATATGATTTTTTTTTCATAGGAAGCAGTCCAGGCTAGTCACATGACTGAACACACAGGTTAATAAGTCAGGTCAAGAATGTATTTTTTCAAAAGTAAACACATGCGTGGGAGAAAATAAAAAGTTTTGTGTCAAATGTGATTGGATGTCTGATGACTAGTTCTAACTAAGAAAGGAACAGGAATTTCATGCACTGTCTCATTGTATCTTTCATCAAAAATTTAAATAGTTAAGTCTCACTAGTTTACAATTAGGTTATTCCTTAATGCCAAATTGAGTCACGACATTCAGTTTTAATTCATAAGTCTAAGAAGTAATTAGTGAGCAAGTTCTAAACCAAGAGTGATGAAAGTGTTCATTTCCACTCAATGTTAAACATTCCTTCCCTTCGTGTGTGTGTATGTGTGTGTGTGTGTGTGTGTGTGTGTGCCCTGCGATGGATTGGCACCCTGTCCAGAGCGTACCCCACCTCATGTCCTAAGTTTCCTCCTATAGGCTCTGAAAAACAGTTATTTCTTACAGTTTTAACAAGGTAGTGTCATGTCTCCTGGAGAATAATCAGACGCAGATGCAGTTTCCATATTCACAAAGTATAATCCTTTTTATTTCTTTTTTCGCACTACACACAACATCTCAGGGCACGCACTGCGGTCCTGAGCTGACCTCCCAGGCCGGGTCTGCAGGTGGGCGAACGAAAACAGTCTCACACGTGAGGAGAAAGATAACGTAAATAATGCACTTGCAAAGTCCATGCGGCTAGTGAGGGATTTTCCTTTTCCCCAAGGATCCTTCACCTGCAGACACGCTCAGTCCTGGGAGTGAGACGGGGAGAGGAGACAGGACGTTTAACACACAACATGTAGACAAAAACCAGGTGACGACAAGACGTGTTCACAACAGTGAACAGGCGAAGCCCTACGGGTTCGACTGGAATAAATAGTCAGACACACAAGGAGATCCCAGGTGTTCGTGTTTAGTGTTTAAGTGCTGGTAGTACATACATAGACACACTAGGTGGGGACAAAGTATCAACTCAGTAATCCGGGGAACTTGATCTTATTCACCTGAGCTGTGGAGGTACAGATGTTACAGGTAGCAATAATTTTGTCCAGTCCGTTTCTGAGTTTTGTGTAAATTTAGATTTTTCTTCTCTTCTTCTTTCTTTATACTGAAGTATAATTACAAGAATTTCAAGAAACAAGAATGTGCCAGGGGCTTTTATTGAGAATCACATTAAGTTCATGCAAAGAGTCAATATTTGCAGTGTTGACCTTATTTTTCAAGACCTCTGCAATTCGCCCTGGCATGCTGTCAGTCAACTTCCTGGGCCACATCCTGACTGATTGCAGCCCATTCTTACATAATCAATGCTTGGAGTTTAAAGACCAAATAGGATCAAAGCTTGGGGAGTTTCCTGGTCATGGACCCAAAATTGCGATGTTTAGTTTCCTGAGCCACTTAGTTAGCACTTTGGCCTTATGGCAATGGCTCCATCATGCTGGAAAAGACATCGTTCATCACCAAACTGTTCTTGGATGGTTGGGAGAAGTTGCTCTCGGAGGACGTGTTTGTACCATTCTTTATTTATGGCTGTGTTCTTAGGCAAAATATAAGATAATATTTGTGTCATTCTCATAACCTTTGACCATGGTGGTTTGATATTAGTTAAGTATAAGCTGTTCTCTGAATAAGTTCTGTGTGAATGGTTAACAGACTGTAGAAAGTAAATTGTTGTTGTAGAAAATATTTCTTTGTCGATGCAATGAAGTCGATATGAAGATGTTACTACAGTACCTGCAGTCTGGGACCCATGGACATGAACAGCTGCTGATAAACAAATGCTTCCCTCAAGATGATTAGCCAGGCCTTTACTGCAGCTGCCTTCAGCTTCTGCTTGTTTGAGGGTTTTCCTGCCTTCAGTCTAGTCTTCAGTATGTGAAAGGCATGTGCTATTGACTCTCTGCATTTGGTTGAATCTGAGCAGAGAGTATAGCCATATGAACCTGAGAATTCACCCTGCAGCTTTTATCAGCCGTCAGGTCGTTAATAAACACCACTGACCCGGTTCCTTTGGCAGCCTTTCCTGCCAACGCCATAACACCACGATAAACAGATCATGTGGTATGCTTTGGCTCATGTGCTAATCATTTCTTTCTCCATACTTTTCTATATTCTCTCCATCATTCTGGTGCAAGTTAATTTAGACTTCATCACATCACAAGTCTAATGTGGCCTTTCTGTTCTTGAGCGTTACCAGTGGTTTGCACCCTGTGGTGAAGTGTCTGTATTTACTTCATAAAGCCGTCTCCTGACTGTAGACTTTGACAATGACCTGCCTAGCTCCTGTGAAAGGGTTCTTCACCATAGACAGAACCCTGGAGTTCTCCACTTCAGTTGTCTTACATGTACTCCCAGGCCTTCTGGTGTTGCTGAGCCTATTTAGTTAAGAATGTTCTAGGCTGTTGCATTGGCCACTCCCAGCGTTTTTGCTCTCTATATTTAGTGTTTTCAGTCTAACGCTGTCCTTCACTCAGACATAGATACCTCCTTTAATCTCATGTTAAAAGTCCAAGTTACCAGCTACCAAATGCAAATGTAACGCTTAAAACCACCTTCAGACTTTTTATTTACTCGACTTGTCATGAAGTAACAAGAGAGAATCATTCGTTCCATTATTTATGAGCCCCTATACTAGGGTTTATGTCTGAAAATGGCTGTAATTCCGGAATGGTTAAAGCCAGACATCTGGATTTTGCCTGCCTGGATTTTGAGGTTGAAAAGTAATGATGATTGTATTTTTTACAATCAAATATATTTTTGAACAGCAATTTGGTAAGGTCGATATTTTTTTGCATCGACTTTTACTGCACAATTTAATCTTTAGTTTACTGCACTTTTAAATGCTTATATAATTTTTAAAAAATGCTCCCACAAGACACACTGACTCCATGTTTTATACCGTTGCTGAATTCTGACCCTACCGTTGTGTGTTTCAGCAAAATCAAGATTTAATCAAGGCTCGGCTCTGTACAAGGCTCTCAGAGTCTGCTGAGGATTGGTTTGTTTTTCTTCCCCATATTTTTTTTATTAATAACATTTTAATCAAATGCTTTATTAAACACTTTTTTAACTGATTTTCTTTCAAATGTATCTTTTATAATTTGTTTATAATGAATCATAATATATGTTCATTATAATCGCTGAATGCCTAAATGAGATAAAATCCAGAGTGAAATTGCTGTTCTAAAGCAGCTCAGAAAAAAATCACAAACTAAAACATACACAAGTACTTCAAAAAAGGAGAGAAAAAATTTACAAGTACACTAAATAGTGATTTAAATAATTATATGTATATTTATTTTATTAAAACAATTAGTAAAACAAGCCTCTCAAAATCCTTCAAAATGATTGTCATCCTATAAAAAAAGTTTTTATAGTGATTTTTCCCCCACAATAATTTCCAAACATTTCAGAAAATCACATACATCATGTGACTGGGGATCGTTACAATATTTGATGAATAAACATGTCTGACAGAGTTGAACAGAAAAAAACAAAAAAAGCAAAAGAAAACAGTAACAGATTCTGCAATCAAGAGATATAACGCGGCACCAAACACTTTTTATTCAAACCAGAGATCACACAGGAACAGCAGTTTGAAACATTGTGATCACAAGGTCTTTATGCACTAATCATAAATTCACAGATATTACAATTTGGAACCAATTCCAAATTTTAGAGAGCTGTGGTGTTGGGGCGGATCTTGGGGTGAAGTTACATGATTGAACTTTCATCTCTAATAGCAGCATCATTTACAATAGCAGCATGTACAGTACAGTATATAAGACTGATAAAATTAGAGTTGACTGATGTGCAGAATGATTTTGAGACTAAACTGTAAATCAGTAATAAAGTAATTATCTATTTTGTTAGGTGGGAATTAGATCTGCCTCCTAAGGAAATCTCCATATCACGCACTGTACTGTGTGAAGGAGCCCAGGCCGGCACCGCAAGGTTTATGAGGAGCTGAAGGGAAGAGGTGGGACAACACACCCACAACTCCCACTGGAGGTAACATTAAAGAAATGTCTCTCTTTCCCTTTCCCTCTCAGTCTACAGAGTAAAGTACATTTTATCAGCCTGAGCAGAGCAGATGTAACCAGCCAGGATGTTTCAGTATTACTTATTCTTTTATTCTGTAAGGCTGCTTTGTGACAATGAACCATTGTTAAAAGTGCTGTATATAAATAACATTGAATTGCACTGCATTAAACTTGATATAAATGTTATAGGTGAATTATTCATGCATTCATTGTCTATAGTGCTTATCCTGTATCCTGGAGCCTATGCCAGGAGGTTTAGGGCATGAGGCAGGTATACCCCCCACAGGGTGCCAATCCATCAATTAGTGTCAGTGCTAAACACTAAGCTACCATCGCCACCTACAGGTGAATTAATGATGGTTTATAAACACAACTGCTGCTCCATCATGCGCTCTCTGTGATGCAAATAGCGCCTCCAGTGGTCAGTTTTCGCCAGGATATTTAGAATGCTATATATACATAATGTATATGCTTTGTGTTATTAATATTCAGATGAATTTCAGCTCATGTCATGTTTTTTTTTTTTTTCAGGAGCACCAATTTCATTCAGAAGTCACCTAATTAGTAAATAGAGTCCAGCTGTGTGTAATTTAATCTCAGTATAAATACAGCTGTTCTGTGAAGTCCTCAGAGGTTTGTTAGCTTAAAGTTGTGGAGTTTAAATCATGGTTAGGTTATAAAATAATATCCCAAGCTTCGACCACCTCACAGAGCGCTGTTCAATCCATCATCCGAAAATGGAAAGAGTACGGCACTGCAAACCTACAAAGCCATGACCGTCTACCTAAACTGTGGCAGGGCAAGGAGAGCATTAATCAGAGAAGCAGCCAAGAGGCCCATGGTAACACTGGAGGAGCAGCAGAGATCCACAGTGGGAAAATCTGTTCTCAGGACAACTATTCGTGGTGCACTCCACAAATCTGGCCTTTATAGAAGAGTGACAAGAAGATGGCCATTGTTGAAAGAAAGCTATAAAAAGTCCTTCTGATGCCATCTTTCACCCAGGAAAGTGATGCACACCCAGCCATCCTCATGATGGAAAAGAAAAACTGATTCATTAGAGAAGGCCACCTTCTCCCACTGCTTCATGGTCCAGTTCTGATGCTCATGTGCCCATTGTAGGTACTTTTGGTGACGATCATCATGGGCACCCTGACCAGACTGCGGTTACACAGCTGTGATGCATTGTGTGTTCTGACACCTTTCTCTCAGTGCCAGCAATGACTTTTTCAGCAGTTTGTGCTACAGTAGCTCTTCTCCTGGATCGGACTACGTTCTCCAGCCTTCACTCCCAACATGCATTGACGAGCACTGGCTGCCCATGACCATGTTGCCAGTTGACCATTTTTTCTTCTTTGGAGCACTTTATGTAGGCCATGACTATGACCACACCGCACTAACGTTGCATGTTTATAGTTGTTCTGACTGGGTTGTCTAGCCATCACAGTCTGGCTCTTGTTAACATGACTCAGATCCTTATACTTCAGGTTCCACTGTAACGAAATGATCAATGTTATTTACTTCATCTGTCAGTGGTCATAATGTTATGGTTGATCAGTGTAAACCATAGCAAGAACAACACAGAACATGGATAGAACCGACCAGAATAACACATAACTAATAGAGAAATAATAAGTGACCGAGTCAAAATTTAATTAAATTAGAAATAGAAAAGACAAGTTTTATTTATGTCCACAATCTGTTTTTCTCACCAGTGTCTCCTTTGCCTTGCTCATCAAGGATCTAAATTCTTATTTAAATTATAAATAATAATTTTTTTTAAATCAGATTTTAATTGCAGCAGATAATAAAGTCTCTAATGTGCTAATGTAACAGACGGAGAATCAAGTGGAGGAAAGATTTTTAGTTTGACTTTTGTAATTGTGGTTCTCATCCCTTGTCTTCCTGCACTTATCGGTTAAACACAGAAAATGGTAAAAAATAAAATAATTTTAAAACTGCCTTTATTGCTTTTTTTGTCCCACGTCACAAAGACTACATTGCACAAGTGGATATCTTAGAATTAGATGGCTGGTCATCTTTGTGTGATCCGCTATCTCTCTAACCACAAGCCAAACACGTGCAACAACCGTCCATATCTGGTCTGAATGTTTTCCAACAACAAAACAGACACCTCCTTCTGAAATGAAATGCCAACCTACAGCACACTCATGGTTCATCTCCTTCTGATCACCATCTGCTTTCACATACAGTACCTTTTGTTTCTACATTTGACATTTGTGATGAAATGATGTCAATGTTAATAAATGTTGTAATTCACAAAGCATTTCATATTGCTGATGGTAAATAAATTAAAGGTAAAAAGGATAAAAATGTCAAATATTTTTAATGACTTGGTTACATATCTTAAAATATTTATCATACAATCACTGATGACTTTTTAATACTAACAAGATTTGACAGTAATTAAACATATGTTGAGACACATTGTTCACGTCTTTAATTATATCAGTAGTTGAAACTAGGTAGTTGCTACCATTGCTACACTATATAATGCAAGTTGTTTATGCAATTAAACATGGGCATACTGTAAGCATATAGAATACAACAGGGTTAAATGACAAGCCAAAACATGCTGTTTGTAAAAAAAACGACGTTGTAAACATGACACAAGTGTTCACAACTATTTTCCTCTGCATGTTAGCTAGATCACTTCCAATCATACAAATCTGCTCTTTCAAGACATTAAAAAGGAGCCAGAAGAATCTGCAGCCCAGGACCAAGTGGTTGGGATCCGTTGGCCACTTAACCGTCAATCACTTTGGTGTACAAACCAATTCAAAGTCATTTCTGTAAACTAGGATTGGTGAAAAGTAAAGAGTCTCTATTTAAAAGAGTCTTTGTTAAAGGTATAACTGTATGGAAAGATTAAACACAAAACAATAGCACACACTAGATCAAGTGCCATTCTGTAACTGTATCCAGTTATTATGAAGCCATATTGTTAAAATGAAAGTAAATTAGGTAGTTTTTATTGCAGTAATTAACAAATAATACATATTTTCATTCTTATTCCTTTGTATTAGTCTTTTTATTTATCTTTAAATTATTACTTAATTTGAAGTAAAAAATTTTTGACTAGGTCTGACTTATTTTCTAGCCGTGTGTGTGTGTGTGTTCCAGATGGTAATAAGCCCTTAGAGAATATAGTGCATTATTTCACAATACAGCACATATTAAGAAAAACATTTAGACACTGCTGTGAGAACGGGCAAGAAGCACCTGCACACTCCTTATACATCTTGGTGAGTGAGCAGGTAACACAAGTTAGTGAAATAACTAACTCTGTCTGTGCGCATACACAACTTTATAGAGTGTAAATTACTTTTCTGAATCCTGTCACAGCTGTGTTTGATAGCTAACAATAGCTACCTAGCAATAGTCCAGTCCTGGTGTTCATTGTGATTTTACTTGATTGTTCCAATCACCAAACTGATACTTAAATCTTAAATACTTAAATTAGAAACTGAGGTTTCTCGCTGTAGGCAGCTGCAGTTATGCCACCATATTAGAATTTTTCCTGCATGCTGTGATTTTGCTCAGCCTACCGCCACTGTGGTGGGAATTTAAAATTAGCATATACAAATAATTAACGTTTTTTTTTTAGAAGCGTTATGTATTTTCAATATCTCTTTCATAGCATTAATGCCACTGAAGATGTGAAGCTGAATGGAGGTAAAACAGGGAAATATCAATAATTTATTTTAATGTTATAGGAATATTAAAAGTGTAACCATTGAATCAAATATAGAAATTAAAACAAGCCTTGAAATATTTAACTTTACCTATAATAAATCTAGAATATACGAGTTTCACTTTTTGAATTAAATTCCAAAATAAAATGTACTTTTTCACGATATTTAAATTGTTCCTAGATTTCCCATTAACTAAAGTAAAAATCGATGTAGTTGATATTTATACGTAAATAAAGTTGGGTGTCATTTCTATACAAGGGACGTTCAAGTCAAAGCGGGACCTTTTGATTGTGCAGAATAACAGTAAGATTAAGAGTTATAAGAGTAAAAGCTGTTCTTTGTTTTATATATTTCTCTATACATGAAGTTGTGCATTGTTCTGGAAGAGAAAAATTCTTTTGGTAATCAAATCAGTCCATTTTTCCTAAAAGCATTCCAGTGGAATGTTCACTGGAATGACTGCAAAAAATCTAAATCAAATCGGTTTTGCGTCTTTGTTTCAGAGAATTGTCATCACAGGTCCCTCTTTGACTTGAACACCACTCATCGATCAGTATGATGATCCACACTTCTGACCAAAATCTTAAGACCAGGGAAAATATTACAAGTATTCACACTTCGCATTTGTGGACCAACCAGGTTATAAGTACTTCTTCAAAATGGCAAAAGAAGAAACAAGAGCAAGAGACAAAAAGCAGAGATTGACAATTTATACTCAAACAGACCGTTCATCAGCTGATCAAAAGTCTAAGATCATAACCTTTAAAAGTTAAAATCTGTGCAAAAATATGGCTTTAATGTGATTTTCTTTCAGACAGACACACTGTCATAATCTTGTGATGGATGCCAAAAGCAATAATTTTTTTATTTCTGAGCTGGAAAAACAAGGGATCTCGCAACGCACCATTGCTGCCGAGGTTGAATGCATAAGACAGTCATTTTAAATTTATTAAAAGATTCTGAGAGTTATGGAACAAAAAAATCAAGTGGTAGACCTATAATAATTTCACCTGCCCTGAGCCGGAGGATCCGACATGCTGTCTGTGAAGACACGGGCTGATCCTCGACCCAAATTAAGACCCTTACTGATGCTGACTGCAGCCCAATAACTATAAGACAGAATCTGCGAGAGAAGGGCTTAAAGAACAAAAAAAGTCTTTGAAAGCCATGTCTCCTCCCATGCCACAACCCTTCCTGTTTGGAATTTGCAAGGGAGCACCAAACATGGGACACTGAATGATGGAAGAATTTTTTGCAGTTATTAACAGGACGGTGGCGCTACTCACTACTGAGTTCTTTATTGTCACTTTTAGTTCTGTTGTGGGTATTTTTGGGTGGTGGTCTTAAACTTTTGATCAGCTGATGAACCTGTTTGAGTTTAAATGCTGTTTTGAAAAAATTGCCTAATCTCTGCCCTTTGTCTCTTGCTCTTGTTTTTTCTTTCAGCATTTTGAAGCAGTTCTTGCAACCTGGTTAGGATCCACAAGTGTGAAGTGTGAATACTTGTAATATTTTCCTTGATCGTAAGATTTTGATCAGGAGTGTATATTATCCAAATAGTATGTATTTAAACGGAAGTACTCGTCCAGTCTGCTACACTTTACAGTACAGTCACACTTGTACTTACTTGTACACTATCATTCATCTTTTAGGTGCCATGGAGGTGTAAGCTCTGCACATTTGGTCACGGATATTCAGTGCTCTGTCTTCATTTAGACTGTCATTGCTCCTACTGTATAAGACCTGTGGAGGCCTGTACACACATATATTTATATGATTTCACAACTTTTATATTTACTCAATATTTTTAAATATAAACATGTTTCACCAAAAAAAGTGAGTCCAGCACAGGAAAGAAGGAGAGGAGAAAGAAAGAAGAGAACATATTTCATTGATATAAAGTTTAATGAAAACTTTATATTTAACCTTTACTTGAGGAAGCTTCATATAAAGAAGGAATCATTAGCATTTTATTCTGGATCACATAATCTCACAGTTGCTCCTTTATTGTTGAGCAAGAATCCAGCGTACAGAGGCTGAGTGAATGTGGTGTGGACTCTGTGGAGGAGCTTCATCGTGTCAGAGACGCTGTAGAAGGACAGAGTTCCTGCACTGTGATCCACATACACTCCTATTCTGGAGGATGATGGAGCTCTGAGATCAGTCTTAATGTTGTTATGAATAAAAGAGAGAGAAGAAGGAGAAAACTGCAGACTCCAGGACAGATTGTTGCCTCCAAACACACACTCATCACCCAGTCCTTTCCTGCTGATGTCTTTATATGAGACTGATATGAACACATATCCCTCACTGCTCCGCTCCACTCCACCTCCCAGTAACCGCGTCCACACACACTCTCCTTACTCAACACCTGCAAATAGGAGTCAAATCTCTCTGGATGATCAGAGTACAGCTGCGCTGTCTTAGTGTACGTCACCACTTTGTTCCTCTCAGACAGAATGAGTTCATGAGTTACTGTGTTGGGATCCAGAGTCAGATTACAGAAATCTAAACACACGAATAATCAGAACATGTTAGTTATTAATCACAGGATTTATATATAACTTTGTGTGTGTTAGACTTACAGTGCAGAAAATCTTCTCTGCTCTTTGTTTCTGGGGGTAAAATCACCTGAACTGCTGCAGCTGCAAAGGCACAGAAATAAAATGTAGATGGAAAAGTCAGGTGCTGTAAGACAGAAACAGTTTAACGTCATCCAGTTTGTGTCTGATGTTTAATCAGAGTTTTATTTTGGAAACACATTCTCCAGGTGTGGGATTTAAATAAGTTTCCGCCTTTATATGCGGAGAGCTGCTTTGGTACATAATAACCAAAAACTAACCAGAATCTTTTATAATTTTTATGTAATTGTGTTTTGGGAAAATGATGTCTTTTGGGTTTGATTTCTCTCACCATGTCGAGGGATTTTGATAAATTCCTTCTGGCAGAATTCCTCAAGTCTGTTTTTCAGATCAGAGAGAGATTTCCTCACTGCATCAAATGAGAGATGTTGACCGACATTGATGCTGGGTGAGTCCTCATGTCCAGAAGAGACACTGAGAGACTGGAGACTCTACAGAGAGAAAGAAAAACATCATGGAGGAGGAGAAATATGCATATGATTATAACTGTACAGACAAGTGTATGTGTGTCTCTGTGTTCATTACCTGGAGGAAGTAGATGTTATTGTGTGTGTGTGAAAGCTGCTCCAGCTCAGTGAGTCTCCTCTGAAGGTCAGCAATCTCCTCGTCCAGTTGCTGTAGGATTCGTTCAGCTCGACTCAGTTCAGCCTTCTCCTGAGCTCTGATCAGCTCCGTCACCTCCGAGCTCTTTTTCTCCATGGAGCTGATCAGCTCATTAAAGATCCTCTCACTGTCCTCCACTGCTGTCTGTGCACTCAGCTGTTAGGACACACACACTTAGGATTTAAAGCTCATCTATCATTCCATCTTTCTTCGACTCTAAATGTCTCCATGTTGTCCATGTTGTGTGTGTTTCTAGGAGCAGCTCTGTCTCTGTTCACTGCTCACCTTTATAGTGTTCACAGCCTGTTTCAGCTCCTGCACGTTCTTCTGCTTCTCCTGGATTCTCTGCTGGGATTTCATCTGCTCCTCCTTTAACTCAATCTGAGGAGAAATAAAATGCATTTCGTTCTTTATGTATTATGAGGGAAATAGCTGTTCTGATTCTTTAGCATGTACAGTCATGGCCAAAAGTTTTGAGAATTACATAAACATTGGAAATTGGAAAAGTTGCTGCTTAAGTTTTTATAATAGCAATTTGCATATACTCCAGAATGTTATGCAGAGTGATCAGATGAATTGCATAGTCCCTCTTTGCCATGAAAAAAACTTTTCACTGCATTTCATTGCTGTCATTAAAGGACCTGCTGAAATCATTTCAGTAATCATCTTGTTAACTCAGGTGAGAATGTTGACGAGCACAAGGCTGGAGATCATTATGTCAGGCTGATTGAGTTAGAATGGCAGACTTGACATGTTAAAAGGAGGATGATGCTTGAAATCATTGTTCTTTCATTGTTAACCATGGTGACCTGCAAAGAAACGCGTGCAGCCATCATTGCGTTGCATAAAAATGGCTTCACAGGCAAGTATATTGTAGCTACTAAGATTGCACCTAAATCAACAATTTATAGGATCATCAAGAACTTCAAGGAAAGAGGTTCAATTCTTGTTAAGAAGGCTTAAGGGCGTCCAAGAAAGTCCAGCGAGCGCCAGGATCGTCTCCTAAAGAGGATTTAGCTGCGGGATCGGAGTGCCACCAGTGCAGAGCTTGCTCAGGAATGGCAGCAGGCAGGTGAGAGCACATCTGCACGCACAGTGAGGCCAAGACTTTTGGAAGATGGCCTGGTGTCAAGAAGGGCAGCAAAGAAGCCACTTCTCTCCAAAAAAAACATCAGGGACAGATTGATCTTCTGCAAAAAGTATGGCGAATGGACTGCTGAGGACTGGGGCAAAGTCATATTCTCGGATGAAGCCTCTTTTCGATTGTTTGGGGCATCTGGAAAAAGGCTTGTCCGGAGAAGAAAAGGTGAGCGCTACCATCAGTCCTGTGTCATGCCAACAGTAAAGCATCCTGAGACCATTCATGTGTGGGGTTGCTTCTCATCCAAAGGAGTGGGCTCACTCACAATTTTGCCCAAAAACACAGCCATGAAAAAAGAATGGTACCAAAACACCCTCCAACAGCAACTTCTTCCAACAATCCAACAACAGTTTGGTGAAGAACAATGCATTTTCCAGCACGATGGAGCACCGTGCCATAAGGCAAAAGTGATAACTAAGTGGCTCGGGGACCAAAACGTTGAAATTTTGGGTCCATGGCCTGGAAACTCCCCAGATCTTAATCCCATTGAGAACTTGTGCTCAAGAGGCGGGTGGACAAACAAAACCCCACTAATTCTGACAAACTCCAAGAAGTGATTATGGAAGAATGGGTTGCTATCAGTCAGGATTTGGCCCAGAAGTTGATTGAGAGCAGCCCAGTCGAATTGCAGAGGTCCTGAAAAAGAACGGCCAACACTGCAAATACTGACTCTTTGCATAAATGTCATGTAATTGTCAATAAAAGGCTTTGAAATATATGAAGTGCTTGTAATTATATTTCAGTACATCACAGAAACAACTGAAACAAAGAGCTACAAGCAGCAAACTTTGTGAAAACTAATATTTGTGTCATTCCCAAAAACTTTTGTCCACGACTGTATTGTGTTTATTTATTAGGTGTCTTCTGGAATCAGCCCCTCTTTAACTAGACGTCTTGCCTTACAGTATCAGATAAAGAGAAGTGTTAACTGGGAGTTCTGATCGGTTTTAAAATCAACACCAACTGACACAAAATTTAACACTAAGCCCTTTATTAATACACAATTTAATACAACAACGGTAGTCCCTAGAGCATTAATTGTAACCTAGAGCATTAGTGGAAGGCTTCAGCAATGATTTAATAATGACCTCACTCAGAGATACTCGATTAACCTCAGCAGTGATGATTAAAGAGGGAAATCAGTAAAATCATTAAATCAGACGGCGCTCTTAAAAGAAAATAATACTCCTACCTGTTTTTCTGTTCTTTCTGATATGACAGAAACAGTCTCATGGTCTTTGTGTTTATCCATCATACACAAATAACAGATGAAGCTTTGGTCAGTGCGGCAGTAGACCTCCAGCGCCTTATCATGCTCAGAGCAGATCTTTCCAGGTGCTTTGTCCATCTTGTCTGTTTTTAAATCGAGCAATTGATAGTTTTGCACAGGTTTCCAAACGGACTCAGGAGACATAAAACAGGCCAGACAAATCAGAACGATCATCCACACCAGATACGACAGAAACGTCAGATAGGAATCTCCAGTCTTCTTCATCAGGTTCTCCACCACTTGAGCCAGCATGTTGTTCCTGTGTAGAACAGGCCATGGAGTGAAAGTGTCTCTGCACTGAGGACAGCGGTACACTCCCCTCTGATCCTCCTGATCCCAGCAGTCATTAATACACACCTTACACAAAGTGTGACCACAGGAGATAGCCACTGGATCCTTCAGGAAATCCTGACACACCGGACAGATTAACTGATCCTGATCTACGAAAGATCAGCCTCAGCCATTTCCTGGACTCACACACTGACAAGAGACAGATAAATAGAGAGAGAGAGAGAGAGAGAGAGAGAGTATGACAAGAGATTAACACACTGAGTTTCGTTTTGTTAAGTGAAATTCCTCTGTGTGTGTGTCTGTGTGTGTCTGTGTGTGTGTGTGGCTGTTTGAGTGCGTGTCTACGTGCATATGTGTGTTTGACAAGAAAACAGAGTAACAGACAATCCAGGTGAACTAATCCAGTGTAAATGCAGGGTTTTTGGTTATAGAAGGAGACGTGTGCAACATTTACATTTAGGCATTTGGCAGACGCTCTAGTTGCAGTAGTCCAGTCTTGAAATAACAAAGGACTGAACAAGCACCTGAGTAGCCTGTGAAGAAAGAAATGGGCGGATTCTTCTGATATTGTAAAGAAGAAATCTACAAGAGCAAGTAAGGTTAGCGATGTGTGGGGAGAATGACAGATGATTGTCCATGGTTACCCCAAGATTGCGGGCAGTGGCTGAAGGAGTGATTTGATTGTTGTCCAGGGATATCACGAGATCTTGACCTGGGGATGAGTCACCAGGAATGAACAACAGTTCGGTTTTACTCAGATTGAGTTTCAGCTGATGAGCTGCCATCCAGGATGAGATGTCTGCCAGACATGCTGAGATCCGGGTGGAAACCTGAGTGTCAGAGGGAGGAAAGGAGAAAATAAGGTGAGTGTCATCTGCATAACAATGGTATGAAAATCCATGCGATAATATGACTTTACCAAGAGACCGGGTATAGAGGGAGAACAGAAGAGGACCAAGTACTGAGCCCTGCGGGACACCAGTAGAGAGTCTACATGGGGCAGATGTAGATCCCCTCCATGTCACGTCATACGACCTATCTTCTAGGTAAGAAGCAAACCATTGCCACGCTGTTCCACAAATACCATGGCTTGTAAGAATAGATGATAGAATCTTGTGGTTCACTGTGTCAAATGCAGCTGACAGGTCCAGCAGGATCAGGACAGATGACAGTTTAGCAGATCTAGCAGCATAGAGCTTCTCAGTGACTGACAGAAGGGCAGTCTCTGTGGAATGTGCCACTTTGAATCCAGATTGGTTGGGATCATTAAGGTTGTTCTGTGAGAGATAAAGAGACATTTGGTTATAAACAGCCCTTTCAAGAATTTTGGAAATAAAAGAGAGAAGTGATACCGGATGATAGTTGTTAACTTCTGACCCAGGCAGGGTTTTTTGAGGATGGGAATAACCCTTGCTTTCTTAAAAGCAGCAGGAACATGACCAGATGATATGGAATGGTTGATGATGGTTATGGTGAAGGGAAGGAGGTCTCGTGAGATGGCCTGGAGCATTGTGGAAGGGATTGGGTCTAAAGAGCAGGTGGTGGGAATAGACGACGAGATGATCTGCTGAATCTCATCAGAGCAGGTGGTGTAACTGCTTTACAGTCAGTCAGACTCTCAGTTCATGCAGCATAACTGGATTTGCTTGACAGCCAAGGTACAGTCTACGACCAAAAATATTCAGACACCCAGCCATCACAACCATACAGCATGTGCTCACTCCCACATGGCCATTAAACACAGTCTTTCCTGCTATCCGAGCCGTCCTTTTTTGTGTAAGAGTTTTTTTTTTTTAATTGAATTCTATCAAGTTTGTAAGGAAACCCTCCAGCTGTAGGAGGTTGTTTTGATACTATGATTAGGTTTTAGACTGCTTTGCTTTAGGTTCCACCGGTTAAATGGGACCTGCACTCACACAGTATTTACAACCTGACTTGCCTTTCGTAGAGATACAGAGAAAGAGAGAGAGAGAGAGAGAGAGAGAGAGCTCACAAATTGTTAGAATTTAATTTTTATCACATTCAGTTTATGTTTTGAAATCATTTGAATGTGAAACAAAAATATATATATTTAACTGTGCCTCTGAAGTAATAAGAAAAGATGGAAGTAGTAATGAATACATAATATAATGCAGTAGGTACTGAAAAGAAAATTGAGGTTTCCAGAGACTCAGTGCTGCAGTCTCAGCTCTGGATATGATGTAGCGGTAGAGTCGCTGCCTACATATTTAGTAACATGGAATGTACATGTGAGGACAGTGGACGAGAATGAAGAAAAGCAGGATCTCAGAGAGCTTCTGACCGCCCACTGCTTGCACAAGAGAAGAGCTGTTAAGAGCCGCTTAAAAATTACTTCGACTTCTTTGTCTGTAAAAGCATGGCATGCAAAATATTTATTTTTTTGACATTAGTCATTTAAAATAAAAAGCTCAAACTTAAGGGCTTAATGTTTTTTTTACAAGATATACTATATGGACCACAGTACTTGGTTAAACCAGTTAATTATTGAATTCAGGTGTTTCAGTCAGGCCCCTTATCCCCAGTGAAGGACAATCTTAATGCTTCAGCATACCAAGACATCTTGGACAATACTACACTTCCAACTTTGTGGTAACAGTTTGGGGAAGGCCCTTTACTATTCCAAAGCAAGGACTATAGAGACATGATAAGTGAGTCTGCACACAGCCCTGACCTCAACCCCATCGAGCAGCTTTGTGATGAACTGGAACGGAGATTGCGAGCCAGGCCTTCTCATCCAACATCAGTGCCTGACCTCATAAACGCTCTACAGAATGAATGGGCACGAATTCCCACAGAAACACAGCCTTCCAAAGAAGAGTGAAAGAGATTTTATAATGTTTACAATTATGACATTTAAATGTATTTAGGCAGAGGAAAGAAGATAACAGTATAACTGAAAATATTATATCTTCATTTAAAAAGAAAATAATACAAAAAACATGACTACTTTATTTTGGATCATATTTAAAATAAACCCAACATACAGAGGCTGAGTGAATGTGATGTGGACGTAATCGAAAAATGATCAACTACACCTTTGAACCTTACAGTACCATCTAATAAAAGACAGGGGTATCACCATTTTATTGGCTGGTAAAGGAAACTGCACTCCACCATTCCAGGCCCAAAATCAACAACAGAGAGGATTTTGTCAAAAAGGTTATAAAAACTAAAACTGGACCCAAATGAATCTATAGTTTTTTACAATGCCACTTTACTTTTCACATGCATTCCCACAGCTAAGGCAAAACTGCGAGGACACAGCCATTATGAGACAGAAACTCCTGGCAGGCAGCAGAACCAGATGGCATTTCAGGTCAGGTCCAGCTAGCACTCGTGTTCACTGTGATAATCAACATCTCTCTGGCAGAGTAATCAGTAATCCGCACATGCTCCAAGCAGTCTCTTTTCCTGTCTCGAAGAAACCCTGACCTGCCTGCCTCAATGACTATCACCCTGTAGCTCTGACCCAATGTGTGATGAAGTGCATTGAAAGGCAATTAAGATCATCTCATCATTACGCAACACCACAAAAGGCAGAACCAACTACAGTTCCCATTCTGTCCGCAAACAGCACTAAACCATATGGACAATGCAAGGGGAAATTATGTTCAAATGTTCATTGTTGATTACAGTTCAGCATTTAACACTATTATCCCCTCCACACTCTCCACCATGGGACATGGGACTTAGTAAATTATTCAGTCAGTGGATCTCCAGTTTTCTGACTGACAGACCTCCTCCTGAACGTCAGCAAAACAAATGAGCTGATAGTTGACTTCAGTACAAAGCAGGAGAGGAGATACCTGCACTTTATCATTAATGGGACCCCAGGGGGAAAAAGTGGACAGCTCCGGGTACCTTGGTGTTCACATCACACAGAACCTGTCTCTGCTTTAGACACAACTTCATACCATGGGAGATCGGGCTTTTTGCTCGGCGGCACCTAGACTGTGGAATGCTCTCTGAATATCTGAGGATGCCACAGGCTGTTGATGATTTTAAATCTGGTCTTAAAACTTACCTTTTTATTAGAGCTTTTGAGTAGAAATAGTTGACAACTTTGAGATTTGCCTCAAATCTAAATTGCATTATAAATAAAATGTATTATTATTATTATTATTACAACACCACACAGGGCAGAAAGACTGAGTGCAGCAATCAGCTGAGCACATCACTCTCACTGAGCTCCCTGATCTGCACTACTGTGTGTCTACATCAAGTGGTGAAGCACTTCTGCTCCCTGAAAGTCAACAAAGAGAGAATGAGGAAGAGCTTCTTCCCGTAGGCCATTCGGGCTCTGAATCAGAACAACATAATACACACTACATTCCTGCTAACTCACATGTCGCACATTCTTGTTGGCATGTTGCAGGTTGTTTTTATTAATACATTTAAATGTAATAAAAGTATACCCCTCTTTCATGCATTTAAAAATGACATTATAATATGTAGAAAGTAATACGTTTTCAAAAATGTATCCTCCCTAGCTATGATGTTTTGATTGTGTTACTGTTTTCAACAGAAAAATAAGAAATAAATTAAAAAGTACTCTGTGTAGCTCTGTGTGCATCCTACAAAATATTCCGGGTAGGAACACGACTGTTTTAAAGAAACCTCTGCATTGTCTTCTTGTGTAAATGGCATTTAGCAGACACATTTCTTTAACTGTTGTGAAACTTATATGTACTTTTATAAACGGGTAAATATTTTTTACGTTCTAAAACCATTTAATAATTTTTATTTTAAACAAATTCAACATATGACGTCTTCATCTCCTAAATAAAGTGGTTGACATCCAACGCTAAGGAGTCTTACTGCCACCTACTGGACTGAAGTGTGGATGCGTTTTCACTGTTTAAATGATCTTTTTTTTTTATGTTCTATTTTGTTCAGCTATATTCACGAATTCAGTTTCTCTTACAAACGTAAACAGAACTGTGCTGTACTCTTTGTTATCTGTCCTATAACAAACTCAGTTTAAATTTAAAGTTTAAACTCAAACACGCTAAAACTCACCGGTATCCAGTGTAATCAGCCGGAAGGGCTGCAGGATGGCGGACATTAGCTTGTTAGCTAATCAAGAGGAACGACAAGATGACTCAGCTCTGACAACTCAAAGTAAGAAGCAGGTGGAAAAGAAATCCAAAGCATCCGACAGTGGGAATGCAGAAGCTTCCAATGAGACCATTTTGGAGGCCAGATTAATTCTCGAAAAACCATTTGATGATGATAATAATAATAATAATAATAATAATAATAATAATAATAAAGTGGCTGAATTAAATGAACAGGCCAAACAAAGTAGTGACATGATTGCTGGTTTAGCTAAATCAATTCATTGAAGAAGTGAAAGAAAGAAAGCTGGGAAAAACAAAATGACCAACTATGTAAAAAAAAAAAAGGAAAGAATAAGAAAATTCTGTGATTCTGTAAAGCTTTGTGACAATGATGACTGTTAAAAGTGTTATATTATTAAAACTGAACTGAATTTGTATTGAACGTTACAGAATGAGACTGTGTCTCTGTAGTAAAGGTTTGGAAGCGAAGCAAGATGAAGATATTACAGCACAAGTTGTTCAGATTCTTGTCAAATATGTCCCTGATATGGAGACAAAGATGGAAGGACCCATCAATATTGTACACAGACATCCTATCATCCTGTTGACTCAAAGACGGGTGGAGGAAGAAATCTGTAGACGGAGCAAAGACACCACAGTTTGCAAGGATAAAGGCGTTAACTTTGCAGAAGTGCTACCCCATGAAGATTCAAGAAAGCTGGGAAAAGGGTTTTCTTTCAGGGAGCCCATGGACACATCAAGGGTCGTCATATTGAAGGTGGCAGGTGAAATCAGATATATTCCTGAAACTCAGAAATATTCCTGAAGCAGCGGTAAAAAAAGATAACATTTAATTCAGGTACTGAGTGTGTTAATCTAACAAAGTTTATACTACACATTTCATTTCATTTTTGTTTGATGATTAATGTTAATCTCATTTGGTAAGGGGTTTAAAAGACATTTTCACAAGGAAAGTACTTTATGTTGCAGAGGACAGCTTTTTCATTGTTTCTGCAAGAGACTCATTCGTCTGATGTGGACGAAACCTTTTGGACTAATCTTCAGCCACGACTCAAACCGTTCTGGAGGTGAGACTGTAGGCTTCAACAAATGCCCAGGTGAGAAATTATCACACATAGAGCTGACGGAGACAGTCACTGTCTGACAGTGCTTTTGACCGTTGAAAATCTAGTTTTTAATTTAGAAACTAAATAAAATGAAGAAAAATCTATGATTATAATAGTGATTTGCAAAGCAAAAAATAATAGAAAGTTTAACAAATGTTTTCTCTGATCTTAAAATCTTAGAACCAGTACATCTGTTTTATCAGAATTAATTAGAATCCAGTGTCTAATGTCCTTCACACATTCCTTAACTTTATTAAGCTGGTGTCTCTCATCTGGCTTCACTTCACTTTAGTACAGAGTACAATAATCACCATTTACATCTACAAACTGATAATGATCAGTCAAATAAGACCTGAATCAGGAGAGAGACGTTCCTTTAACTCCTACAACATTTTCTAATCTATCAAGAAGAACTCTGTGATCAATGGAGTCGAAAGCTGCACTGAGGTCAAGCAACAACCCTGATCAGCCCTAACCAGTGCTGTCTCTGATCTATGACGAGACCTAAATCCTGACTAATACATGAATGTTATTCGTATGTAGGTGTATGAACATAACTGCTGTGCTCCAACCTTTTCTAGGAACTTGGGGATAAAAGGGTGGTTTGCTATTGCCGATGATAAGGGTCAAGGTCGGGTTTCTTAATTGTTTATCTTTATTATTTTTCTTCATTATCTAGAGTATAATGGAACGCTGACTGTAAACATTCAGTCACCTGATTGAGTTCTGTGATGTCAGACAGTGATCCAGATAACTCTGGGAGATTACTGTTAAAGCTCTGTGCAGTAGTTGATGTGAATCTACTTTTAATGCAGCAATGTGCATACATTATTACTAAAACACACTTTATTCATCACTAATTCACCTGTAGGTGGCTTAGTGGTTAGAACTGTCAGGTCAGGGTTTGATTCCCGCCTCGGTTTGTGTGCATGGAGTTTGCATGTTCTCTCTGTGCTTGATGGGTTTCCTCCGGGTTCTCGGGTTTCCTCCCACAGTCCAAAGACATGCTGATTAGGCTAACTGGCATTTTCAAGTGGCCCATAGTGAGTGAATGAGTGTGTGTTGTGTATGCGTGCCCCGTGATGGATTGGCACCCCGCCTCATGCCCTAAACACTCCTGGGATAGGCTCCAGGCTGGTCTCCACACCTAGCATTACATTACTGAATAACACCTGTGAGGTTATTTCAGACGCCTAGAACTGCATCTGTAACAGAGTTTTAAAGAACCGCTAACAAAAGTTAACTTCATGTGACTGACTTATCACTAACAGTATAACTAAACCTTATGTGTGTGTGTCAGCAGTTCCACAATGTTTACTCTGTAGGTTTATATATCGGGATAACTTTAATGCAATGCAATTCAGTGTAGTTTATATAGCACTTTTAACAATGGGCAGTGTCACACAGCAGACTTACAGCCTTTCAATTATGTAACTTCACCCCAAGGCTTTATATTTATTATCTAATTTCTACTGTTCTGGTGATGGTGTTGATTTAATTATTCAGAATGGCCTGCTCATGTGGATCTAAATGCAAAAAAAAAAAAAATAATTCACTGAAATTCATCTGAATATTAATAAAATAAAGCACATACAGGATATTTTATACACTCTAAAGATTTTGGGCAAATTCTTCAAACTGGATTCTATATATCTTGGCGATAACTGGAGCTATTTGCGAGTAGTAACCAGCACAGAGAAGTAGGTTTGCCACAGCGTTACAGACATGCCATGAAACTATCAGGTTAAACCCTAGAAGAAGGTAAACACTGATCAGCTGCTTCTTTACCGGATTTTTCATAAAAATAAAAAAAACACTCAGGACATCATAAACTGTCTAATCAAATGGCAACACCACCACCAATATGGGAAAACCAAACAAAAAGTGCACATGACGATGATTTTTATTTTGATCACACAAAAAACTAAAACACTAACCAGCAGAACAGCATTAACCAAAAGCAGAACGTCAAACAACTGAGGAGTCAACTTTAATATGTAAAAATAGGGAAATGAGAAACATCTGGTGAATTACAAAACAAACAAAAAAACATGAGCTAAAATTCATCTGAATATTAATAAAATAAAGTATATATCTCTAACAGTCTAGGTGAGGTTGGGGTGGATGAGGAGAGTGTAATGGAACAGAGAGACGATCTGTGGAACCCTCATCACGTTCCGGGGGAAGATCCCTCCGCTGGTCCATTCTGGGAAGGAGGACCGGTCTTGGTGTTTGGGTTGGGTCACCACGGTGAGAGACGAGGACACGGTGAGCAGTCACAGGAGGAGAACCTACAGGGCCATGATCTACAGAAGTGGGTGAAACGGTCTCATCCTGGAGTAGAGTCTACGCATGATACACCAGGCATATCTTTTAGTTTTACATTAGTCTTGTTTAGCATTTAATCCCCAGCGACTGGATGCAGTGTCGGTCCCAAACTCAGATAAAATGGCAGGGCTGCATCAGGAAGGGCATCCGGCGTAAAACCTGTGCCAAGTTGTTGTGCGGATCGAATTGTCCGCGGGGCGACCCCTCGACGGGAGCAGCCGAAAAACCAACAGCATTTATTCCCCTGATTTCTGAAGGAAATTCTGATTCATTAACTTTGACATTTATTCCCCAAGCACTTAAACGGTGTCAGTGACAAAGGAAAGAGAAAAAGGAAAAGGAAGTGTGTTTGTGCGTTTTTCTTTCTCATGACCTGCGTGTCCTCCACATGATCTTCACAGAGCCTAAACATGCTGTGAGCCTTTCACAGGAAGATACAATGTGATTCTAGACGAGAGCCACTTTAAGGAGCTGCTGACATTTAAAGTTAACGTGTAGCTTTCAATGTTATATATATATATATCACTTTTAACAATGGTTTAGTGTCACAAAGCAGCCTTACAGAATAAAAGAATAAGTAATACTGAAACATCCTGCCTGGTCACATCTGCTCTGCTCAGGCTGATAAAATGTACTTTACTCTGTAGACTAAAATTTCTGTAACATTACCTTCCGTGGGGCTTGGTAGATTTTCTCAGTATCCAGTATAGGACGACAACAAAAGTGGGAGTTGTGGGTGTGTTGTCCCTTCTCTTCTCTTCAGCTCCACACAACCCAATCACATGGCAGTTGCTTCAATGGATTTAGGGGTGTGGTCCTGTCAGAATGGGACAAAAAGGTGATTTAAGCAATTTTGAGCGTGGTATGGTTGTTGGTGCCAGACGGACCGGTCTGAGTATTTCACAATCTGCTAAGTTACTGGGATTTTCACGCACAATCATTGTTGGATCTTAGATGTTCAATATCCAGAGTTCATGGGAATTGTAGAAACATTGTGGTGTGTCTGATTAAAACACTGGAAACCACAGTCCTTTGCTTTCTATTACTTTGTTACTGAATACTTCATTTTTAAACGATTCACATGAAGCTCAAGGAATCACATGATGCAAATCACAAGATGTAAATAGGCAGATGTTAGGATGAACAGGAATAACCGGATGAAATGAACAGGATAAACAAGTTGTGCAGGATGATCGTCCATAGTCACTATAAACAATGAAGAGAAGAAATCAAACTCATAATAATCAACAAACATTATAAATTAAAAAAATATATTGAACCCAGTCCAAGTAAATCAAATAAACAAATATAAGCCATTCAATTAACAAACCAAACTTACTTAACGCATCCTTAGAACTGGACTCGAAGGACCTGGTTGGGTGTCCACTCCACCACCCATACCTCACCAATACAAAAAAAAAGGCCAAATAAAGGAAATGAGGTCTATTTATAGACCTTGACCCATGGGGGTATGGGTAATGTAGTGCATCATATGTAGTTTACTAGGGATTGTGGGAAATGTAGTACAATAAAATTTAAGGGCAAATGAGTAAATTCACAACAGCCATTTCTAGGAGCTTCAATGGAATTATTTAAAAAAATAAACTCATAGAACAGGCCTAGACAAAAATTATGGTACCCCTAAAATTATAGGAGGACAAAATTATAATATGCATAATATACATACTTATAATAAGTCGATAAGAAGGGCAATGCTGATTAACCCAAAATACAAGCTGAGGTCCGGGTCTCTACACCATAGAGCACACATGCATGCAGGGTTCACAGCAACACACAGCATTTCATGTACAGTCTGTATGTTTCTTTAGTGAAAAGCATGCTGTACTTTTATTTACTTGCTTAGTCATGCTACATCTGGCTACTTGTCAGCTATTCGTTCCATTATTCATAAGCCCCAACCCAACTTTTGTGACCAGTTTAAAAAAAAAAAAAACTAACATTTAACCTAAAAGTTACTGTAAGACCATAGCTCTTAAATTATATATAATTAAAAATTTTTGGTATATAAATTCACATCTGCTCCTTCCTCCTCTCACCACAGTTCTACTTCTTCCAGACCACAATTCCAGCAACAACGGCGACAAGAGCCACAATTACACCAATGATGATAGCAACCATTGCTCCACTTGTTAAATCAACACAGAGTAATTTTATTATATACAAGTATCTTTATTATTTGTATAAATGAATACGTCAATATATCAGCTTTCACTCTTTATTAAGACCTGTTAGTAATCCTTTTCAAATCTCGTTCTCCAAGCTGCTGTGCTGAACCACGCAGGTGTAGGTGTGTTTCTGCAGCTCCTCAGCTGGGACTTTCAGAATGCTTTTCTTCTGGAAGCTTCCATTCTGGTTGGGTAACGTCTCTCTGAGCTCCACGTCCTCATGCACGTCCTCTCCGTCCTTCTCCCAGGTGATGTTTAGTGCTTTGGGGAAGAAACCTGTATTGTAAATGTCATGGTAAAAGTATCAATAGTTTTACATATGGCAAAAAGAAAAATCAAAGTCACATAAAATGATAATCTTTAGTCTGGTAACTGTGTGTGTGTGTGTCATGTGATAAGATATAAAAGACAGCAAAATATATTTAACTATTAAAAAACATACATTAATGTAAGTTCAAATTATAAAAATATAGTCTATAAAAATATAGTTAATAATATAAAAAATATAGTCTGTTAATGTATCGTTTTTAAAATCATTTTTATATAAATATGTAAATTTAAAAGCCACAGGATTGAGTGTGTGTGTACACACATGGACAAAATTGTTGGTACCCTTCGGTCAATGAAAGAAAACCTCACAATGGTCACAGAAATAACTTTAATCTGACAAAAGTAATAATAAATAATAATTCTATGAATGTTAACCAATGAAAGTCAGACATTGCTTTTCAACCATGCTTCAACAGAATTATAAAAAAAAATGAACTCATGGAACAGGCCTGGACAAAAATGATGGTACCCCTAACTTAATAGTTTGTTGCACAACCTTTTGAGGCAATCAATGCAATCAAACGATTCCTGTAACTGTCAATGAGACTTCTGCACCTCTCTGCAGGTATTTTGGCCCACTCCTCATGAGCAAGCTGCTCCAGTTGTTTCCGGTTTGAAGGGTGCCTTTTCCCAGACAGCATGTTTCAGCTCCTTCCAAAAATGCTCAATAGGATTGAGGTCAGGGCTCATAGAAGGCCACTTTAGAATAGTCCAATGTTTTCCTCTTAGCCATTCTTGGGTGTTTTTAGCTGTGTGTTTTGGGTCATTGTCCTGTTGCAAGACCCATGACCTGCGACTGAGACCCAGCTTTCTGACACTGGCCAGCACATTTCTCTCTAGAATCCCTTGATAGTCTTGAGATTTCATTGTACCCTGCACAGATTCAAGACACCCTGCGCCAGATGCAGCAAAACAGCCCAGAACATAACAGAGCCTCCTCCATGTTTCACAGTAGGGACAGTGTTCTTTTCTTGGTATGCTTCATTTTTCCGTCTGTGAACAGAGCTGATGTGCCTTGGCAAAAAGTTCCATTTTTGTCTCATCTGTCCATAGGACATTCTCCCAGAAGCTTTGTGGCTAGTTTGGCATATTCCAGTCTGGCTTTTTTATGATTTGTTTTCAACAATGGTGTCCTCCTTGGTCGTCTCCCATGTAGTCCACTTTGGCTCAAACAACGACGGATGGTGCGATCTGACACTGATGTTCCTTGAGCATGAAGTTCACCTTGGATCTCTTTAGAAGTCTTTCTGGGCTCTTTTGTCATCATTCGGATTATCCGTCTGTTTGATTTGTCATAAATTTTCCTCCTGCATCCACGTCCAGGGAGGTTGGCTACAGTCCCATGGATCTTAAATTTCTGAATAATATGTGCAACTGTAGTCACAGGAACATCTAGCTGCTTGGAAATGGTCTTATAGCCTTTACCTTTAACATGCTTGTCTATAATTTTCTTTCGAATCTCCTGAGACAACTCTTTCCTTCGCTTCCTCTGGTCCATGTAGAGTGTGGTACATACCATGTCACCAAACCACACAGTGACTACCTGGAGCCCTATATATAGGCCCACTGACTGATTACAAGATTGTAGACACCTGTGATGCTAATTAGTGGATACACCTTGAATTAACATGTCCCATTTGGTCACATTATTTTCAGTATTTTCTAGGGGTACCATCATTTTTGTCCAGGCCTGTTCCATGAGTTTATTTTTTTTTAAATAATTCTGTTGAAGCATGGTTGAAAAGCAATGTCTGATTTTTATTTTTTTTAATTATTACTTTTGTCAGATTAAAGTTATTTATGTGACCATTGTGAATTTTTCTTTTATTGACCGAAGGGTACCAAAATTTTTCTCCACGTGTATATGTGTGCTTTGTCTGATTAAATTCAGACAAATGGTGAGAAATATTTCCAAGGCTGGGGCTGTTAATGAGACGATCAGGAGACTTTTTAAAATGTTTATCAGGCATCTGGAGATTGTGCCAGCTTCAGCAGACAAAGGCCAACCCTGAGAGGATCCTGAGGCATCCAGAGAGGACCAGCTCTAGCTGGATTCTGCTTCATGATGGTTTGGAGCTACACATGCTGCTATTGCGCTCCCAGTAATCCAGACCCTCTCTGCCCTCTGAACCTGCTGACTCATCCTGGTGCTGATCTGGACTACATGTTAACTCCCAGCTGCATAACACATGATGTTATATAATTCCTGTTATCTGTTATCACTCAAATGAGGATGGGTTCTCTGTTGAGTCCGGTTCCTCTCAAGGTTTCTTCCCATTGCCATCTCAGGGAGTTTTTCCTTGCCGCTGTCGCCGTCACCCTTGGCTTGCATTTTTCTCACTCATACACACTTCCATAAATTTTCTTTTCATTTTGTGAAGCTGCTTTGAGACAATGACCATTGTTAAAAATGCTCAAAACCTACAGCAAGATGCCTGCAGAAGTTTAGAAGTGAAGGTTTCATGAATTTCTTCAATAAAAAAAATCTATAGTATCAGGAAGAAAATAATGGAAGTTCAACCTCTGACAGCATCCTGTGATCCAGTCCAGCCTAAAGCTTCAAATCAAAATTCTCAATGCTTTCCAGGTATAGGACAGGAAGAGATGTACAAACGTGCTTGTGGGAAATTTAAACAGCGGTGTGAGGACTCGGACTGACTGCAGCATCTCTCACTCATGCACATACAATATGCTTTATCTCAGCTGGTTACATCTCAGCGACACCGGTAAGACCGGGGCTTCATAGCGTTATTTATTTATTTATGGGATGTGGGGGGGGTATTAGTGGGTTATGATGAGGGGTCACGTGACAGCTGAAGGGTGAATGTTATACAGGTGCAGGTTCAGATATCAGTGTGTTTATGATCTAAACTGTACTGCAGATGGGGTTACAATAGAATTATTATTTGCAATAATGAAATCCAAGCAGGTATGTTTTAGATCATACAATAAAAAAATCCATTCCTGTTTTACTGACAATCATAAAGATGAATATATTTAAATTGTATTTATTTTTCTAATAAAACACACGGTGTGTTGTGTTAGGAAATGATCGAGGCTGGTTGTACAGAGAGGATGTCGGGACTGCTGATGAATTCCGGACGCAGTCAGACCTTCGCGCAGGATTACAGGTAAATATCATGACGTCACCAGAACAAGGCTGACGTCACGGCTCATTTTAAAACATGCAGGTGTTCAGCATATTCTGTACTGCGGACATCGGTGGTGTTGCCTCCCACTGCCCGGACTCCTGACCGCATGACTGCTGCTCAATTATTTTATTCAGGTTTAGTGGCTCTGTGTTTGTGTGTTAATGGTAATTAAATTAAATGCTCATGATGAAGTGTAGTGTATGCCATGGGCTGTGTGTGTGTGGGTTGCGACAGTGTCTGCAAAAAAAAAAAAAAAAAAAACGAAAATAGTGTGGGTTGTCATAGCAACCACAATTATCAGGCTCAATAGTGAGCAGGTGGAGAGGATTGGAGGGCCTCTCTCTCTCTCTCTCTCACTCTCTCCTCCTCTCAGTGCTTCTTCGAGACATTGTAAACATTTACATTTTAATATTTTATATATAATTTTTTTTTCCTGTATCGTTAAAGTCAAAGAAGTTGGGGAAAAAAATTATTTAATAATAATACAACTACAAACTATTCATTGAGCCTTTTTATCTTTTTTCAATAATGACAAGTGCATTGAGTAAAACACACACACACTGATAATAATTGTGACTTCTCCCGTTTCTCAGATGCCGCAGTTTTTTCCAAAATTTCCGTGTCCCACTTCAGTCCATCAGCAGCCCATGACCTTCTCAGCACAGACCAGGCAGCAGGTACGTCTCACATACACACACACACACACACACACACACACACACACACACAGGTCACATCCTAAATCACAGCTCAGTGTAGTGTCTGGATACTGCACACTCATTTCTAATCTAGTGTCAGAGTTGACACATTGGTTGTTGAAGCTGTTGTACAGTCCTACAGGAGAACACTGAAATCACAACCAGAGTGTGTACACACCTCCACAGATACACACTCCACACAGCCAGGAGACGCAGCCCAAGACCTACCCCAAGCCCATCTACTCCTACACGTGAGTCGCCGCCGCCATAGCAACCAGTGTACACAGTTGTGTGAACGAGGTGAGCACCCGGTCTAACACCTGTCTGTCTCACTGTGTGTCTCTCTCTCTCTCTAGCTGTCTGATCGCCATGGCTCTGAAGAACAGTAAGACAGGAAGTCTGCCCGTCAGTGAGATCTACACCTTCATGAAGGAACACGTCCCCTACTTTAAGGAAAGGTTAAACACTATACAGAGTGTGTGTGTAAAGAGGGATTGATTTATCAGGACAATACAGACTGACCGTCTCGTTTCCAGATGGCTGGAAGAACTTTGTCCGGCACAATCTGTCCCTGAATAAATGTTTTGAGAAAGTGGAGAACAAAATGAACGGCTCGTCGAGGAAGGGCTGCCTGTGGGCTCTGAACCCGGCCAAGATCGACAAGATGGAGGAGGAGATGCAGAAATGGAAGCACAAAGACCTAATGGCTATCCGCCACAGCATGGCCAAGCCAGGTGAGTATCAGCATCGGTGACGTTGGAGTTCCTAGAACACACCAGATAACGAGCTTTTTAACCGCTTTTAACGCGTATCTTGATAGTTTTCTTCTTCTTCTCCTTCAGATGAGTTGGACAAGCTGATCGCGGTCCGTCCGGAGAGCTGCACGCGCAAACCGCAGCTCCCTCCTCTGCACATGGCGCTTCTCCTGCAGTGTCTCAGTGCTCACCAACAGCCCGCGCTGCAGCTCCACTCTCAGCCCCAGTTAGCACAGATGTCTCCGGCTCCTGCGCAGACGCCGCCGCTGCAACCCTTAGCTGAGCTCATCAAACAGCTCCCGCTGATGCCGCTGCTGTTGCCGGCACACCAACCGGAGCATCACCCACAGCAGCTGGCGGAGAGCTTCAACGTCCCCACCGACTTCAGCATTGAGGTGGACGCTCTGCACCCCAGCCTGGACTTCTCCAGGACAGGTTAGTCTCCTCCTCCTCCATCTTCTTCTTCACGTGTTATTGGTTAAGTGTTCGCCTCCTAATAACTCTCTCTGCAGGAACCCTGTGAGACGAGATAAAGGACGACAGCTTTAACCTGGAAGCTTTCAGTTCGTTCACTAATTTGCCCCTGCAGCTGTCTGACCACCACTGAAATCCCTTTCTCAGGCGTTTACACGACGTACAGCACCACGCTGGACGGCTCCAACGACCAGCACACGACACACAACGGCAAGAAGAAAGGCAGCAACACACACAACTTCCTGCATTAAACACACAAACATGCAGTTTCACAAAACACTACATCGCAAATAGGAAAGACAATGGAAAGAACAGTAACAGAAAGACTAACTCACCACCTTGAAATAAACAAACTCTTATCCACATTCAAGGAAGAAGCACTAGGGACACAATATTAAACCTTGAATCTGAAATAAGGTAAGCACAATCAAATAAGGAAACAGTAATTGCAGTCTTTTATGATATTGAAAAAGCCAATCCATCAGTTAGCATCAGTACTAACCTCTAAGGCACCATGCCACCTACAGGTGAATTAGTGATAGTTTATAAAACACACCTGCTGCTCCATCTTGCAAATAGCGCCTCCAGTGGTCAGTTCTCGCCAAGAACCCAGTTTGAAGTATTTGCTGAAAATCTTTAGAATGTATAATGCATATGCGTTATTTGATTCATATTCAGATGAATTTCAGCTCATGTGATTTTTATTTTTGCATTTTTTCCACAAGAAATTAAAAATATTTTGCAGTGTTATGTGCGTGTCCACAGCCAGGGCTTGTGGATTAAATGTGAATGTTAATAAATCAGAATTTCCTTCAGAAATCAGGTGATTAAATGATAAAACATGACTAATGAAAAACCAATCGATATCCATGGTGTATTATGCTTAGATTGTAGTCCAAGATAAGACGGTTTTAAATGTTTGCTTTATTTCCACTTTCTGGTTCTCAGCCGCTCCCGTAGGTGGCCCTGCAGGTGATGGCCTTGGAGGTGAGGAGGAAGAAAGAAGAATGAATCATTAATAAATTGAGAATTACTCATAGCTGTCTTTTTAATTGGACTTGATGTCTTAACATGTAACCCATCTCATGTAATAAAAGTTTCAGCATTGGCCTTTTTTGTACATTCCACAAGAATTTGTCCAGTTTTTTTTTTTTTTTTTTAACTTCTTTTACCATTTCTGCTATTCTTGCAATACCCTTTTGTATAGCAAAAGGGGAAAAGTTTGGCGATTGAAGCTTCTTCTTCTGATCTCCTACTGATGATACATTTTGGCTAGTCATCATTACTTATCATAGATACGCATGTCTTTCCAGAAGTGCTGTCCGTACCCAGGTCCAAAAAAACTTTTTTTTTTGTTGGGTTTTGTAGCCATACTTTAAGTTTTTCTTTTCATCTCTATTTCTCACCCACCTTGGAGCCCAAAAAATAGGGATGCACAGCGCTGTGGAACTCCAGATTATGCATCAAGGACATAGTGATGATATACTCAAGCAAAATAAACAACAGTTTGCTCAAATCACTTGATTGTCTCCAATAAGTGTGAACTTACTGATGCTCATTTATCTCAGAATATTCTCGAAGCATGCTTTGACCAGCCGATTGATTGGATCGAACCATTTGAACCTTACGTGTAGATGAAGTTGGAGCCAATGGCTAATGGAAGCCACTGCAAACCACATTTCTCAAAAACCAGGATCTTTTCCTCCACCGACAGGGGTCGCAATTCACAGCAAACAAGCTGTCCCTTATAATAGAATTGGGATAGTGGGGATCAATTATTCTCCTGGTCCCTACGGAGTGATGAAAGTTCTACCAAGAATGTAAGGATAGAATAGTAGAAAGATTTAAATGTGACCCTTGTAAGGAGGGCTTAAGGGTTAGTCTCTCTTGCCCAAGGAGAAGACCCTAGCACTACGGAGGGAAGGAGCGTGCCACTGTTCCTTTCACAGGCTGCCATCACAAAGATGGGTCCTGTGCCGTACCCGGAGGAATGATTACAATTTTACTGTTAAATCCAGTAATGCAATTATAATGGACGCCATTTTGACTTTTCCCAATAAAGACAAAGTATTTCAACAAGGTCTCCAATTTCCTAAAACACACAAAACTGAAATAGTTGAGTCTTACTAGTTTACAGTTTGGTGATTCTTTAATGCTGAATTGATTTACGGCATTCAGTTCTAAATCTCAAGAGAGTAAGATGTAATTAGTGAGCATTTTTAATTTAAACAGAGAGTTAATTTCCGCTCATCATGCAACATTCCTTTCCTCCTAGCCTTTTGTAAGATTCTTACATTACTTGCAATCAGCGATATATATTCACAACTCAGTCGTATTGAATCTAATCACAGCTGTACGACTCTGGATTCTGACTGGTCAGAAGGTACTGCAGGATTACATTAATGCACTTGTTCTGATACCTTAGTGTGCCGACAGTGAACACTCTCACACTTTCACGTATAGTGGAAGGGGATATTCATGTTTGAAGAATAAACACAGGCTCTCTGGATTCCAGTGCTTACTATGGACCCATTGTTAACAAACCCGAGGCATGCAAACAGCTCATTTTAGTGAACAGTGTGCACAAGAACCATGTGAATTAGAAGTGTGCACAATCAATCTAGCAAAAGCTAGATTTATAGATAACTTTAAAGATATATTTACACCTAAAGTTGTATTTATATAAAGGTATACATTAATATATAACTACGCACATATACAGACATTTACATATACAGGAAAAGATAAACACTAACACTTCAAAATGATTGTCCAGAATGCATTCAAAGTTCAAAATGTTTATGTACACTGTTAATGAACAATGTCTTTAGTTAGCTGTATAAACTTTAACCCTTAGGATAAAGTTTTTTTGGGGCCCTAACGAAGTTCTGACATGTCCTGACATTTATGTATTTTTTAGTTACTTATAAACGCATAAATGGCTAAAATCTGATTACACTGTATTCAGCTCAAACTGGGCTACAGTAATATGTGAGCAGCATGTATGTACAAGATCATATTTTGGAGAAAATGGCAGTTATGTGTAGTTTGTGAAAACAACTACAAAAATGTGTCACTGAAATAAGGCCAGAAACCACATTCATAACATTTGTTTACAAGACTTTTGTGACCTGGATCTTGTGGTCTTTTTATGTGATAATCATCTTGAACACTCATTTACAGAAAACAATATATTCATTTACATTTTCTAAGACACGTTTTGTTTACAAAGGCAGTATGCAAAGAGGCGTGAATAATGCTGTAATTCACACCAGAGAAGACAAAGACCCACATAATGAGCTGCATTATGAGCCTTTCAGTCAGGTATGTGACAGAGGGAAGTGCTACAAGAAAATTATTTGAAGACAAAAAAAAAATGTTTTTTGTTTGTAGTTTATTTAGAATATAGTTATAAAATAACTCTTACACCCTATACATAACCTACTCAGTTAGTGCAAAAAAATGTCCAGGATTGAGTGGAGAGGAACACAAAAAAATACACAGAAGGCACATGTACGCATTAATATGGCAGTGCAAAATAAAAAAAAAATGTAAAAAGGTTTTACGTTTGTAAAAGCCAACTCTTACACCATATACACAATCATACATATCTGTGCCAGTCTTTAACTGAAGACAAGTGAACATGGCCTACCTGACATTTCCTTGGTGTTTTTTTTCTACGTACCATACACTGATTTACAAAGAACGCAGACCCTGCGACCTGCAGTGGCATCATTCCTGGCATGTGAGGTCAGTACACGTGCTGGTTTCCAGTTGTGATCCAGGTTCTTGTGCAGTCCACAGACCACAGTGTGTGTTTTCCATGACATAGTGATGGGCTGTCTGTATCTTGCCTGCTTGTTGGCTGGTGGCTGATCATTTTCACTGTCACAACTGTTTATAAAAAAGGAAAAAAAGAAACATAAGCACAATAACACAATGAAATTACTGTATATTATCACCAATCACTATTGATCATGCATAAAGACGACAAGCTTTTGTAATGCTATACAACATTTACACCTGAATATCACAAGCATCTGTGAGCTACATAAGGCACGATGTTAGCCACCAAGAGCTAAAGTGTTTGTATGAACTAACATTATAGATAGCAGTGTCATAAGCTAACCAAAAATTTAACCTAATAGCTACTGTAAGCTAAAGCTGTCCAAAACGGGGTGAAATACATTAGAACATTTACACCACAGCTTATACTGACAACCAGCTGTAAGCAACATAAGGCATTAGCTTAGCCACTGTGAGCCAATATGTTTATGCTAAGCTACATAAGGCAGTAATGTTAGCATAATAAGCAGTGTCAAGTGCTAATCTAAACTGTCTACGTGACATTAAATGACAATGTTTCATATTAGCTAGTTTAAAAAAAAAAAGAGAGAGAAAATGAGAAAAAATTAATAAATATGAGTTTTATATTATGAGAATAAATATTACATAAGACTTTATAGCTTACCCATGGTAACAGCTTGTCGGATTCTCCTCCTCAGCTGAATCAAAATCACTCTTCCAAAGGAATCGCACCCGTTCTCTGTGAAAGTCTGTGTTGTTCTGAGGTAAATCTAAACTCCTCCCACTTTCCAGAACATTCTGAAGCGCTTCAGAAACCTATGCAGCGCGGGGCATCTTCCACATGCGCCCGAAACCTACCGAATCTATTTTTTATTTTGCTGAAAACAATAACATACAATCCAAACAACACAATCAGGGAGGATAAAAGGAGCACTAGATAACAACACACACACACAAGGGAAAGAGATAAAAAAAAAATTTATAGGTATGGGAAGCCAAACACATCAAAAGTGGGACGAAACCGCGGCACCCGATTGAGCCGCCCTGGGCGGAACAAATATCTGCGCGGTCCAACGGACAGCAGCGCTGCGCGACTCTGATAGAAAGCTTCCCATATATAGAAGCAATGATAGGCAGCCAGTCAATACGGGGCGCAGGGGCGCCGCCCCCCTTAAAGTTAGGCAGAGAAGAATGATCCTTTAACATGTAATTATTTAACATAACATTATTTAACAGAAAGTCATTTAGTCACAATATTCCGCTGTTTTTCTTAATATAATTTATTTGCGGTAAAAAAAAAAAATTCGAAACTGTATTACGTTCATTTGTGTTCGTGTACGCGGGGCGCCGAACAAACGCGTGTCTATCTAGGCACGTAAACTTTTGAAAAGCATGTGACTTGAGGCTGAGCTCTAATTGGATTTTGGCAAATCATCCTTGAGCCCTGAACCCTCCCACTTTTGTTCTTAGCGAATCAATGTTGTTTTTAAATATTTGGGATCATGTGATTGGACCATTCTCAACGAGTCTTTTCCAGCACTTCATATGACAAAGGGAGCTGCTGACTGGATGCGATGTGAGTCATGCCGTTATTTTATACTTGTAGTATTGATTCTTAATCAGCTGATAAATGGCTATTTACAGGCGAGTATTAAAAGTTTAATATTAATTTTGTTTGCGCCCCCCAAAAATATTGCAACAGCCGCCACTGGCGATCTCATATGACTCAACTGAGCTTTGAATTTTTTTGAAAACATAATACTTTCTAGCTCATAATTTATTTTTTAATACAAGAAAGAGAGGAGTAATATTGTTTAATTTACATTTATGAATAGTAAAAAAACTAAAAATTATGTCTTTAAAAGCAAAACAAAAATCAGAAAACCAACTTTCAATTAAAGCAAGAATATGTGAATAAAATTTTTCAGTATAATAACAGGTCCAAAACAAACAGTTTCAGAAGCAGAGTAACAGAAAGAGCAACTGGTGTCAATTTCCTTTTTTAATCTCAAAGAGATAAAAGACTTGACAGGATAATACTTATATAATAATTTAAATGAGACTTGTCTCATCTTGTTAGTTAAAATATATTTATAAGATAAAGTCCAGACTTTTTTTCCACAGAATATTGTAAATAAAACCCTCCCAGTATGACATCACATGAGGTACAGTGACCGTAAGTTGTTGAAAAAGTGTTGAAAAACTCTTTTACTGTTGTGATGAGCATCTGAAAAATATATTAGACCAACAACTGTTTTGCTCTGATCTAAAATAGAGATGAAACAAAAAACCCTCTGAACAGCCTAACGGCAAATGCAGAAATGGCATTAAACATGATGGAGAATTTCTTTGCAGATATAGTGACGGAATAAGCAGAGAAATTCAGTTTAAGTATATAATTGACCAACTAAGATAATGTTATTGCTAAACCAATTTTCAAAGAAGGTAGATTTGTTCCTGTTGTTCCAGATAAAGTATCTGTGGAGTAAAATAGTGTAACATCTGTCTGTGAAAGTTAGATAATTTGGTAGGGATCTTGGAGATGTTATAATTGCAAACCAATAAAGAATTACCCCACCTATGTTAGAGAAAACACAGGAGGGGATAGCATTCCAGACAGAACTGGGATCCTTTAAAATTGCTTCAGCCAAATTATTTTAAATGTATAATTTAAAGTTGTAAAGGCTATAAAGTTAATTTACCACTATGTTCCTGTGTATTCATTAAAACAGATTTTTTGATGTAATGAACCATGTTTCTCCACTCAAAATCCTATAACATTCTGTCAATGTTTTTTAATGTAGAAGCATCAACATATTGCAAGGGCATCTTGTTTTGCAATCTTTGGTTATAACGTCTCCTAAGTATGTCACCTGATTTTTAATTGGAATATTGCAAATAAATGGGGTTGTTCAATTTTTAATTGCCATTAACTGCCAATAAGCCAGAAGCTTTTGAAATTAATCAATTAAATCTAGAGCAAGAGGAATTTGAGATGCATCTTGCAAAAACAGAGTGGTATCATCAGCCGGGCTTAATAATAATAAAATGTCTTTCTGCCACCCTAATGCTACTCAAACCACTTGCCCTATATACTGTATATGTTGCCAGGAACTGAAAAGCAACCAGGAAAAGTTAAGGTGAGATTGGGCATCCTTGTCTGATACCACGAGATAAATTAAACCAAGGAGAATTTCCATATTTTAGTTTAATAGAGCTGCTATTAGTATTATAGTATGTAAAGTTTTAACTGTTTTGCAGGAAAAGGGCCCAAAGCCACATTTTTTCAGTGCTCTTAGAGTAAAATTATGCTCAACAGAGTCAAACGATCTGTGGAAATCAAGAAATAAAATAAAACTGTCATTGCCAAAGAGGTCACAATAATCCAATAAATCTAAAACCAGCCTACTATTGTTTATGTGTCGATTTGTCATAAATCCAGACTGTGTTTCATCTATAATTGAATGCAAGACATCTTTGACTCATTTAGCAAAAAGTAAGGCCAAAATTTTATAATAATTATTAAGAAGAGTTATAAGATGCCAGTTCTCAATAGAGAGTAAATCTTTTTTTGGTTTAGGTATCAGAGAGATGATGCCCTGAGTCATTCACTGTGGACGAGACTCTTCTTCTATGCTTTCCTTAAAGACCTCTGTCAAACAAGGAGATAAATGTTATGCAAACATTATATAGAACTCTGCAGTAACCAGTAAGACTTTTACAGTGAATAAAAAAATCCAAAAAAGAAGTAGAATCATTACAATAACTTGACTGATAAAGCTGCCCATAGAATTTGGCAGTGTAATCAGCGATCTAACAAGGGGCTACAATAATAGTATCACCCATTCTTAGTTTCTCAATACAAGATTTAAAAAATATATATTTTCCTAAATAAAAATTAAGCAGAAATCTGTTCACCTTTTTCAATCCACTTACTTCTAGACCTAATAAAGCACCCACTTCTTTGCATCTATAAATATCATATGATTTATTTTGAAGCTTACTGTATTCACTTGTCAGAAGCAGATACATTTTCTTGACCAGAAAGTAAAGAAAGCTTAGGTTTTAGCTAAATTGCTACCAAACTGTCTGCAAAACTTTCCACCTTTGTATTTACTTAATATGAACAATTCCCAATTATTGCCAAATTATTTTTTCAGATTTCCTTTAATCCAATATGTATTAATGAGTTTGATAATCATTTCCTTCACTTCTGAAACCTAAAGTAGTGTATTATTTAATCTCCATAAACATGCCTTTTGGAAAGAATGTCATGGAAAAGATATAGAAATACACTCACCTAAAGGATTATTAGGAAGACCATACTAATACGGTGTTTGACCCACTTTCGCCTTCAGAACTGCCTTAATTCTACGTGGCATTGATTCAACAAGGTGCTGAAATCATTCTTTAGAAACGTTGGCCCATTTTGATAGGATAGCATCTTGCAGTTGATGGAGATTTGTGGGATGAACATCCAGGGCACGAAGCTCCCGTTCCACCACATCCCAAAGATGCTCTATTGGGTTGAGATATGGTGACTATGGGGGCCATTTTAGTACAGTGAACTAATTGTCATGTTCAAGAAACCAATTTGAAATGATTCGAGCTTTGTGACATGGTGCATTATCCTGCTGGAAGTAGCCATCAGAGGATGGGTACATGGTGGTCATAAAGGGATAGACATGGTCAGAAACAATGCTCAGGTAGGCCGTGGACAGTCTGCACATTACAGCCTGCACAGTGGTAACAAGGCATGATGGATCCATGTTCTCATTCTGTTTACGCCAAATTCTGACTCTACCCTTTGAATGTCTCAACAGAAATCGAGACTCATCAGACCAGGCAACATTTTTCCAGTCTTCAACTGTCCAATTTTGGTGAGCTCGTGCAAATAGTACCCTCTTTTTCCTATTTGTAGTGGAGATGAGTAGTACCCGGTGGGGTCTTCTGCTGTTGTAGCCCATCCGCCATCCGCCTCAACGTTGTGCGTGTTGTGGCTTCACAAATGCTTTGCTGCATACCTCGGTTGTAACGAGTGGTTATTCCAGTCAAAGTTGCTCTTCTATCAGCTTGAATCAGTCGGCCCATTCTCCTCTGATCTCTAGCATGTGTGGAGCTGAAGGGAAGAGAAGGGACAACACACCCACAACTCCCACTTTTGTTTTCCTCCTATACTGGATATTGAGTAAATCCCCAAGCCCCACGGAAGGTAATGTTACAGAAATGTCTCTCATCCCTTTTCCTCTCAGTCTACAGAGTAAAGTACATTTTATCAGCCTGAGCAGAGCAGACGTGACCAGCCAGGATGTTTCAGTATTACTTATTCTTTTATTCTGTAAGGCTGCTTTGTGACAATGAACCATTGTTAAAAGTGATATATATATATATATATATATATATAACATTGAATCGCACTGCATTAAACATATCCCGATATATAAACGTACAGAGTAAAGATTGTGTAACCGCTGGGACACACAGAAGGTTTAGTTAGAATGTTTAGTGATAACTTTGTGACTGACTTTTGTTATCAGTTCTTTAAAACTCTGTTATGATGCACTAATAGGCATCTGAAATAATCTTCCAGTTGTTATACAAATATGATTTTTAAAAATGTGTGTTTTCTCAAATAAAATGTGTTCTGCTAGTAAACTTTAAGACATTGATAGTTTTAAAGGTACAGCAGTCAGTAATTTATTGCTGGGTGTGGAGACAAGCAGTGCAGCTCTTAGTTACAGTTACAGGGGAATTATTCATTCATTCATCGTCTATAGCGCTTATCCTGAGTCGCGGGGCCTGGAGCCTGTCCCAGGAGACTTGGGGCATAAGGCAGGATGTACCTTCCACAGGGTGCCAATCCATCAGTTAGCATCAGTGCTAACCTCTAAGCCACCATTGCCATCTAAAGGTGAGTTAGTGATGGTTTATAAACACAACTGCACATCATGCGCTCTCTGTGATGGTTAAGACTTCTCGCAAATAGCGCCTCCAGTGGTCAGTTCTCCCCAAGATATATAGAATGCTATGTATCATTTCAGCTCATGTGATTTTTTTTTTTTTTTTTGGCATTTATTACCACAAGAAACTCTCAGGGGAATGAATGGAAAACTTACCACGAAGGAAAAAGACATGGGAGAGATGAGGAGATTACTTGCTGACAATGTAAGTGAGAAATGTTTTATATTAAAACTAGAGCGGAAGAACAAATCTATACCATTGTATATGGTTTTCTGTACATACAGTGCCTTGCAAAAGTATTTATACCCCTTGACCTTTGTCACATTACAACCATAAAAATAAATGTATTTTATTTTAAATGTATCACATTGTATCTTCCTGTGAAAGGCTCACAGCATGTTTAGGCTCTGTGAAGGTCATGAGGAGGACACGCACGTCATGAGAAAGAAAAACACACACACACACACTTACTTTTTCTCTTGTGAGAACGGAGCCACTGACACTCAGATTTTAAGGGCTTGTGGAATAAATGTGAAAGTTAATGAATCAGAATTTCCTTCAGAAATCAGGGGAATAAATGCTGTTGGTTTTATTGGCTGCTCCTGTTGAGGGGTTGCCACGCAGACATTTTGTTCCGCACAGGTTTTTATGCCGGATGCCCTTCCTGATGCAGCCCTGCCATTTTATCTGAGTTTGGGACCGGCACTGCATCCAGTGGCTGGGGAATAAATGCTAAACAAGACTAATGTAAAACTAAAAGATATGCCTGGTGTATCATGCTTAGACTCTACTCCAGGATGAGACTGTTTCAAATGTTTGTTTCATTTCCACTTCCTGGTTCTCATCCGCTTCTGTAGATCATGGCCCTTTAGGTTCTCCTCCTGTGACTGCGCACCGTGTCCTCGTCTCTCATCGTGGTGACCCAACCCAAACACCAAGACCGGTCCTCCTTCCCAGAATGGACCAGTGGAGAGATCTTCCCCCGGAACGTGATGAGGCTTCCACAGATCGTCTCTCTGTTCCATTACACTCTCCTCATCCACCCCAACCTCACGTAGACTGTTTTTATATATATATAAAAACAATATATACTTTATTTTATTAATATTCAGATTAATTTTAGCTCTCATGTTTGTTGTTGTTTTGTAATTCACCAGATGTTTCTCATTTCCCTTTTTTTTCACATATTAAAGTCGACTCCTCAGTTGTTTGACGTTCTGCTTTTGGTTAATGCTGTTCTGCTGGATAGTGTTTTATTTTTTTGTGTGATCAAAATAAAAATCTTCGTCATGTGCACTTTTTGTTTGGTTTTCCCATATTGGTGGTGGTGTTGCCATTTGATTAGGCAGTTTATGATGTCCTGAGTGTTTTTTTTTTATTTTTATGAAAAATCCGGTAAAGAAGCAGCTGATCAGTGTTTACCTTCTTCTAGGGTTTAACCTGATAGTTTCATGGCATGTCTGTAACGCTGTGGCGAACCTACTTCTCTGTGCTGGTTACTACTCGCAAATAGCTCCAGTTATCGCCAAGATATATAGAATCCAGTTTGAAGAATTCGCCCAAAATCTTTAAAGAGTGTATAAAATATCCTGTATGTGCTTTATTTTATTAATATTCAGATGAATTTCAGTGAATTCTTTTTTTTTTTTTGCATTTAGATCCACAAGAGCAGGCCATTCTGAATAATCAAATCAACACCATCACCAGAACAGTAGAAATTATTGTGTAGATAATAATTATAAAGCCTTGGAGTGAAGTTACATGATTGAAAGGCTGTAAGTCTGCTGTGTGACACTGACCATTGTTAAAAGTGCTATATAAATTATACTGAATTGCATTGCATTAAAGTTATCCCGATATATAAACCTACAGAGTAAACATTGTGTAACCACTGACACACACATAAGGTTTAGTTAAACTGTTAGTGATAAGTCAGTCAGGGCTGGAAGACTCGTTGAGAATGGTCCAATCACATGAGCCCAAATATTTAAAAACAATATGATTCGCTAAGAACAAAAGTGGGAGGGTTCAGGGCGCACAGTGCTGCGCCCGAAGGATGATTTGAAAAGATCCAATCAGAGCTCAGCCTCAGGTCACATGCTTTTCAAAGATTTACGCGTCTACATAGACACTCATTTGTCCGGCGCCCGCATACACGAACATAAAATAACGTAATAAATTTTTTAATTGCAAATAAATTATATTAAGAAATACAGTGGAATATTGTGACTAAATGACTTTATTTCATTATTAAATTTAGTAATTATTATGTTAAATAAGTGCATGTTAAAGTAGCATTCTTCTCTGCCTATCTTTAAGAGGGCCGGCGCCCCTGCACCCCGTATTAACCGGCCGCCACTGGAGAACATGCAAACTCCATGCACACAAACTGAGGCGGGAATCGAACCCTGACCAGACAGTGCTAACCACTAAGCCACCCTGAATTAGTGATGAATAAAGTGTATTTTAGTAATAATGTATGCACATTGCTGTACAACTGTTAGGAACCTCCACTAGAGGTCACTGTTTATGTCTGTCTGTCTGTCTGGTGTAGTTCTTGTTGGTTGACTCAGTTTCCCAGAAGGCACCTCAGTCAGGTGATGAGTGCTCACCTGGACTGAGGTGCCTCATTAAAGTTTCTATAAATAGCAGTTTGTTCTGGGAAACTGGGTCGAGCATTGTTTGTCAGTAGGTTTGTTTGTTTGGTATGTTTGTCATGTTTGTATTTGTAACTACCGTCATGTGGGCATTCCTTTTGTTTGGTTCTTGTTTCTTTAAGTTTATACTTTGGTTTGTTTTGTAACCTTTGTTTGTCTAGGGCTCTACTGTTTGTTCTCCTTATGTTCCTTGTGTTGATGGATTCATGGAGCTATCCTGTTTCATGTTTAGCTAGGCTGTGTCTCCTCCTGTGTAAGTACTGTTCTGTCTTCTGGTCTAGTTCTTTGTCTGTTTAAGTTTTGTGTAGCCACATGAGGGTCTAGCCGCTAGCAGGGTTAGCCGCTACTAGGCCTTGATTGCTAGTAGGGTTAGCCCCTAGTTTGGAATAGCCTCATGTGTGCCTTTCCTTTTGTGTTCAGTTCCCCCTATTAGGTCAGTACTAACCCAACTAACCACTAACCCAGCCTGTCTCCTGTCTCTAGTCTCCTGTCTCTAGTCTCCTGTCTAGTTCCCCTATGTGTCTTAGTTAGCTTCAGCTCCATGTTTCCTCATCCCCGGTTCTCTGTCAGATCCCTGTGTCAGTTCCTAGTTCCTTGTGTCAGCTCCTGGTTTCTGTGTTCAGTTCTTGTCCCTGTGTTGGCGCGCTGTTCCCGGTGTTTTTCCTGAGCCCTAGTTTTAGTTTACGTTTGTTGTTTTGGTTCCTTTGTTTGGTTGTGTCTGTTTGAGTTCTGTTTAAATAAAGACTTTCTGTTTGCAAACCCCTCTGCCTTCATGCCTACCCATATGCCCACGGCAACCACACCATCAGCCGGGTCTAGCCAGCACCACCAGCTAGACCCATGACAACAACTGCATTAAAAGTTGATTCACATCAACTACTGCGCAGAGCTGTAAGAGTAATCTAGTTATATGGATCACTGTCTGACATCACAGAACTCAATCAGGTGACTGAATGTTTACAGTCAGCGTTCCATTATACTCTCGATAATGTAGAAAAATAATAAAAATAAACAATTAAGAAAAACCTGACCCCTATCAGCTGTCCAACTATATGGCAATACCAAACCTTCTCTTTAGTCCAGAAAAGGTTGGAGCACAGCAGTTATGTTCATACACCTACATACGAATAACATTCATGTATTAGTCAGGATTTAGGTCTCGTCATAGATCAGAGACAGCACTGGTTAAAGTGGTAAATGACCTCTGAGCAGTGTTGTTGCTTGACCTCAGTGCAGCTTTCGACTCCATTGATCACAGAGTTTTTCTTGATAGATTAGAAAATGTTGTAGGAGTTAAAGGAACGTCTCCTTCCTGATTCAGGTCTTATTTGACTGATCATTATCAGTTTGTAGATGTAAATGGTGATTATTGTACGTGTACTGAAGTGAAGCCAGATGAGAGACACCAGCTTAATAAAGTTAAGGAATGTGTGAAGGACATTAGACACTGGATGCTTATTGACTTCCTCCTAATTAATTCTGATAAAACAGATGTACTGGTTCTAAGATTTTAAGATCAGAGAGAACATTTGTTAAACTTTCTATTATTTTTTGCTTTGCACATCACTATTATAATCATAGATTTTTCTAATAATAAAAACTAGACTTTCAACGGTCAAAAGCACCGTCAGCCAGTGACCGTCTCCATCAGAGAGAAGATAATCCTGTCTCCCCTGTGATTAGTCCAAAAGGTTTCGTCCACATCAGAAGAATGCGTCTCTTGCAGAAACAATGTGAAAGCGGTCCTCTGCAACATAAAGTACTTTCCTTGTGAAAATGTCTTTTAAACCCCTTACAGTCAATGAACCAAATGAGATTAACATTAACTATAAAACAGAAATGAAATGGAATGTGTAGTATAAACTAGTATAATGTTAGATTAACACACTCAGTACCTGAATTAAGCGTTGTCTTTTTTACCGCTGCTTCAGGAATATTGTCTGATTTCATCTGCTACCTTCAATATGATGACCCTTGATGTGTCCATGGGCTCCCTGAAAGAAAACCCTTTTCCCAGCTTTCTTAAATCTTCATGGGGTAGCACTTCTGCAAAGTGAACGCCTTTATCCTTGCAAACTGTGGAGTCTCCATCTCCAGATTTCTTCCTCCACCCGTCTTTGAGTAAACAGGATGATAGGACGTCTGTGTACAATATCGACGGCTCCTTCCATCTTTGTCTCCATATCAGGGACATATTTGACAAGAATCTGAAAAATTATTTCTTACTTAAACTATTTATAAAAAAAAGTACATATAATGTTCACAACAGTTAAAGAAATGTGTCTGCTAAATGCCATTTACACAAGAAGACAGTGTAAAATAGTTGTGTTTCTACCCGGAATATTTTGTAGGATGCACACAGATCTACACAGGCTACTTTTTAATTCCTTTATTATTTTTCTGTTGAAGGCAGTAACACAATCAAAACAACATAGGGAGGATAAATTGAGCAGAAGATTAAAAAAAATTAAAAGATGAATACAATGTGAAACAAAAACATTAATGGATCAACAGAAGTTGAAAGAGACTAATCATATATTACATTTGACTCACATAAGTGTAAAATTCTAACAGCGTTGGAGATTTTTTTACTTTCTACATATTATGTCATTCTTAAATACATGAAAGAGAGGTATACTATTATTACGTTTACATTAATTAATAAAAACACTTAGCAATTATAAAGATTAAATGAATTATAAAATATCTATCTTTCTCCTTTTGCATTCAAAAGAGGGCTTTAAAAGAAAAACTACATTCAGGAAACAAACTTTAAATTAAAACAAGAATGTCTGGCCAAATATTTCACCGTAATCACACGTCCAAAGCAAATGTGCCGTGGTTACAGGAGTTACAGAAAAAGCAGCTGGTGTCGATGTTCTTTTTAAGTCTCAAGGAAATAAAGGATTTGACAGGATAATAATTATATAATAATGTAAACGACTTCACTCATATTGTTAATTAAAATTACATTTATACTATAAAGTATAAAGGAATATTATTGGGGGGGGGGGGGGGGGGGGGGGAATCCCAGTATGACATCACATGAGGTTCAGTGACAGTAAGTTGTTGAAAAAAATGCCCTGATTCTTTTATTGTTGTAATGAGCGACCGACAAACATCTTTTGCCTGCCTTTGTTTTGCTGGGATGAATATCTGAAACAACATGAGCTGAAACAGAAATAGCATAACCACACCTGCAGAAATGGCATTTAACACAATAGAGATTATCATGGCAGATTCAGGAATGGAATAAGCAGAGAGCTCTTCTGTATAAGGTTATAACTGATCATTGGGTTTAAGTAACTGACCAACTAAAATAGTGATCTTGTTAAATTAAAGCTGTTGCTCAATAGTTTGACTGTTTCCTACAGTTTTCTACTTGAGCCGTATTTTTAACTCGACTCCATATTAACTTAAACACATCATCTGTAATATCTTCCAGCCTCCTAACACACAGTGTGACTGCAGATCAATCCCTGCTATCCGTTATCACCCAAATGAAGATCGGTTCCCTGGTTCGTTTTAAGGTTTCTTCCTGTTGACATCTCAGGGAGATCATTTTGATTCATACACAAAACAGAATACAAGGGTGTATCAAAAAGTCTCGAGACTAGTTTTGCAACACGTCAACAGATGGCAGCACAAGGCTGCACGCACAGTCACAAAGGAGCACCGACCTTCATAAGTCAGTGTGCCAAAAGACATCATCCTGTGTACATCCCGAGCTGTGCAACTGCTGCTATTCTGACAACGTGCGTTACCATGTCTGCTTCTTTATCATGGACAGCAAAGAGCAAATGTGAAATTCTGCATGAAACTGGGCAAATTTTTGACCCTGAGACGAAGCAACAGACTTTACAGTGGATGAGCTTATCTTCCCCACGACCGATAAAGGCGAGTCATGCCTGCATCTCGACCAAGTGCATGCTCAATGTCTTTTTTGACATTTGCGGCATTGTGCATAGAGAATTCCTTGGGCCAGACCGTCAATAATAAATTCTACTGCCAGGTTTTAAGGCATCTGAGGGAGGACGTATGGTAAAAGGGACCAGGTCTGTGGCTCGCTAATCTCCAAACCTTTTGAAATCCCTCCATATATAGAACCCAGTTTAAAGAATTCTTTGAAATCCCCAAATATTTAAAGAGTGTTTAATGTTAGATCCATTTGAGGGCACTTCTTCAGCTGAGGTTCCCTGGCCTGGCCCTGAACAGAACAAACTTTGGAGGGTTGCAGTAAACCAGGCCAATATACTAAAGGAAATGAAAGACATTACATGAAAGATCGGGAACATTGTCAACATTGTATACAAATATTATCATCTTGTCTCCGAGTGGCGCAGTGGTAAAGTGCTCGTCCTATCATCCGGAGATCGCCGGTTCGAATCCCGGGTGATGCTGCAACCTCTCGCAGCCAGAGGTCTAGAGAGAGCTGATTGGCTGAGCTCTCTCAGAAGGGAAGAATGAGAGGTACTTACTGCTCCCTCATTAATCACGGCTCTACAACCAATCAGGGGCGTCTGTGAGCTCACGCGAGCAGAAGGAGCGGATAGCGCTGTCCTCGGAGTGTGTTACACCGCCCCCACCGGTGCGTGAGCAAGCAGTTCAAAAAGATGCGGTCGGCTGGCGTCACGTGGTTTGGAGGAAACACGTGATAGTCTTCGGCCCTCCCGACTGAGTGGTAGTAGTAGCCTTAATGTGGAGCCCCACGTGACGGGGAGGAATTGGACACGACTAAATTAGGGAGAAAATCGAGGAAAAAATCCCCCCCCCCCCCCCAAAAAAAAAAATAAAAAAAGGTATTATCATCCATCAATTTACCATCAATTTCTTGTTAATTTCTTGTTAATAGTGTGAATATAAATGGGAAATGTTTCATATTAAAACTTGAGCTGAGTGACGAGCCCAAAAATATTAAGTTAAAGGGTTTTGTATTGCTTGATCTCAGTAATTATCATGATGTAAAATTTTATAAATATTTTATAAAATATCCTTGTAAATGAAGAAGCTCCTCCTCAGTCTCTCTGTATTGGCCTTCAGGGAGTGGAATTGCTTTCCGGACCTCAACAGAGAGAACAGTCCGTTGGTGGGGTGACTGAGGTCCTTCATGATCTTCCTGGCCTTGGTCCAGCACCACATGCTGTAGATCAAGTGCAGGTCAGGGAGCTCTGTGTAGATGATGCGCTCAGCTGATTGCACCACCCTCTGAAGAGTTCATCTGACATGACTTGACTTGACTTGAAGAGTTCATCTGTCCTGCATGGTGCCGTTCCCTAACCACGTCGTTATGAGTGTGTTTGTGCATGTATGTGTGTATGAGTGTGTGTCTGTGAGAGTGTTAACATTTGTAATGTGTGTGTGTGTGTTGGAGAGAAAGAGAGAGAGAGAGAGAGAGAGAAAGAGAGTGAGTGTTAATATTTGTGAAAATACAATAGTTATAATAGTTGTGTGTAGAATAGTCCACAGATGCTGGAAAAAAACATCACACTATGATGTTACTCAATGTGATGTCACTGAACGTGTTACTGAATATAATGTCAATCAATATAATGTCTCATGGTGCTTTAAAACCAAACTTTAGCTTGATTGTGAAGCATGCAAAATGGGTAGTGTTAGTAGAATTCTTCTTTGTCTTTCAGCTGTTCCCTTTCAGGGGTGGCCACAGCAAATCATTTGCCTCCCTCTAACTCTATCCTTTGCATCCTGTTTTTTCACACCAACTACAGTAACTTCATGTCCTCTCTCACTACATGCATGAATCTCCACTTTAGTCTTCCTCTAGGCCTCCTGCCTGGCAGTTACAACCTCAGCATCCTTCTTCCAATATGTTCACAATCTCTCCTCTGAACCACCTCAATTAGGCCTCTCTGACTTTGTCTCCATCTAACATGGGTTGTCCCTCTGATGGGCGTGTGCATTCAGCATCATGGACAGCACCACTACAGGGGCAGGCATCTAAATCTACTGCCGCTGTTGGCCGATAATCAGCTACGCTCTCGCAGCCTATAAAAGGCTCGCAATCACATTGTACAGTGAGTATATTCATGGCACACTGCTCACGCTTGTATCCTCGTCCCCACAGACTCTGATCGCTCCAATGAAGCCCCAGTACTCCCAAAGCCGCAGAGGAGACGCAGCTGCCCCGGCTTTGATTTGTGATAATTGAATTTTAAAAGTCTATAGTTCTCACCTGTTTTTCAGTTCTTTCTGCTATAGCGACAACTGTGTCATGAGCTCTGTATTTATCAATTGCTCATAGATGAGAGATGAAGCTTCGGTCAGTACAACACTTCTCCAATCTCCAGCACTTTATTACCCTCAAAGCAGATCTTCTTTTCTAGTAGCTACAATTAACTTGTGATTTTTTCCAAGAAGGTGTGGTTTTAGATAAGTTTTACAAAAAGAAGCCACACACCAGACACAACTCGACTGCTTGACAGCAGGAGAAACTGGAGAAGAAGACTGAAGACCAAGCTACTTCTGCTGCTCACTGTTACACTGGACCTGGAGATGTGGAGTGTGATTGTAATTCAATAATAATGTAATCCTATTTTTCTGATTAATTTGTTTATTTTTAAAAAATGGACAATTGTATGCGTCTTTCACTGCATCTCATATTTGTTTATGGTTGTCTATGTGACAAGTAAATAATCAATCAATAAATAAATGTAATCACTCACTCATCGTCTATACCGCTTTATCCTGTGTTCAGGGTCTGCAGAAAAAATGAACCCTCTAGACTGCACCATATAAAATTCTAGCCTGTGCATGCATGTGTTTGGTTGTACTCTAATCTTCTTTATAAAAGCAGAAAGAAAAGTGATCTAATAAAAGCCAAAATGTAACATAAATGAAATTACAATAATAACTAACGTTTAAAAATAAATAATTTGATGGAAATACAATAAATACATGAAATGCGTTACAAATGAGAAGTTTACACTAGAAGACACAATTAAAATAAATACAGAATTGTCAATAAAAAAATCACCTGGAAATTAAATTGTGAAATACAAAAGACTTGAAGTAGAAACTTTAATTGCATAGAAACATGACTGACAAGATGAAAGTGTAAATTGTTAAAAGTAAGCAGTTCAAAAATTTTTTTTTTTTTTTAATGTAACATGCATATGCAAATAAGAGGAATGTGCGACATGTGAGGAATGTGTGTTAGCGGGAATGTAGTGTGTATTATGTTGTTCTGATTCAGAGCCCGAATGGCCTACGGGAAGAAGCTCTTCCTCATTCTCTCTTTGTTGACCTTCAGGGAGCAGAAGTGCTTCACCACTTGATGTAGACACACAGTAGTGCAGATCAGGGAGCTCAGTGAGAGTGATGTGCTCAGCTGATTGCTGCACTCTCTGTAGAGTCTGTCTGCCTTGTGTGGTGTTGTGTCTAAAGCAGAGACAGCTTCTGTGTGATGTGAACACCAAGGTACCGGGAGCTGTCCACTTTTCCCCCCAGGGGTCCCATGAATGATAAGGTGCGGGTATCTCCTCTCCTGCTTTGTACTGAAGACAACTATCAGCTCATTTGTTTTGCTGACGTTCAGGAGGAGGTTTGTCAGTCAGAAAACTGGAGATCCACTGACTGAAGGATTTACTAAGTCCCATTTCATCCAGCTTGTTGGTGAGTGTGGAGAGAATAATTCTGTTAGATATGAATGAACTGTTATCAACAATGAACATTTGAACATAATTTCCCCTCTTAGTACTGTTTGCGAACAGAACGCGAACTGTAGTTGGTCCTGTCTTGTGTGGTGTTGCGTAATGATGAGATGATCTTAATTGCCTTTCATCACACAGCACTTCATCACACATTGGGTCAGAGCTACAGGGTGATAGTCATTGAGGCAGGCAGGTCGGGGTTTCTTCGAGACAGGAGAAGAGACTGCTTGGAGCATGTGCGGATTACTGATTACTCTGCCAGAGAGATGTTGATTATCACAGTGAACACTGGTGCTAGGCTGGTCAGTGCAGGCTTTAAGGACCTGACCTGAAATGCCATCTGGTTCTGCTGCCTGCCAGGAGTTTCTGTCTTATAATGGCTGTGTCCTAGCAGTTTTGCCTTAGCTGTGGGAATGCATGTGAAAAGGAAAGTGGCATTGTAAGAAACTATAGATTCATCTGGGTCCAGTTTTAGTTTTTACAACCTTTTTGACAAAATCCTCTCTGTTGTTGATTTTGTGGATGGTATTGACCAGGGGGCTGGAATGGTGGAGTGCAGTTTCCTTTACCAGCCAATAAAATGGTGATACCCCTGTCTTTTATTAGATGGTACTGTAAGGTTCAAAGGTGTAGTTGATCATTTCTCGATTACGTCCACATCACATTCACTCAGCCTCTGTATGTTGGGTTTATTTTAAATATGATCCATAATAAAGTAGTCATGTTTTTGTATTATTTTCTTTTTAAATGAAGATATAATATTTTCAGTTATACTGTTATCTTCTTTCCTCTGCCTAAATACATTTAAATGTCATAATTGTAAACATTATAAAATCTCTTTCACTCTTCTTTGGAAGGCTGTGTTTCTGTGGGAATTCGTGCCCATTCATTCTGTAGAGCGTTTATGAGGTCAGGCACTGATGTTGGATGAGAAGGCCTGGCTCGCAATCTCCGTTCCAGTTCATCACAAAGCTGCTCGATGGGGTTGAGGTCAGGGCTGTGTGCAGACTCACTTATCATGTCTCTATAGTCCTTGCTTTGGAATAGTAAAGGGCCTTCCCCAAACTGTTACCACAAAGTTGGAAGTGTAGTATTGTCCAAGATGTCTTGGTATGCTGAAGCATTAAGATTGTCCTTCACTGGGGATAAGGGGCCTGACTGAAACACCTGAATTCAATAATTAACTGGTTTAACCAAGTACTGTGGTCCATATAGTATATCTTGTAAAAAAAAACATTAAGCCCTTAAATTTGAGCTTTTTATTTTAAATGACTAATGTCAAAAAAATAAATATTTTGCATGCCATGCTTTTACCGACAAAGAAGTCGAAGTAATTTTTAAGCGGCTCTTAACAGCTCTTCTCTTGTGCAAGCAGTGGGCGGTCAGAAGCTCTCTGAGATCCTGCTTTTCTTCATTCTCGTCCACTGTCCTCACATGTACATTCCATGTTACTAAATATGTAGGCAGCGACTCTACCGCTACATCATATCCAGAGCTGAGACTGCAGCACTGAGACTCTGGAAACCTCAATTTTCTTTTCAGTACCTACTGCATTATATTATGTATTCATTACTACTTCCATCTTTTCTTATTACTTCAGAGGCACAGTTAAATATATATATATTTTTGTTTCACATTCAAATGATTCCAAAAGATAAACTGAATGTGATAAAAATTAAATTCTCACAATTTGTGAGCGCTCTCTCTCTCTCTCTCTCTCTCTTTCTCTGTTTCTCTACTAAAGGCAAGTCAGGTTATAAATAGTGTGTGAGTGCAGGTTTTGTCCCATTTAACCTGTGAAACCTAAAATAAAGCAGTCTAAAACCTCATCATAGTTTCCAAACAACCTCCTACAGCTGGATGGTTTCCTTAGAAACTTGATAGAATTCAATTTTTAAAAAAAAACTGCTACCCAAAAAGTGACGGCTCAGATAGCAGGACAGACTGTGTTTAATGGCCATGTGGGAGTGAGCACATGCTGTATGGTTGTGATGGCTGGGTGTCTGAATATTTTTGGTCGTAGACTGTACCTTGGCTGTCAAGCAAATCCAGTTATGCTGCATGAACTGAGAGTCTGACTGACTGGAAAGCAGTTACACACGTCTCCTTCTATAACCAAAAACCCTGCATTTACACTGGATTAGTTCACCTGGATTGTCTGTTACTCTGTTTTCCTGTCAAACACACATATGCACGTAGACACGCACTCAAATAGCCACACACACACACACACCCACACACACACACACACACACACACACACACAGGAATTTCACTTAACAAAACGAAACTCAGTGTGTTAATCTCTTGTCATACTCTCGCTCTCTCTCTCTCTCTCTCTCTCTCTCTCTCACTCACTCACTCTCTTGTCAGTGTGTGAGTCCAGGAAATGGCTGAGGCTTGTATTTTCGTAGACCAGGATCAGTTAATCTGTCCGGTGTGTCAGGATTTTCTGGAGGATCCAGTGGCTATCTCCTGTGGTCACACTTTGTGTAAGGTGTGTATTAATGACTGCTGGGATCAGGAGGATCAGAGGGGAGTGTACCGCTGTCCATGGCCTGTTCTACACAGGAACAACATGCTGGCTCAAGTGGTGGAGAACCTGATGAAGAAGACTGGAGATTCCTATCTGACGTTTCTGTCGTATCTGGTGTGGATGGTCGTTCTGATTTGTCTGGCCTGTTTTATGTCTCCTGAGTCCGTTTGGAAACCTGTGCAAAACTATCAATTGCTCGATTTAAAAACAGACAAGATGGACAAAGCACCTGGAAAGATCTGCTCTGAGCATGATAAGGCGCTGGAGGTCTACTGCCGCACTGACCAAAGCTTCATCTGTTATTTGTGTATGATGGATAAACACAAAGACCATGAGACTGTTTCTGTCATATCAGAAAGAACAGAAAAACAGGTAGGAATATTATTTTTCTTTTGAGAGCTCCGTCTGATTTAATGATTTTACTGACTTTCTCTCTTGAATCATCACTGCTGAGGTTAATCGAGTGTCTCTGAGTGAGGACATTATTAAATCATTGCTGAAGCCTTCCACTAATGCTCTAGGTTACAATTAATGCTCTAGGGACTACAGTTGTTGTATTAAGTTGTGTATTAATAAAGGGCTTAGTGTTAAATTTTGTCTCAGTTGGTGTTGATTTTAAAACCGATCAGATCTCCCAGTTAACACTTCTCTTTATCTGATACTGTAAGTCAAGACGTCAAGTTAAAGAGGGGCTGATTCCAGAAGACACCTAATAAATAAACACAATACATGCTAGAACAGTGTCTTCTGGAGTCAGCCCCCTTTGTAAACGGTTACATAAAACCCTTAACTGCAGTTAATATTCACCCACTGTGCTCATAACCTCATAATGCATAAAGAATAAAAATAATTTTATTTCTCCTCAGATTGAGTTAAAGGAGGAGCAGATGAAATCCCAGCAGAGAATCCAGGAGAAGCAGAAGAACGTGCGGAAGCTGAAACAGGCTGTGAACACTATAAAGGTGAGCAGTGAACAGAGACAGAGCTGCTCCTAGAAACACACACAACATGGACAACATGGAGACATTTAGAGTCGAAGAAAGATGGAATGATAGATGAGCTTTAAATCCTAAGTGTGTGTGTCCTAACAGCTGAGTGCACAGACAGCAGTGGAGGACAGTGAGAGGATCTTTAATGAGCTGATCAGCTCCATGGAGAAAAAGCGCTCGGAGGTGACGGAGCTGATCAGAGCTCAGGAGATGGCTGAACTGAGTCGAGCTGAACGAATCCTACAGCAACTGGACGAGGAGATTGCTGACCTTCAGAGGAGACTCACTGAGCTGGAGCAGCTTTCACACACACACGATCACATCTACTACCTGCAGGTAATGAACACACACACGCATGCGCACGCGCATGCGCGCACACACACACACACACACACACACACACACACACACACACACTTGTTTGTACAGATATAATCATATGCATATTTCTCCTCCATGATGTTTTTCTTTCTCTCTGTAGAGTCTCCAGTCTCTCAGTGTCTCTTCTGGACATGCGGACTCACCCAGCATCAATGTCGGTCAACATCTCTCATTCGATGCAGTGAGAAAATCTCTCTTTGATCTGAAAAACAGACTCGAAGAATTCTCCCAGGAGGAATTTATCAAAATCCCTCAACATGGTGAGAGAAATCAAACCAATTTTCCCAAAACACAATTACATAAAGATTAAGTAAAAGATTCTGGTTAGTTTTTTCTTATGTACCAAAGCAGCTCTCCGCATATGAAGGTGGAAACTTATTTAAATCCCACACCTGGAGAATGTGTAAAATACAACACTGATTAAACATCAGACACAAACTGGATGATGTTAAACTGTTTGTCTTAAAGCACAATCTACATTTTATTTCTGTGTCTCTGCAGCTGCAGCAGTTCAGGTGATTTTACCCCCAGAACCAAACAGCAGAGAAGATTTTCTGCACTGTAAGTCTAACACACACAAAGTTATATATAAATCCTGTGATTAATAACTAACATGTTCTGATTATTTGTGTGTTTAGATTTCTGTAATCTGACTCTGGATCCCAACACAGTAACTCATGAACTCATTCTGTCTGAGAGGAACAAAGTGGTGACGTACACTAAGACAGCGCAGCTGTACTCTGATCATCCAGAGAGATTTGACTCCTATTTGCAGGTGTTGAGTAAGGAGAGTGTGTGTGGACGCTGTTACTGGGAGGTGGAGTGGAGCAGTGAGGGATATGTGTTCATATCAGTCTCATATAAAGACATCAGCAGGAAAGGACGGGGTATTGAGTGTGTGTTTGGAGGCAACAATCAGTCCTGGAGTCTGCAGTTTTCTCCTTCTTCTCTCTCTTTTAATCATAACAACATTAAGACTGATCTCAGAGCTCCATCATCCTCCAGAATAGGAGTGTATGTGGATCACAGTGCAGAAACTCTGTCCTTCTACAGCGTCTCTGACACGATGAAGCTCCTCCACAGAGTCCACACCACATTCACTCAGCCTCTGTACGCTGGATTCTTGCTCAACAATAAAGGAGCAACTGTGAGATTATGTGATCCAGAATAAAATGCTAATGATTCCTTCTTTATATGAAGCTTCCTCAAGTAAAGGTTAAATATAAAGTTTTCATTAAACTTTATATTAATGAAATATGTTCTCTTCTTTCTTTCTCCTCTCCTTCTTTCCTGTGCTGGACTCACTTTTTTTGGTGAAACATGTTTATATTTAAAAATATTGAGTAAATATAAAAGTTGTGAAATCATATAAATATACTTCATGAATTGAGTAAAAGTCAGTATAAAAATTAAGCAGACCTGAATACAGTGGAACCTTGGATTACGAGCATAATTCGTTCCGGAAGTGGGCTCGTGTTTCAAAACACTCGTAAACCAAATCATTTCCCATAAGAAATAATGAAAACTCAAATTATTTGTTCCACAACCACCAAAAATAAGTAAATACATAAAAATAATTAATACAATCTATAAAATGAAAATAAAACAAATTAATCTGCACTTTAATTTTTAAAAAAGTACAAATAAATCCTGACAGATAAGTGTTTGCGTTGGTGTGCGCAGGCGCCGTGTGTTTGTTGTGTGTGTGTGTGTGTGTGGAATTAGCCCCTTCCCTCGCCTCGTTTTACACAGTAACACTCCTCCTCCCTCTCCCCTCCACGCTTTTTAAGATTCACAACAAACACACACACACACAACGGAAACACCGTTTTAACAAGAAAAAAAGAAATCTCTCTGAGACTGGCGTGAGCATACTAAGGAGGGAGGGAGGTGAGACAGTGACGCTCGGTGTCAAAATAAGAGTCGCATGCGTGATACATGATACTTGGCGCTTGTAAACTAATACTTGCTCGGTTTCCAATTAAAAATTTATTAAAAAATCTTTGCTCAGTTTGCGGAACACTCGTAAACCACGTTACTCGCAATCCGAGGTTCCACTGTAACTACAGTTAGTACAATAATGTATAAAATTTAGTAAAAGTAATAAAAATCACAAGTTCATGCAATGGTTACTCCAAGTGAAAGAGTAAAATAATTGAGTAAATATAATTGAAATTTAAGGTAAAAGAAACTGAAAAATTTAACTATTATTTAACAAACAAAATATACTAAATATTTTAACTAAATTTACCTCATACTGCTCTATCAAAGAATTAATTTGTTACTATTTTAAACTATATTTACCCGAGGAGAATTTTAATTCGGGTCAATATATCTAATGACACCAAATTATGACCAAAGAAACAATACACACATTACCATTTTAATTAAACATTTATTGGCCAAATTTGACAAGACATGAAGTCTAAACTCAACCTGGTTTACTTTACAAATTACATGTAACAAGATCATAAAAACAGTGAGATGAATCGATCTTAGTAAACAATCTCTTAATCAATACATCTGCCACAAACATTATACATTATACATTTAATATGTGGAAAGTAGAATCTAATGACACATTTTAAATCTGAGAGATTGCGCACCTTCACACTCGTCAGTTTCCTGCAAACTGTCAGATACAGATGTGTATACAGGCCTCCCCAGGTCTTATACAGTAGGAGCCATGAAGACAGAGCACTGAATATCCGTGACCAACGGTGCGACAAATGTGCAGAGCTTACACCTCCATCCCATAAACTGCCACCTAAAAAAGGAATGATAGTGTACAAGTAAGTACAATATTTTTGCACAGATTTTAACTTTTAAAGGTTATGGTCTTAAACTTTTGATCAGCTGATGAACGGTCTGTTTGAGTATAAATTGCCAATCTCTGCTTTTTGTCTCTTGCTCTTGTTTCTTCTTTTGCCATTTTGAAGAAGTACTTATAACACTGGTTACGATTCACAAATGCGAAGTGTGAATACTTGTAATATTTTCCCTGGTCTTAAGAGTTTGGTCAGAAGTGTATATCATCATACTGATCTATGAGTGTTCAAGTCAAATAGGGACCTTTGAAATTTTTCTAAAACGAAGACGCAAAACCGATTTGAGCCCATTGCAGTCATCCCAGTGAACATTCCACTGGAATGCTTTTAGGAAAAATAGACTGATTTGATTACCAAAAGCATTTTTCTCTTCCAGAACAATGCACAACTTGTATAAAAATGACATCCAACTTTATTTGCGTATTAATATTAACTACATCGATTTTTACTTTAGTTAATGGGAAATCTAGGAACAATTTAAATATCGTGAAAAAGTACATTTTCTTTTGGAATTTTATTCAAAAAGTGAAACTCGTATATTCTAGATTCATTATAGGTAAAGAGAAATATTTCAAGGCTTGTTTTAATTACTATCTTGGTTACACTTTTAATACCTATAACATTAAAATAAATTATTGATATTTACTTGTTTTACCTCCATTCAACTTCTCATCTTTAGTGGCATTAATGCTGTGAAAGTGATATTGAAAATACATAACGTTTCTCAAAAAAAAAATGATCATGGGTGAAGTAGTGAAGGGTTTGAGTTGGGACATATGGAATACCGGATGGATCCAGAGCGCCGAAGGCAGCTGGAGCCGGTAGGTGACAGGGTTAATGCGGAGGTTGATGCGGTATGGTCCGATGAATCTTGGTGACAACTTTCTTGATTCAGTCTGCAGGTGTAGGTTTTTTGTTGATAGCCATACCTTGTCACCTACTTGGTACATTCATCCCGGTGGGTGTGGACGGCGATGTTGTAGAGTGTAACGGCTGTTAGCCTGTTGAATGGCGTCGTTTGCTTGTCTCCACAGCCGTTGACACCGGCGACCCAACTGTTGGGCCGACGGTACTTCCACTTCCGGTTCTTGATGGTCGAACATCTGAGGTTGGAAGCCGTATTATAGCTCGAATGGGCTTAGATTGGTGGCAGAGGAGGTGTGGAGGTTGTGGTACAGCTCAGCCCAAATGAGGTAGCGGGCCCAGGAGCACTGGCGATCAGCAATGAAGCATCTCAGGTAGCGCTCCAGTTGTTGGTTGGTTGGCTACGTCTGACCGTTAGTCTGTGGATGGTAACTGGAGGACAGACTGCAGGTGGACTTGATCAGACGGCAGAAGGCCTTCCAGAACCGAGACTTGAACTGGGTCCCCCTGTCCGAGGCGATGTCCTTTTGGAACCCATGCAGGCAGACTACGTGCTCTAATATCAGTTCAGCTGTTCTTTTAGCTGACGGGAGACCGGAGAGGGCCACCAGGTGAACAGGAGAACCGGTCGACGATGGTGAGGATGGTCTTTTCCTTCAGAAACTGGCAGGCCCGTGATGAAGTCAACGGCAATGTGTGTCCAGGGCCGGCGGGGAACCAGGAGTGGTTGGAGTTCCCCTGGCGATGGTTGGTTGCTGTCCTTGGACCTGGCACACACTGGGCATGCCTGGACTAACTCATCTACGTCCTTCCTCATATTAGGCCACCAGAAGGCACGGTGGATGAAAAGTAGGGTTCGCCACTTTCCGGGGTGTCCAGTGCACTTCTCCAACTTACAGTACAGGTGGTGGGCGAGCAATCTCTTTAAAACCGCTCTGACGTGCTGGATATGTTTGTTGATGGTTCGGGAGTAGATGAGGATGTCGTCGAGGTAGACGAACACCCAGCGGCCTAACATGTCTCTGAGGACGTCATTGATGAACTGTTGAAATGCAGCAGGTGCGTTGCAGAGACCACAGGGGATGACCAGACTCTCGTAGTGTCCTGTAGGGGTGATGAAGGCCGTCTTCCACTCATCAACCTCTGTGATGCGCACCAATTTGTAGGCGCTCCGGAGGTCCAACTTAGTGAAGATGGTGGCACCAGAGAGGGCGTCCAGAGCAGAGTTGGTAAGAGGCAGCGGGTGTCGGTTTTTTATGGTGATGTTATTGAGCCCCCGGTAATCGAGACAGGAGCGTAGACTACCATCGCATTTTTTCATGAAGAAGAACCCCGCGGCGGCAGGTGAGGAGGAGGGCCAGATGGTACCATGGCGAAGTCTGCTGGAAACATACTCCTTCATCGCCTGCATCTCGGTGTTGGATAGTGAATAGAGGTGGCCGCGGGGTGGTGTGGCGCTTGGCTGAATATTGATTGCCAGGTCGTATGGGCGATGAGGAGGTAGGTGGGTGGCACGTCTCTTACAGAAGACTTCAGCCAGGTCCCGGTAGTCTAGCGGGATGTTGTCTGTGTCGACATCGGGGGCCTCGGACTCTCTAGAGCACGTCCCAGTCTCGGCCCGTAGGCAGAGCTCGGTGCAGGTCGGCCCCCACTGTAGAATGCGATTTTGGGTCCATGATATGAGTGGGTCATGACGCAGCAGCCAAGGGTGTCCGAGGATGATGGGTGGGAATGAAATGGTGGTGGTGTAAAACTGAATCTGTTCCTGATGCTGGTTGATGATGAGAGTGATGGGCTGAGTTTGAAAGGAGATGGGGCTGGAGGAAAGGGGCCAACCGTCGACTGATGTAATTGTTACGGGCTGGGATAACGCCTCGATTTTTACCCCCAGTTTTTTGGCGTATGAAGAGTCAATGAAGTTACCTGCGGTCCCGAAGTCGACGAACGCGGTACTTCCGACCCGTTTGTGGCCAAACTGGAGGTGTACTTTTACCGTGAGACAGGAATCATTAGTCAGGGTGGTGGAGAGGGAAATGGGACCCGGTAAGCTACTCTCATTTCTCACCGGGACTGCGCGTTTCCCGGTCGCAGAGGACAGATGGCTCGATGGTGTGCGGCGGATGCACAATACGCGCAGAGCCCCTCCCTAAAACAGCGTTCCCATTCTGCCGGGGTTAAGGAGGCGCGCCCTAATTGCAAGGGTTCCCCGGCTCCTGTGTCAACCACGGCGGGAGGTGGAGTACCGACGGTCCTGGTGGGTGCTGCAGTGAATGAGGAGTGGACTTCTGGAACTGGAGCGTGGGAGAAGAAGGGCGTGGTACGAGATAGTGCCATCGTGATGGGTGGCAGGGTACGGGGAGCTGGCTTGGGGCGAGCGAGCAGACGTTGCAGAGTTGGATTAAGGCCTCCAAGGTCGCTTGGAGCTCTCGTCCGGCGAGCTCGTCTTTTATGCGCGAAGCCAGTCCCTCATATTAGGCAGTCCGGAGAGCGGAGTCTCCCCAGTCGGTCTGCACGGCGAGAGTGCGAAACTTCGCGGACGACCCTCCCTGCCGTAGATCATATAGCTTAGAGTCGGTCTCCACCTCAGCAGCCGGATGCTCAAAGGTGAGTTTAAGCTGACGGGTGAATTCTGTGTAGGAGTAGGCGACATCTGAATCTGAACAAAAAACCGCCGTGGCCCACTCAGCTGCTGGCCCGGATAGCAACGAGATGAGAAGAGCAATGCGCACTCGGTCTGTGGAGTATCTGGTGGAATTAAACTCAAACACGAGATCCAACACGGTTAGAAAAACACTGCACTTCCCATCCATGCCATTCCATTTGTCCGGTAAAGCTAGAAAAACATCAGAAGATGGGGAAGGGGTTTGCGCTGCAGCAGCCGCTGCAATGGACGTGGCAACAGCCGGCTGAGCGGCCGCCCCATGGAGGGTCGCGTTCTTCTGTCGCAGCTCCGCCACCTCGCGGCGCAAGACCGCAACGTCTTGGAGCTCCTTGCGGAGAGACGCGACTTCACCACGGAGCTGATTGATCAACTTAGCATGCTGGTCAACCACATCGCAGAGGTGAGCAAACTCCGCTGGGTTTACTGCTGATGTCTCAGTCATTCTGTCATGAACTAACCGGAGATGAACCAGAAGACTAGCAGTTAGCTCTGTAGTGTGGATAGTAAATCCAAACGCGGAAGTAGCGCGAGCAGGCAGGATAACCATGCTGATTATTATCAGAACTCTCCCGAAGCGAGAGCAAGAGTTTACACAAATAAACCCGCGTTCTAAATACACACACCCAATCGAAAGCGATAACCCAAGAAAGTGAGTACTCATGTTTAGACGAGCGAAGCGTCTGCGATAGCATGGGCAAAACTCAATGACTGAGCGAGTGTAAAGTGCCATCTTGTCTCCTTTTATGCTTCCTAAGTCGCAACCGTACTACTTCCGGGTCCTCGTGCCGGTCACGTTAGGAGTGCGCATGACAGTATTATTTGTTAATTACTGCAACAAACACTACCTAATTTACTTTCATTTTAACAATATGGCTTCATAACTGGATACAGTTACAGATTGGCACTTGATCTAGTGTGTGTTATTGTTTTGTGTTTAATCTTTCCATACAGTTATACCTTTAACAAAGACTCTTTTAAATAGAAACTCTTTACTTTTCACCAATCCTAGTTTACAGAAATGACTTTGAATTGGTTTGTGCACCAAAGTGATTGACGGTTAAATGGCCAACGGGTCTCAACCACTTGGTCCTGGGCTGCAGATTCTTCTGGCTCCTTTTTAATGTCTTGAAAGAGCACATTTGTATGATTGGAAGTGATCTAGCTAAAATGCAGAGGAAAATTTTGTGTCAAGTTTACAACGTCGGTTTTTATAAACAGCATGTTTTGGCCCGTCATTTAACCCTGTTGTATTCTATATGCTTACAGTATGCCCATGTTTAATTGCATAAACAACTTGCATTATACAGTGTAGCAATGGTAGCAACTAGCTAGTTTCAACTACTGATATAATTAAAGACGTGAACAATGTGTCTCAACATATGTTTAATTACTGTCAAATCTTATTGGTATTAAAAAGTCATCAGTGACTGTATGATAAATATTATAAGATATTTAATCCTTTTTACCTTTCATTTATTTATCATCAGCAATATGAAATGCTTTATGAATTACAACATTTATTAACATTCTGACATCATTTCATTACAAATTATAATGTCAAATGTGGAAACAAAAGGTATGTGAAAGCAGATGGTGATCGGAAGCAGATGAACCATGAGTGTGCTGTAGGTTTGCATTTCATTTCAGAAGGAGGTGTCAGTTCTGTTGTTGGAAAACATTCAGACCAGACATGGGCGGTTGCTGCATGTGTTTGGCTTGTGGTTAGAGAGATGGCTGGTGTTTACACACTTCTTACATTAACACATTAGAAGCTTTATTATCTCCTGCAGCAATGAAAATCTGATTTAGAAAATGTATTACATTTTTCTATCAAATTTAGATCCTTGATGAGCAAGGCAAAGGAGACACTGAAATAAAGTGACAAATAAAACTCGTCTTTTCTATTTCTAATTTAATTACATTTTGACTCTGTCACTTATTGTTTCTCTATTAGTTATGTGTTATTCTGGTCGGTTCTATCCATGTTCTGTGTTGTTCTTGCTATGGTTTACACTGATCAACCATAGCATTAAGACCACTGACAGATGAAGTGGATAACATTGATCATTTCGTTACAGTGGAACCTGAAGTATAAGGATCGGAGTCGTGTTAACAAGAGCCAGACTGTGATGGCTAGACAACCCAGTCAGAACAACTCCAAACATGTGGTGTGGTCATAGTCATGGCCTACATAAAGTGCTCCAAAGAAGAAAAAATGGTCATGGGCAGCCAGTGCTCATTGATGCATGTTGGGAGTGAAGGCTGGTGCACGTAGTTCGATCCAGAAGAAGAGCTACTGTAGCACAAACTGCTGAAAAAGTGCTGAAAAAGTCATTGTTGGCACTGAGAGAAAAGTGTCAGAACACAATGCATCACAGCTGTGTAACCGCAGTCTGGTCAGGGTGTTCATGATGACCGTCACCAAAAGTACCTACAATGGGCACATGAGCATCAGAACTGGACCATGAAGCAGTGGGAGAAGGTGGCCTTCTCTAATGAATCAGGTTTTCTTTTACATCATGAGGATGGCTGGGTGTGCATCACTTTCCTGGGTGAAAGATGGCATCAGGCTGCACTATCAGAAGAACTGACTTTTTATAGCTTTCTTTCAACAATGGCTATCTTCTTGTCACTCTTCTATAAAGGCCAGATTTGTGGAGTGCACCACGAATAGTTTTCCTGAGAACAGATTTTCCCACTGTGGATCTCTGCTGCTCCTCCAGTGTTACCATGGGCCTCTTGGCTGCTTCTCTGATTAATGCTCTCCTTGGCCTGCCACAGTTTAGGTAGACAGTCATGTCTTTGTAGGTTTGCAGTGCCGTACTCTTTCCATTTTCCGATGATGGATTGAACAGCGCTCTGTGAGGTGGTCGAATCTTGGGATATTATTTTATAACCTAACCGTACTTTAAACTTCTCCACACCTTTAAGCTAACAAACCTTTGAGGGCTTCACAGAACAGCTGTATTTATACTGAGATTAAATTACACACAGCTGGACTCTATTTACTAATTAGGTGGCTTCTGAAGGCAATTGGTGCTCCTGGATTTTAGTTATTATGACTTAAGGCGGCAGCTCATTTGTAAAAAAATTTTTTTTTAATCATTCATTATTTTCCTTCCAATTCACAATTGTGTTCCACTTAGTGTTGGTCTATTGCATAAAATCCTAATAAAATATATTTTTACATTTGTGGTTGAAATATTGTTTTTATTATTATTATTTTTATTATTATTATTATTATTATTATTATTATGGGCGTCACTACGCCATTTTTAGGAGGGCTTTAGCCCCCCTAACATTTGTACTCAGCCCCCCTAATATTCACCATAAACTTTACACAAATTGATGATCGCCCACATCCTCTTTAAATTTCATATGAAAATGGTGGAGCTCCTTCGACTCCTCTCGTCTTTCAGCGCTGTCTTCAATTCGCCATCACAGGATTAAGCCACGGTGTGTGTTTTTAGATAAATTGTTATATCTGCATCAATGCAGTCCTTTCTCATGATTACAGTTTACTAAATGTCATGAGGGATTAATCAGTTACTAAGTTTTTTGCTGTGTTCAACCTCATCACACCAGCTGTTTCCTCTAGTGAAAATGAAGCCCTTAATACATACTGTATGAACCTATAGTCTACTTTATAAAACAATCATGCTGTTACTGTTTTAAATGGAAAACCTAACTATATAAACACTGCACAGTGCATGTGGCATAAACTACCATATTTACTACATAGTTTTACTAGTGAAAGAGCTGTCTACACTTCAGACCACTAGGTGGCGGTATGATTTAGGGGTTTGATGTGAACTGCTTTAATCTGAAAATGAAAAATAAATCGTAGATTTAAAAAAGTGTTTTAATAGTGGAGTGTCTACCGTTAAATCCACTAGGTGGCGGTATTGACTTAGGCGTTTGATGTGAACTGTTTTAATCTGAAAATGAAGAAGCTCATAGCCTGAAAAAAAGTGTTTTTAATGAAATGCCTGTCTACAGTTCAGTCCATTAGGTGGCGGTATGGCTTAGGGGTTTGATGTGAACTGCTTTAATCTGAAAATGAACAAAAAACGTAGATTTAAAAAAATGTTTTACTAGTGAAAGAGCTGTCTACACTTCAGACCACTAGGTGGCGGTATGACTTAGGGGTTTGATGTGAACTGCTTTAATCTGAAAATGAAAAATAAATCGTAGATTTAAAAAAGTGTTTTAATAGTGGAGTGTCTACAGTTAAATCCACTAGGTGGCGGTATTGACTTAGGCGTTTGATGTGAACTGTTTTAATCTGAAAATGAAGAAGCTCATAGCCTGAAAAAAAGTGTTTTTAATGAAATGCCTGTCTACAGTTCAGTCCACTAGGTGGCGGTATTGATTTAGGCGTCTGAGGTGAACTGCTTTAATCTGAAAATGAACAAAAAACGTAGATTTAAAAAATGTTTTACTAGTGAAAGAGCTGTCTACACTTCAGACCACTAGGTGGCGGTATGACTTAGGGGTTTGATGTGAACTGCTTTAATCTGAAAATGAAAAATAAATCGTAGATTTAAAAAAGTGTTTTAATAGTGGAGTGTCTACAGTTAAATCCACTAGGTGGCGGTATTGACTTAGGCGTTTGATGTGAACTGTTTTAATCTGAAAATGTAGAAGCTCATAGCCTGAAAAAAAGTGTTTTAATGAAATGCCTGTCTACAGTTCAGTCCACTAGGTGGCGGTATTGATTTAGGCCTCTGAGGTGAACTGCTTTAATCTGAAAATGAACAAAAAACGTAGATTTAAAAAATGTTTTACTAGTGAAAGAGCTGTCTACACTTCAGACCACGAGGTGGCGGTATTACCTAGGGGATTGATGTGAACTGCTTTAATCTGAAAATGAAAAAGGAATCGTAGATTTAAAAAGTGTTTTAATAGTGGAGTGTCTACAGTTAAATCCACTAGGTGGCGGTATTGACTTAGGCGTTTGATGTGAACTGTTTTAATTTGAAAATGAAGAAGCTCATAGCCTGAAAAAAAAGTGTTTTTAATGAAATGCCTGTCTACAGTTCAGTCCACTAGGTGGCGGTATTGATTTAGGCGTCTGAGGTGAACTGCTTTAATCTGAAAATGAACAAAAAACGTAGATTTAAAAAATGTTTTACTAGTGAAAGAGCTGTCTACACTTCAGACCACTAGGTGGCGGTATGGCTTAGGGGTTTGATGTGAACTGCTTTAATCTGAAAATGAAAAAAAAATCGTAGATTTTAAAAAGTGTTTTAATAGTGGCGTGTCTACAGTTAAATCCACTAGGTGGCGGTATTGACTTAGGCGTTTGATGTGAACTGTTTTAATCTGAAAATGAAGAAGCTCATAGCCTGAAAAAAAGTGTTTTAATGAAATGCCTGTCTACAGTTCAGTCCACTAGGTGGCGGTATTGATTTAGGCGTCTGAGGTGAACTGCTTTAATCTGAAAATGAACAAAAAACGTAGATTTAAAAAATGTTTTACTAGTGAAAGAGCTGTCTACACTTCAGACCACGAGGTGGCGGTATTACCTAGGGGATTGATGTGAACTGCTTTAATCTGAAAATGAAAAAGAAATCGTAGATTTAAAAAGTGTTTTAATAGTGGAGTGTCTACAGTTAAATCCACTAGGTGGCGGTATTGACTTAGGCGTTTGATGTGAACTGTTTTAATCTGAAAATGAAGAAGCTCATAGCCTGAAAAAAAAGTGTTTTTAATGAAATGCCTGTCTACAGTTCAGTCCACTAGGTGGCGGTATTGATTTAGGTGTCTGAGGTGAACTGCTTTAATCTGAAAATGAACAAAAAACGTAGATTTAAAAAATGTTTTACTAGTGAAAAAACTGTCTACACTTCAGACCACGAGGTGGCGGTATTACCTAGGGGATTGATGTGAAATGAAAAAGAAATCGTAGATTAAAAAAAAAAGTGTTTTAATAGTGAAAGGCGTTTCTACAGTTCAGTCCACTAGGTGGCGGTATGACTTAGCCGTTTGATATGAATTGGTTTAATGTGAAAATGAAGAAGAACCCGTATATTTATTTATTTATTTATTTATTTATTTTTTTTAAAGAAAAAAATAGAAATTTACTTAAATAAGAACTTTGGAGAAAAAAAGTTTTTATTTAAGTAAATGTGTTTAATTAAAACTAACGTGGATTTTACTTTATCCACCCTCCTCAAATACAGCTCATCTAGTTTAGATTAAAGATTTATGAATGTAGTTCGGTCTGATTTAGACATGAACATTTTCTTACAGCATTCATCAACGTCTCTTCTTGACCTTTTTTCCCCAAATTTTGAAATTTGCTAAAGTTTAAAATTGAAGAATTCCCCTCTGCTGTCCAAGTGAAAGGGTACTATTTTCTTTTAAATATATTCTACTACATGTCAAGTCAATTTTACTTATATAGCGCTTTTAACAATTGACATTGTCGCAAAGCAGCTTTACACAATAAAAAGAAGTACGTTTGTATGCAATGTGTATGAATCAAAATGATAAGATTGTCCCTGATGAGCAAGCTGAGGGCGACGGTGGCAAGGAAAAACTCCCTGAGATGGTAATAGGAAGAAACCTTGAGAGGAACCAGACTCAACAGGGAACCCATCCTCATCTGGGTGATAACGGATAGCAGGTATTGATCAGCATAATAATGTGTACTGGAAGTTCAGTGTAACAGGAGATGTGTTAAAATTAAAATTAAAAGGAGTCCAGTTTGTTCCTGGAGGCTCAGGTAGACTGTAGGAGATTCCAGTCCTGAGCTATCGAACAACTGAAGTCACAGGTTCCCAGAGCATCAATCGATGATAGGACAGTCTTAATGGAAACCATCCCCAGCCACCATACGAATCCAGGCAGACCACACGGGGCATCCATGCGACGAGATCTCCAACCAGAAGCAGGACTCCAGGACGGGTTAGACGGGTCCAGAGGGCAGAGGGGTCTGGATCACTGGCAACTCAGGAGCGAACGTGTATAGCTCGACAGAGAGACAGAGAGAGGCAAAGGAGAGAGGGAGAGAGAGAGGAGAGAGCAGAAAAGGAGAGAACAGAAAATAAGGAGAGATGGCAGTTAGGTATGGTCACAGTCAACATGTATCAATGAGAGTGATCAACCTGAGTGATCAATGAGAGTGGGGAGGACAGCATCTAAACATACCAGTTCACCAGAATACTCTACGTCCATGAGTCCCCCAGATCTGCTCCTTTACCTGAGGCTAATCTATTTACAAAAATTCTTGGCTAAATAAATAGGTTTTTAGCCTAGACTTAAACACTGAGACTGTGTCTGAGTCCCGAACATTAATAGGAAGACTATTCCATAACTTTGGGGCTTTGTAAGAAAAAGCTCTGCCCCCTGCTGTAGTTTTAATAATACGTGGTACTGACAGGCAGCTTGCATCCTTTGATACATGTAAAATCTTCCATGCTGCTGTCTACCTGTCATCTCTTGCAGGTGGTTTTAAAGGTGCTAACGCTGCCACGCTCATCTTTTCATTCTCATTCTCTCTCTCTCCTTCCCCCTCTCCTCCTAACTCGAGCCAACACCTCCTGGTTCCTCTCTGGATGAACTCCACTTCCACTCCTTTGTTCTTCAGGATCTCACCAGGACATTTATGGTTTGTGTTTGATGCAACAGATATCGATGGCACAGGCGTTTGGTCAAACATATAAAAACTCTATTTTTTAATTTTATAATAATCATCACAAGAAAATCCTGAGAAACATGAAATTTACTTTCGGTTACAATGTGGTATTTAATTGTATTATGTTTTCGACATTCTGCGTAGGTTCAACACTGCTTAATGGGTTTTGCTGCTGCTGCTGGTTTGTGCTCAGTGTCAGCTGAATCTCACTGCAGTATGCAACAACAATCAGCCTGTCAACTCTTGTTGCCCTGTTGTCCGGGTAAAACATTTCATCATGTACGTCACCTAGGTGTTTTAAATAAATATGCAATGCTCATATGCACAATATGTATGCTGTAAGAAGTTTGAATGTAGTTTAGTTCTCTGTAGGAAATTCTCAAAAACATCCTTGAATGCTCTCTGGCCTGACTAACAGATCTTCAGACTGCTTAACATTGATGATGTATCTGATCTGTGGACCAATGAAAATGTTTTTGTTAATCAAAGTTGGACAGCTTTTTAAGTTTACTCAACTTTCATACAACATGTACCCAGTTTAAAATTTTACGTTGACTTGCTCTACACAGAAACACTGCTCTGTTTCGATTATTTTCAAAGGTAAAGTGCAGGTTAATTTGTTTTATTTTTACTTTACAGCAGTGATTCACCTACTTGAGTGTCATTAGAGAGATTTCATGTTAATTTTTTCCGATAAAACATTGTTCCTGTTGTGTGTATGCGCGTGTGTGTGAAACTCAAATAAGAGAGAAGGAAGAGTAAGATGAGGAGAGGGAGAGGGGAGGGCCTCATTCCTCCTCTCATTTTACGTTAGCTTCACACACACACAGGTATAGAGCGCATGCGCGCACAAACGAAAAAACTTATCTGTCGGGATTTATTTTTACTAAAGTGCAGGTTAATTAGTTTTATTTTTACTTTATATTTTGTATTAATTATTTTTATGTTTTTTTGGGGGGCTGTCGAACAAATTATTTGAGTAATCTTATAGGAAAATCTGATTTGGTTTACGAGTGTTTTGATATACGAGCATGTTTCTGGAATGAATTATGTCCATAATACAAGGTTCCCCTTTATATCAAATTCCAAAATAACTGACTTCCTGTAGAGTAGAGCCTATGACATGTAATGCGAAAGTTGTTTAGCTCAATGAGATCTAAATGAGTACTGGGTTTTACATGTATACATGCAAGTGTGCATGAACTATGCAGCAAAATCTCATATGAGGACAGCAGTTTTTAACCTGTCTGCCAATTTTCATTTAAGCATAGATTTTGAGATTTTTAAAATTTTGATGGCATGAAGGTTTTTGAAATAAATAATTCATATTTCTAGTCAAAATATTAATAAATATGCAAATGATAATATTTGATAAAGGGTTGTTCCCTCTGTAGGACATGTGGTCATACATTTTAGAATAGAATGACATCACATGACCTGGAAGTTATTGAAATAAAATTATTAAATGTTCTATTTTAAAATATAAATAAATATGCAAAGTGATAATATGTAAAGTCATTATATACCACCATGCATCACATTGACACTAACAGTAACAACATTTATTTATTTATTTGTTTAAAATATGAATGTTTATCATATTAATATTATCCATTATCCTAAAATACTGAAATGAAAATGAAAATACATCTAAATGTCCGTGAGGCTGCAGTACTTCCAGTATATTTTGAGTAACAGATGTCTCATCCAATCAGAGGTAAGAATCAACAAGCTGAAAAAGGTAGGTGTGGCTTGCGAATGAGATTCTTACCAATGATTGGACGAGACATCTGCCACTCAAGATTAGTGGCGAGACTTTAATTCGCAAACCACGCGTGAGTATTTTGATTCTCATATCTGTCACTCAAAATATACAGGAAGTATTGCAGTCTCACGAACATTTAGATGTATTTTAATTTAAGGATTATTTTTAGAATTTTAGGATTGTACAGCACTTTGGTCAAATAAGTTTGGTTAAATGTGCTTTACAAATAAATTTGACTTCACTTGACAATACGTCTTGTATGTTTATGAGTGACAGATGTCTCTTCCAATGAGCGATAAGAAATTAATTCGCAAACTATACCTACCATTTCCGGTTTGACTGAATTGTTGTTTTCTCATTTGGTATTTTGTTTCTGGATATGCAAGTATTAGTTTACGAGCGCCGAGTATCATGCGACTCTTATTTTGACACCGAGCGTCACGCTCTCACCTTTTCACCCCCCCCCCCCTCTCTTATGCGTGTGTGAGCGTAATTTGACACCGACACACACACAAACAGACGCTCTCTCGCATTTTCACCCCCTCCCCGGCTTCACAAACACACAGAAACCCTGCTCTGTCGCGATACTTTTCAAAGGTAAGGTGCTGGTTCATTGTTTTATTTTTTACTTTACAGCAGTGATTTCCTTAGTATGCGCTCATCCCAGTCTCAGAGAGATTTCTTTTTTTTTCCGTTAAAACGGTGTTTCCGCTGTGTGTGTGTGTTTGTTGTGAAATTTAAAAAGTATGGAATAAAATCACTGTCAAAAATAATCGTGCGTAAAAAAAAAAAGATTTGTGTGTGGATTTCAAAATCTACGGCCACGACAGCTTACAGATACGATATTTAGAACTCTGAAATATACGAATCTGACCGTTTACAAACACAAAACTTGTTTTTACAAGTCCTCTGTTACACGGACGAATTGAGAAATTAAACTGCTGTCAAAAATACGTCATCAAGGCCACATGCACAGGCGTTACTATCCGAAGGAAGAGGAATTGATACGGCGCATGCGCCCTGCCACGTTTAAACTCCTAAAATCTTACCTGCTATAGTTAAAACATCTCTGTAATCTCTTTTCTTAAACATGTATGAATCTGTGAAAAAAAGAAAACTTACCTGAGACGATGAGAGAGCGCTCGGCTGCTGATCTGCCATTTTGGCGCCGGTGGTTTAAAACGGTGGCCGAATCGATCCTTCTTCCCTCAGATATTAATGCCTGTGCATGTGGCCTTGTTGACGTATTTTTGACAGCGGCCTAACGCACTACATTCATAGGCGTAATTTCGCAATTCGTCCGTGTAACAGAGGAGTCGTAAAAACGAGTTTTGTGTCTGTAAACGGTCAGAGTCGTGTATTTCAGAGTTGTACTGTAACAAACACACTAAATATCGTATCTGTAAGCTGTAGTGGCCGTAGATTTTGAAATCCACACACAAATCTTTTTTTTTTACGCACGATTATTTTTGACAGTGATTTCATTCCATAAAAAGCGAGGTGGGGAAAGGGAGGAGGAGTGTTACTGTGTAAAACGAGGTGAGGGAAGGGGCTAATTCCACACACACACACACACACACACACACACACACACACACGGCGCCTGCGCGCACCAACGGAAACACTTATCTGTCTGGATTTATTTGTACTTTTTTTTAAAGGTAAAGTGCAGATTAATTTGTTTTATTTTCATTTTGTAGATGATTGTTAATTATTTTTATGTATTTATTTTTGGGGCTGTGGAATGAATAATTTGAGCTTTCGTTATTTATGGGAAATGATTTGGTTTACGAGTGTTTTGGAACACGAGCCCACTTCCAGAACGAATTATGCTCATAATTCAAGGTTCCACTGTAAATATATTTTATGATCTGAGATTATTTAATACAGTACAATATTTATTACAAAAAACAGGATTTTTCTATCTCTGCAAATCACACTGCTGTTAGACTAAACCAGACTAAAACGAGAAGATGGAAAAATGTGTCTAGATAATGAGATTGTCCCTGATGAGCAAGCCAAGGGTGACGGCGACAGTGGCAAGAAAAAACTCCCTGAGATGGCAATAGGAAGAAACCTTGAGAGGAACCAGAGTCAACAGGGAACCCATCCTCATCTGGGTGATAACAGATAACAAAAATTGTATAACATCATGTGTGTTATGCAGCTGAAAGTTCAGTATAACAGAAGTTATTTAAATTAACATAAAGTCCAGTTCAGCTCAGGGATGAGTCAGCAGGTGCAGAGGGCAGATGGGGGTCTGGATCACTGGGAGCTCAGGAGCAGCATGTGTAGCTCCAAACCAACATGAAGAAGAATTCAGCTGGAGCAGGTCCTTCTCTGGATGCCTCAGGATCCTCGCAGGGTTGGCCTCTGTCTACTGAAGCTGGCACAATCTCCAGATGCCTCGGGATGGGTGCAAAAATAAAGAGCAGGTGAAAAGAATTAGCGTGGTTGCCATTCAGGATATATGTACTGGAGTATGAGGTAAAGAAATTAATTATGTGTATGCCAGATTAAAGAGATGCGTCTTGAGTCTACTTTTAAATTGGGAAACTGTGTCTGAGCCCCGAACACTGTCAGGAAGGCTATTCCAAAGCTTTGGAGCTAAATATGAAAATGCCCTACCTCCTTTTGTAGATTTTGATATTCTGGGAAATCTCCAGAAGTCCGGAGTTTTCTGATCTTAAGGAGCGTGGTGGATTGTAACGTATCAGAAGACTGGTTAGGTATGTGGGAGCTAGACCGTTTAGAGCCTTGTTCGTAAGTAATGCTATTTTGTAATTAATTCTAAACTGAACAGGTAGCCAGTGCAGGGATGATAATATTGGGGTTATATGATCATATTTTCTGGATCTAGTGAGAACCCTGGCGGCTGCATTTTGGACTAACTGTAGCTTGTTAATTGAGGATGCAGGACAGCATTACTGCATTACAGTAGTCCAGTCTGGAGGTCATGAATGCATGAACCAGCTTTTCTGCATCAGATACAGATAAAATGTTCCTAAGCTTGACAATATTTATTTTTTTGTGATGTTGGAGATATGATTTTCAAAGGATAAGTTACTGTCTAATATTACACCCAGGTCTTTTACTGTTGAGCTGGTGGTAACAGTACATCCTTCTAAACGCAGGCTGAATTGTGAGAGCTGGTGCGTACTGGTTTTTGGGCCAATAAGTAATATCTCTGTCTTATCTGAATTTAGTAAAAGAAAATTATCGGTCATCCAATCTTTTATATCTTGAATACACTCTAGTTAGTCTAGACAATTTGGGTATTTCGTCTGGTTTTGTGGAGATGTATAACTGGGTATCATCAGCATAACAATGGAAACTAATCACATGTCTTCTAATGATGTTACCCAAGGGAAGCATGTATATTGAGAACAGCAGAGGTCCTAAAACTGACCCTTGTGGCACCCCATATTTCACTGGCATTACACCAGACTGTTCTCCATTCAGATCTACAAAATGGAATCGATCAGACAGGTAGGATCTAAACCATTTTAACGCCTGTCCTCAAAACTCAGCTAATAACCTTGTGGTGCGGAAATAAAATAATAGCAACAGTCTGATAGGTGTGTGAACCTCTTTATTTAGAAAATATAAGCAGAACAATATCTGTAAGCAGTAATACTGGTGAGATTTTGTCTGATATCTCGTCTCAAGCATGTCTTGTCAGTAATGTGGAGCAAAACCGTATGTGCCATCACAGACTCATCAGATACAGTTTCAATACATTAATAATAAAAATAATAATGCACGATAATTTGCATTTAATGACATTATATCAACTCACTATAAAGTTATATTACAAAATTAAATATATTGAATGAACCCAAACTCCATATAAAAGGAATCAGCACTGGTCCTGGTCCATTTTTTATGAAATATGAAATTTAAATATCTCTTGTGGGCGAGCCTTGCTCTTAATACGTGCTTCCTGCATCATTTTCATGAGGGTGGGTCTAAGAAAACGCATTTCGATGGGGGAACCAAATTCGACACAACACCGGTACGAGTCTGAACGAAAGAAAAACAAGTCGGCGATAAATCCAACATGTCGTCGACTGACTATCTATAATTATGTCCAACTCTTTAAAGTTCATCACTATAGAAACTCATCAGTCAGTCACATGAAGTTAAGTTTTCTTACCGGTTCTTTAAAACTCTGTAACGCATGCACTTATAGGCTTCTGAAATAACCTCACAGGTGTTATACAGATGTGATTAAAAATATGTATTTTTCACAAATAAAATGTTTTTTTTGTTAGTAGTCTTTAAAACATTGATGGGTTTTAATGGTACAGAACTCGGGAATGTAATGCTAGGTGTGGAGACAAGCAGCACATCTAGCTCTTTAGTTACAGCTACAGGTGAATTATTCATTTATTGTCTATACCGCTTATCCTGTACACTGTAAACCCCAATGCTCAAAGTAATGTGGCGGAAATTCTGTAAATATTATAAAGACACGTCATTCATACACTGTCCCATTTTATACACAATTCTCTGCTAACATAATGAACGCCCCGTACATGAAGTTCCTACATTCAAACTCTCAACTCTTTATCTTGACCCAGACCAGATGTCCATACCTTATCATTTATTCAGGGACAATTACAATCAGGTTGTTTCTGTACTATTCTCGACCTTGTATTTCTAAGCTTCAGCAAACAAGTTTAAAACGTCAACGTGGCACAATTACAAATTAATACATCATTAAAATGTGATATTTCCATTGCAGTAATTAAACACATTGAGTCCTGTTAACTTAAATTATTGCAATTAGGTCAAATTAATAGACCTTTTTGAGTATTTATGAGTTTGTACATATGACACTTTTCAAGTTAGCTGAACAAATTTGATATTTTATGTAATCGTAAGTACTTAAGTAACAGTAACTGTCACCTTAAACTTCCACCAATGTAAACTCTATAGAGCACTGGTGGTTCAGTGGTAGGTGTTTCGCCTGCCATGTGGAAGACCCGGGTTTGATTCCCGGGCTGGATTGTCTGCAAAAATTTATTTGATTTGCACAAGTTCAACAAACTCAAAAATGTACTGTATAGTTCTGTTTACTTAAAATTGGAAACATCATTACTTAAAAAAATTAATGTAACTGATTACCTCAAATATTTTGAGTTTTGCCAACTTAATCGTGTTTACAGTGTACAGAGTCATAGGGCCTGGAGCCTATGCCAGGAGGCTTAAGGCATGAGGCAGGTTATATTCTTGAACAGGGCGCCAATCCATCGCTGGGCACACACACATTATGGGCAGTTTGGGAATGCCAGTTAGCCTAAACCTTATTCCTTGGACTGTGGAAGGAAACCAGAGTACCAGGAGACAACCCACACAGGGAGAACATGCAAACCCCACTCACACAGACCCCGAGATGGGAATCGAACCCTGAACATGGAGGTGCAAGGCAACAGTGCTAACCTCTAAGCCACCATGCCTTAAGCTGAATTAGTGATGGTTTGTAAACACACCTGCTGCTCCACCATGCGCTCTCTTTGCTGGTTACCACTTCTCGCAAATAGCGCCTCTAGTGGTCAGTTCTTACCTAAATATATAGAACCCAGTTTGTAGAATTTGCCCAAAATCTTTTTTAATGTATAATGTACATGCTTTATTTTATTAATATTCAGATGAATTTCAGCTCATGTGATTTTTTTTGTTTGTTTTGCATTTATTACCTCAAGAAAAACCCAGTGAGATTAATGACGCCCTTGGGAGAATTGAGGAAAGACTCAATGAAGCTCATCATCATGTAAGTGACAAATGTTTCATATTAAAACTAGAGCTTAAAAAAATGTTTGATTGGGATTTTATGTGATAAATCAACATCACATGTCATTATGAAATGAAAGGAAAAATAATGAATGGTTCTCACATTTTTGTACATATTCTTTTTTTACAAGATTTTGGGCAAATTCTTCAAAACTGGGTTCAATATGTATTTAGGCGAGAACTGACCACTGGAGGCGCTATCTGTGAGAAGTGGTAATCAGCACAGCATGTTGGAGCAGCAGGTGTGTTTACTCACCAGTAGGTCGCATGGTGGCTTAGAGGTTAGCACTGTCGCCTTGCACCTCCATGTCCGGGTTCTATGGAGTTTGCATGTTCTCCCCGTGCTTGGTGGGTTTTCTCCGGGTACTCATGTTTCCTCCCACAGTCCAAAAGAGTTGTTACAGGCTACAGTTTAGGCTAATTGGCGTTCCCAAATTGCCTATAGTGAGTGCATATGTACCCTGTGATGGACTGGCGCCATGTCCAGAGTATACCCTGCCTCGTGTCCTAAACAGGATAAGCGTTCTAGACGATGAATGGATGAATTTCTGCTAATTTATTAGAAGTGCATAAAGACCTTGTGATCACCACGTTATTTCTCTTGTTTGCAGAACCTGTTACTGTTTGCTTGCATTTTTTTTCTTTTCAACTCTGTCAGCCATGCTTATTCATCAAATACATCAAATACAAATGCTTTTCAGAATGCTTTGAAAAATGTTTGTGGAAAAAATCTAATCACTATAAAACATTTAGATTTTTATCATTGCACAAACATTGAGAGAATTGGTTTGCTATATTGCTTTAATAAAAATAACAATTTTAAACATTCAGCCGTTACACTGATGGTTAATTTATTATAATTCATTACAATTTGATAGACAAAAAAATATTATTTAGTGTTTTAATAAAACATTAGATCATTAAAAGAGCCTAGCCTTGCCTAAACCTAAGCGACACACACGGTTAGGGTCAGAATTCAGCACCAACGGTATAAAAACATGGAGCCAGTGAGTCTTGTGGCAGCAGTCCAGGCTGGTGGAGATGGTGTGATGATGTGTTCCTTTGCACTATGATACTGATGCAATTTAGGACTAAAACTTTGAACTAAAGTATAAACTAAAAAGAGTACTACAGTCTAATGGTGCGTTCACACCGAATTGGGAACAGCTTAGAGCTTGACAAATACAACTTTCCTGGAGATATAAAACTAAATAAAATAACATACAAGTGGGACGTGAGTCGCCGGAATTTCTGCAAGGTCCGCAAGTATCCGCGAGGACTGGCAAAAAAAATGTAAACATTTAGTTTTTCGCGCGGAAAGATGGAAACAGAATCACCTTGGCGTAGGTGTGAGATGGGTATTATCGACAGCTGAGTGAGCGAAGGTGCGCGAGTTGCTGAACTTTCCCGGTTGCAGATTGCTAATGTATTTTCTTTTTCACACAACACGTAGAATTGCCAGATTGGTGAAGCCATTTTAGCAGTGCGAAAAAAAATTGCCGCCTATAAAAATATCGCCTTTATAGAGACTGCCGATAAAACTTCCCAAAGCTATTATATCGGCCAATTGTGATCGGTGACCGATCAATTGCAGCACCCCGACTATATTCTGACTATATTCTGACACTCGTGACCTGCATCTGAATAATGTTTACATAAATAATGGTGAAACTGTCCATCAACTGGGATTTTCACAAACATTGTGCAGAGTTTACACTGAATGATTGGTGCAAAATAAATTAAAACGATCACTAAATAAAACATCCAGTGTGGTGCAGATCATGAGTGTAAATGCTTTGCTGAAGGTCAGAGGAGAATGGCTCTTAACCTGTTTTGTACATTTGGGATCAAAGAATCTAAACAAATGCCTGACATAAAACAATCCAGATGGCCAATGATAGACCCCTTTTACTGTGGTCTGAACCAGTACTGATCTTCTGTGGCCCATATCACATTTTAACAAGCTCCTATTTTTGACAGTGAATTCATTTACAGTAAGTTGATAATAAGGGCAATGCTGATCAACTTTAAATACAAGCTGAGACAGACCCTGTGGTCTGGGTCTCTATACCAATGTGTGTGTGTGTGTGTGTGTGTGTGTGTTGTAGACAGTTCGTGGCAGTTTACACACAGCGTTCCGTGCATCAGCCCACCAAACAAAACTCTTTTAATACAAAGAGACTAAAGCATTGGACTACGGTTCGGAAGGTCCCAGGTTCAAGTCCCACGACCACCAAGTTGTCCCTGTTGGGCCCTTGAGCAAAGCCCTTAACCCCAACTGCTCAGATGTATAATGAGATAAAAAAAATGTATCTCTGGATAAGCGCGTCTGCCAAATGCCTAGATGTAGATGTAGTATTCCTAATAATCCTTTAGGTGAATGTATATACTGTACATGCTGTATTTTTTTGGTATTTAAACAGTGAAGCTGATTTCTTGCTGCAGCAGATAATAAAGACTGTGCTGATTTAACAGGTGGAGCACCGATTGCTATCATCACTGCTGTAGTCGCGGCTCTCGTCGCCGTTGTTGCTGGAATTGTGGTCTGGAAGAACAACAACTCTGGTGAGAGGAGGAACGAGGCAGATGTGAGGTTTTCACAGAACGGGTCACTTACCATCTCTAGTTCAAGGTTTAGACTTGTTGCACAAAACTCCACTGACGGTAAGTGAGCCTTTGATACTCTAATAATATTTAAAATAAATACAGTGTTCAGTTGTAATTAGTAAGTAAAGTTCTTCATCTCTTTCATTGTTCATGATGGATAATAATAGGGTGTATTGAATGAGGCTAATCAATTAATCATGTACTGATGTTCATGCACACTTTCAACTATAGACCACACGCTGATGCTAGATTAACATTAAAATATATTTTAAAACATAACATAACAATCCATTCCCAAACTTGCAAATGATGAGTCTTAATGTCCAGCCAGCAATAGACATACAGCTCTCTCGAACGATTATAATACACACACGTGGACAAAATCGTTTTCCTTCAGTCAATGAAGGAAAAACTTACAGTGGTCAAAGAAATAACTTTAATCTGACAAAAGTAATAATAAATAAGAATTCTATGAATGTTAACCAATGAAAGTGAGACATTGCTTTTCAACCATGCTTCAACGAAATTATTTTAAAAAATAAACTCATGGAACAGGCCTAGACAAAAATTATGGTACCCATAAAATTATAGGAGGACAAAATTATAATATGCATAATATACATACGTATAATAAGTCGATAAGAAGGGCAATGCTGATTAACCCAAAATACAAGCTGAGGTCCGGGTCTCTACACCACAGAGCACACATGCATGCAGGGTTCACAGCAACACACAGCATTTCATGTACAGTCTGTATGTTCCTTTAGTGAAAAGCATGCTCTACTTTTATTTACTTGCTTAGTCATGCTACATCTGGCTACTTGTCAGCTATTCGTTCCATTATTCATAAGCCCCAACCCAACTTTTGTGACAGTTTTATTTTTTTTTAAACTAACATTTATCTTAAATTTTTGAATAATATGTGCAACTGTAGTCACAGGAACATCTAGCTGCTTGGAGATGGTCTTATAGCCTTTACCTTTAACATGCTTGTCTATAATTTTCTTTCGAATCTCCTGAGACAACTCTTTCCTTCGCTTCCTCTGGTCCATGTTGAGTGTGATACACACCATGTCACCAAACAACACACTGACTACCTTGAGCCCTATATATAGGCCCACTGACTGATTACAAGATTGTAGACACCTGTGATGCTAATTAGTGGACACACCTTGAATTAACATGTCCCTTTGGTCAAATTATTTTCAGTATTTTCTAGGGGTACCATCATTTTTGTCCAGGCCTGTTCCATGAGTTTATTTTTTTAAGTAATTCTTTTGAAGCATGGTTGAAAAGCAATGTCTGACTTTCATTGGTTAACATTCATAGGATTTTTTAAAATTATTACTTTTGTCAGATTAAAGTTATTTATGTGACCATTGTGAATTTTTCTTTCATTGACCGAAGGGTACCAACAATTTTGTCCACGTGTATATGTGTGCTTTGTCTGATTAAATTCAGACAAATGGTGAGAAATATTTCCAAGGCCGGGGCTGTTAATGAGACGATCAGGAGACTTTTTTTAATGTTTATCAGGCATCTGGAGATTGTGCCAGCTTCAGCAGACAAAGGCCAACCCTGAGAGGATCCTGAGGCATCCAGAGAGGACCAGCTCTAGCTGGATTCTGCTTCATGATGGTTTGGAGCTACACATGCTGCTATTGCGCTCCCAGTAATCCAGACCCTCTCTGCCCTCTGAACCTGCTGACTCATCCTGGTGCTGATCTGGACTACATGTTAACTTTGACAACTTCTGTTATATTGAACTCCCAGCTGCATAACACATGATGTTATATAATTCCTGTTATCTGTTATCACCCAAATGAGGATGGGTTCTCTGTTGAGTCCGGTTCCTCTCAAGGTTTCTTCCCATTGCCATCTCAGGGAGTTTTTCCTTGCCGCTGTCGCCGTCACCCTTGGCTTGCATTTTTCTCACTCATACACACTTCCATAAATTTTCTTTTCATTTTGTGAAGCTGCTTTGAGACAATGACCATTGTTAAAAATGCTCAAAACCTACAGCAAGATGCCTGCAGAAGTTTAGAAGTGAAGGTTTCATGAATTTCTTCAATAAAAAAAATCTATAGTATCAGGAAGAAAATAATGGAAGTTCAACCTCTGACAGCATCCTGTGATCCAGTCCAGCCTAAAGCTTCAAATCAAAATTCTCAATGCTTTCCAGGTATAGGACAGGAAGAGATGTACAAACGTGCTTGTGGGAAATTTAAACAGCGGTGTGAGGACTCGGACTGACTGCAGCATCTCTCACTCATGCACATACAATATGCTTTATCTCAGCTGGTTACATCTCAGCGACACCGGTAAGACCGGGGATTCATAGCATTATTTATTTATTTATGGGATGTGGGGGGGGTATTAGTGGGTTATGATGAGGGGTCACGTGACAGCTGAAGGGTGAATGTTATACAGGTGCAGGTTCAGATATCAGTGTGTTTATGATCTAAACTGTACTGCAGATGGGGTTACAATAGAATTATTATTTGCAATAATGAAATCCAAGCAGGTATGTTTTAGATCATACAATAAAAAAATCCATTCCTGTTTTACTGACAATCATAAAGATAAATATATTTAAATTTTATTAATTTTTTTCTTAATAAAACGCACGGTGTGTTGTGTTAGGAAATGATCGAGGCTGGTTGTACAGAGAGGATGTCGGGACTGCTGATGAATTCCGGACGCAGTCAGACCTCTGCGCAGGATTACAGGTAAATATCATGACGTCATCATAACAAGGCTGACGTCACGGCTCATTTTAAAAATATACATGCAGGTGTTCAGCATATTCTGTACTGCGGACATCGGTGGTGTTGTCTCCTGTTAAAACTAAAACGCCCCAGATTCTCCTGATTTTCCCCTGCGGTAGTACGCATGTGTGTGTGTGTGTGTGTTTGTGTGCGTGAGAAAGAAGGAGAGCAGCGCGAGCGGGTCGAGTTCAGATCGCAATCGACGAATCAGATAGATTCAGGTTTTATTATTATTATTTTTTTTTTTAATATATATATTATTCTATATTATTTTATTTTGAGTGAGAGATTGAGTTCCTCACACCGAGATCAAACACTTTAATGGTCTCTGGGTTTGTGTGATTATCTGTAGCGCTGCTCAATTATTTTATTCAGGTTTAGTGGCTTTGTGTTTGTGTTAATGGTAATTAAATTAAATGCTCATGATGAAGTATAGTGTAGGCCATGGGCTGTGTGTGTGTGTGTGTGTGTGTGTGTGTGTGGGTTACGACAGTGTTTGCAAAAAAAAAAAAAAAAAGTGAGGGTTGTCATAGCAACCATAATTATCAGGTTCAGTGGTGAGCAGGTGGAGAGGATTGGAGGGTCTCTCTCTCTCTCAATCACTCGTCTGCTCTCAGTGCTTCTTCGAGACATTGTAAACATTTACATTTTAATACCAAGCAACTACAGTGGAACCTTGGATTACGAGCATAATTCGTTCCGGAAGTGGGCTCGTATTCCAAAACACTCTTAAACCAAATCATAATTTCCCATAAGAAATAATGAAAACTCAAATTATTCGTTCCACAGCCCCCAAAAATAAATACATAAAAATTATTAATACAATCTATAAAATGAAAATAAAACAAATTAATCTGCACTTTACCTTTAAAAAAAGTACAAATAAATCCTGACAGATAAGTGTTTCCATTGGTGCGCGCACGCGCCATGTGTGTGTGTATGTGGAATTAGCCCCTTCCCTCGCCTCGTTTTACACAGTAACATTTCTCCTCCCTCTCCCCACCTCGCTTTTTCACAACAGTTTCACAACAAACACACGCACGCACACACACAACGGAAACACCGTTTTAACAGGAAAAAAATAAATCTCTCTGAGACTGACATGAGCGTATATTAACAGACACAATTTTTAAATTTTACAACAAGCGCATAAACACAGCGGAAACACCGGTTTAACGGAAAAAAAGCGAGACTGGCACGAGCGCATACTAAAAGAATCACTTAAGTTTCACAACAAACGGACACACACACAAACACGGAAACACCGTTTTAACAGGAAAAAAAAAAGAAAAGAAATCTCTCTGACCAGGCGTGAGCGCATACTAAGGGAATCACTGCTGTAAAGTAAAAAACAAAAAACAAATGAACCAGCACCTTACCTTTGAAAAGAATCGCGACAGCAGAGTTTCTGTGTATTTGTGAAGCCGTTAGGGGTGAAAAGGGGAGAGAGCGCCTGTGCGTGTGTGTGTTTCAGTGTCAAATTGCGCACGCACGAGCAGAGTTTCTGTGTTTGCGAAGCCGTGGGGGGAGGGTGGGAGGGGGAAGGGGGAGGGGGGGAAGGTGAGAGAGTGACGCTCGGTGTCAAAATAAGAGTCGCATGTGTGAAGCATGATACTCGGCGCTCGTAAACTAATACTTGCTCGGTTTCCGAATAAAAAATTATTTAAAATCTTTGCTCGGTTTGCGGAACACTCGTAAACCACGTTACTCGCAATCCGAGGTTCCACTGTATATATATATATTTTTTTTTTTCTGTATTGTTAAAGTCAAAGAAGTTGGGAAAAAAATATTATTTAATAATAATACAACTAAAAAGTATTTATTGAGCCTTTTTATCTATTTTATCAATAATGACAAGTGTATTGAGTAAAACACACACGCGCGCACACACACACTGATAATAATTTATAAAGAGATTCGCTTCTTAATAAACATTTCCCGGAGTGTAATTAAGTGTATTAACATGTATTTTTACCTTTTCAGACACCTGACCCCGGAGATGTCCGACCTGAGCGCGTTTGACCCCGGTGAACAGCAGCTCCTCGCAGACCGGGCCGTGTTCGGCATGAGCGCCCAGGACCAACTGCACACAGGTCAGCCGAGCAACGTGGGCGTGGCCGGAGGCCAGGAGACGTTCATGCAGCACCTGCAGATCAGCATGCAGCACAGCCCTCTGGCGATCGACAATGTGGTTGTAGGGAGTGTAACTCGCATCACCTACAATGTCGCTGCACCTGCACAGGACGTCCTGAGGTACGCAACTGATCCAACTGTGACTTCTCCCGTTTCTCAGATGTCGCAGTTTTCTCCCAAATTTCCGTGTCCCACTTCAGTCTATCAGCAGGCCATGACCTTCTCAGCACAGACCAGCCAGCAGATACGTCTCACATACACACACACACACACACACACACACACAGATCACGTTCTAAATCACAGCTCAGTGTAGTGTCTGGACACTGCACACTCGTTTCTAATCTAGTGTCAGAGTTGACACATTGGTTGTGATTTCAGTGTTCTCCTGTAGGACTGTACAGTAGGGGTGTGCTCAAAGTATTGATTCTTAGATACATACCGATATAATAAAAAAAGGTACAGTATCGACATTCTAGCCCTTAGTATCGATACTCCGCCCAGCCATTAGGGGGTGCAGCGGCGCCCGCGAGTTTCAAAAAACGCATGGAAAATGTCGAAGATTTTAGAAGCGCCGTTGTCCCTAAAAGCAGATGTCTGGACACATTTTGGTTTTAAAGCAATGGAAGGAAACCAAGGGATCGATTAAAAAAATGCAATCTGCAAGCATTGCCAGGCTTCTATACGCTACACCGGTAATACAACTAACCTGCGCGCCCACCTGCAAAGACACCATGCAGACAAGCCAGCTTCGCCGCAGTCCAAAAAAAACAGACTGTACCCTTGGAAAGTTAAATGGTGACTTGTGGTAATTTCCAGATTACAATTTGTGTATAATTAATCAGAGCACTTAAAGTTGCAAATATTTAAGCAAAATGCACTTTGTTATAATGCACTTTTGTCTTCAATACATTGAAGAAAAATGCAGAGTTCTGTTTGTTGAGTAAATGTGTTCATCATTAACTAATTGGCTCTGGCCCATGTATTTTTATTGAATCGTATCGAATCGTGTCACGTTGTATCAAATCGTATCAAGACAGCTCTGTATCGAGGTACGTATCGAATAGTGACCTGTGTATTGAGGTATGTATCGTATTGCCAGGTTCTCCAAGGTATACAGCCCTACTGTACAGCAACTTCAACAACCAGAGTGTGTACACACCTCCACAGATACACACTCCACACAGCCAGGAGACGCAGCCCAAGACCTACCCCAAGCCCATCTACTCCTACACGTGAGTCACCACCGCTGCCGCAATAGCAACCAGTGTACACAGTTGTGTGAACGAGGTGAGCACCCTGTCTAACACCTGTCTGTCTCACTATGTGTCTCTCTCTCTAGCTGTCTGATCGCCATGGCTCTGAAGAACAGTAAGACAGGAAGTCTGCCCGTCAGTGAGATCTACACCTTTATGAAGGAACACTTCCCCTACTTTAAGGAAAGGTTAAACACTATACAGAGAGTGTGTGTATGCGTGTGTGTGTAAGGAGAAATTGACTTATCAGGACAATACAGACTGACTGTCTCGTTTCCAGATGGCTGGAAGAACTCTGTCCGGCATAATCTGTCCCTGAATAAATGTTTTGAGAAAGTGCAGAACAAGATGAACGGCTTGTCGACGAAGGGCTGCCTGTGGGCTCTGAACCCGGCCAAGATCGACAAGATGGAGGAGGAGATGCAGAAATGGAAGCGCAAAGACCTGATGGCTATCTGCCGCACCATGGCCAACCAAGGTGAGTATCAGCACCGGTGACGTCGGAGTTCCTAGAAACACACCAGATAACGAGCTTTTTAACCGCTTTTAACTCGGATCTTTATAGTTTTTTTCTCCTTCAGATGAGTTGGACAAGCTGATCGCGGTCCGTCCGGAGAGCTGCACACGCAAACCGCTGAACCCTCAACTCCCTCCTCTGCACATGGTGCTTCTGTTGCAGTGTCTCAGCGCTCACCAACAGCCCGCGCTGCAGCTCCACTCTCACTTAGCACAGATGTCTCCGGCTCCTGCGCAGACGCTGCAACCCTTAGCTGAGCTTGTCAAACAGCTCCCGCCGCTGCATAACCCACAGCAGTTGGCGGAGAGATTCAACATCCCCACCGACTTCAGCATCAAGGGGGACACTCTATACCCCAGCCCAACCTGGAAACAGGTTAGTCTCCTCCTCCTCCTTCATCCTCTTCTTCACGTGTTGTTGGTTAAGTGTTCGCCTCCTAATAACTCTCTCTGCAGGAACCCTGTGGGACGAGATACAGGCCGACAGCTTTAACCTGGAAGCTTTCAGTTCGTTCACTAACTCGCCCCTGCAGCTGTCGGACTCCGACCTGGAGGGTCTGACCACCACCGAAAACTCCTTCTCAGGCGTTTACACGACCTACAGCACCACGCTGGACGGCTTCAACGACCAGCACACGACACACAACGGCAAGAAGAAAGGCAGCAACACACAACTTCCTGCATTAAACACACAAATATGCAGTTTCACAAAACACTACATTGCAAATAGGAAAGACAATGGAAAGAACAGTAACAGAAAGACTAACTCACCACCTTGAAATAAACAAACTCTTATCCACATTCCAAAATAGGTTTCGAAAAGGAAGAAGCACTAGGGACACAATATTAAACCTGGAATCTGAAATAAGGTAAGCACAATCAAATAAGGAAACAGTAATTGCAGTCTTTTATGATATTGAAAAAGCCAATCCATCAGTTAGCATCAGTAATGACCTCTAAGCCACCATGCCACCTACAGGTGAATTAGTGATAGTTTATAAACACACCTGCTGCTCCATCATGTGCTCTCTGTGATGATTACGACTTCTTGCAAATAGCGCCTCCAGTGGTCAGTTCTCATCAAGAACCCAGTTTGAAGTATTTGCTGAAAATCTTTAGAATGTATAATGCATATGCTTTATTTGATTCATATTCAGATGAATTTCAGCTCATGTGATTTTTATTTTTGCATTTTTTCCACAAGAAATCATCGAAAGGCTAGAAAGAATAGAAAGGAACACCATCGCGTTACTTTAAAATGGAATTCTTTGCTGACAATGTAAGTGAGAAATGTTTCATATTAAAACTAGAGCTGAAGCACAAATCTTTATCTTTGCATATTAGGTTTTCTGTACATACAGTGCCTTGAACTTTGTCATGTTACAACCACAAACATAAATGTATTGGGATTTTATTTGATAGACCAACAGTAACCGCACATAAATGTAAACTGGAAGGAAAATAATAAATGGTTTTCAAATGTTTTAGGGTGGGCCAATTATATGGATAAACCTTAATAAAATGGGATGGTTGGTGATATTAACGTCCTGTTTGTGGCACATTATAGTATATGTGAGGGGGCAAAATTGTCAAGATGGGTGGTGACCATGGTGGCCATTTGGAAGTCGGCCATCTTGGATCCAGCTTTTGTTTTTTCAATAGTTTTTTCAAAAGTTTGCCCCCTCACATATAATAATGTGCCACAAACAGGACGTTAATATCACCAACCATTCCCATTTTATTAAGGTGTATCCATATAAATGGCCCACCCTGTATATAAAAGTCCCATAGATAAAATCCAGTGGAACCAATTACCTTCAGAAGTCACATAATTAGTTAATAGAGTCCAGCTGTGTGTAATTTAATCTCAGTATAAATACAGCTGTTCTGTGAAACCCTCAGAGGTTTGTTAGAGAACATTAGTGAACAAACAGATGTATCAAGGCACAAGACAGGTCAGGGATAAAATTGTGGAGAAGTTTAAAGCGGGGTTAGGTTATAAAAAAAATCTAAAGAAATGTGAAAAATCATGTTTATAACTTGTAAACCAGGATTTTTTTTCTTCTGTTTTTATTATTTTAACAGGGGATGTTATGTGTGTGTCAGTTTACAGCCAGGGCTTGTGGATTAAATGTGAATGTTAATAAATCAGAATTTCCTTCAGAAATCAGGTGATTAAATGCTAAACATGACTAATGTAAAACCAATCGATATCCATGGTGTATCATGCATAGATTCTAGTTCAAGATAAGACTGTTTGGAATGTTTGTTTCATTTCCACTTTCTGGTTCTCAGCCGCTCCTGTAGGTGGCCCTGCAGGTGATGGCCTTGGAGGTGAGGAGGAAGAAAGAAGAATGAATCATTAATAAATTGAGAATTACTCATAGCTGTCTGGTTAATTGGACTTGATGTCTTAACATGTAACCCATCTAACATGTTGGCATGTAATAAAATTTTCAGCATTGGCCTTTTTTGTACATTCCACAAGAATTTGTCCAGTTTTTTTTTTTACTTCTTTTACCATTTCTGCTATTCTTGCAATGCCCTTTTGTATAGCAAAAGGGGAAAAGTTTGGCGATTGAAGCTTCTTCTCCTGATCTCCCAATGATGATAAATTTTGGCTAATCATCATTACTTATCATAGATACGCATGTCTTTCCAGAAGTGCTATCCATACCCAGGTTCAAAAAACTTTTTTTTTGTTGTTGTTGGGTTTTGTAGCCATATTTTAAGTTTTTCTTTTCATCATCTCTATTCCTCACCCACCTTGGAGCCCAAAAAATAGGGATGCACAGCGCTGTGGAACTCCAGCAGATTATGCATCAAGGACATCGTGATGATATACTCAAGCAAAATAAGCAACAGTCTACTCAAATCACTTGATTGAGTAGTCAAAGTCTCCAATAAGTCTGAAGTTACTGATGCTCATTTATCTCAGAATATTCTCAGAGCATGCTTTGACCAGCCGATTGATTGGATCGAGCCATTCGAACCTTATATGTAAATGAAGTTGGAGCCAAAGGGTCGTGTTGAAATAATGGAAGCCACTGGAAATCACATTTCTCAAAAACCAGGATCTTTTCCTCCCCGACATGGGTCGCAATTCACGGCAAACAAGCTGTCCCTTATAATAGAATTGGGATAGTGGGGATCAATTATTCTCCTGGTCCCTATGGAGTGATGAAAGTTCTACCAAGAATGTAAGGATAGAATCGTAGAAAGATTCAAATGTGACCCTTGTAAGGGTTAGTTTCTCTTGCCCAAGGAGAAGACCCTAGCACTACGGAGGGAAGGAGCGTGCCACTGTTCCATTCACAGGCTGCCATCACAAAGATGGGTCCTGTGCCGTACCCGGAGGAATGATTACAATTGTACTGTTAAGTCAAGTAATGCAATAACAATAGATGCCATTTTGACTTTTCCCAATAAAGACAAAGTCTTCAGCATTTCAACAAGGTCTCCAATTTCCTAAAACACACAAAACTGAAATAGTTGAGTCTTACTAGTTTACAGTTTGGTGATTCTTTAATGCTGAATTGATCTACGGCATTCAGTTTTAAATCTCAAGAGAGTAAGATGTAATTAGTGAGCATTTTTAATTTAAACAGAGAGTGATGAAAGTGTTCATTTCCGCTCATCATGCAACATTCCTTTCCTCCTAGCCTTTTGTAAGATTCTTACATTACTTGCAATCAGCGATATACATTCACAACTCAGTCGTACTGAATCTAATCACAGCTGTACGACTCTGGATTCTGACTGGTCAGAAGGTACTGCAGGATTACATTAATGCACTTGTTCTGATACCTTAGTGTGCCGACAGTAAACACTCACGCTTTCACGTATAGTGGAAGAGGATATTCATGTTTGAAGAATAAACACAGGTTCTCTGGATTCCAGTGCTTACTTTAGACCCATTGTTAACAAACCCGAGGTCTAGAGTTTTAATTCAAAATTATGTGATTAATCATCTTGAACACTCATTCATAGAAAACAATATATTCATTTACATTTTCTAAGACACGTTTTGTTTACAAAGGCCGTATGCGAGGAGGCGTGAATGACCATGAATAATGCTGTAATTCACACCAGAGAAGACAAAGACCCACATAATGAGCTGCATTATGAGCCTTTCAGTCAGGTATGTGACAGAGGGAAGTGCTACAAGAAAATAATTTGAGGACAAAAGAAAAAAACAATTTTTTGTAGTTTATTTAGACTATAGTTATAAAATAACTCTTACACCCTACACATAACCTACTAATTTAGTGCAAAAAATGTCCGGGATTGAGTGGAAAATACACAGAAGGCACATGTACGCATTAATATGGCAGTGCAAAATAAAAAAAAAGGTTTTAGGTTTGTAAAAGCCCACTCTTATACCATATACACAATCATACATATTTGTGCCAATCTTTAACTGAAGACACAAGTGAACATGGCATACCTGACATGTCCTTGGTGTTTTTTCTATGCACCATACACTGATTTACAATTAACGGAGACCCTGTGACCGGCAGTGGCAACATTCCTGGCATCTGAGGTCAGTACACGTGCTGGTTTCCAGTTGTGATCCAGGTTCTTATGCAGTCTGTGGAATGACGGTGTGTGTTTTCCATGACATAGTGATGGGCTGTCTGTATCTTGCCTGCTTGTTTGCATTTCTATCAAACAGGTGGCTGATCATTTTCACTGTAACAACTGTTTATAAAAAACGGAAGAAAATAAACATAAGCACAATAACAATGAAATTACTGTAAATTATCACCAATCACTATCGGTCATGCATAAAGACGACAAACTTTTGTAATGTTATACAGCAACTTGTGATTTTTGCGTTATGATTTACATTTACACCTGAATATCACAAAAAATCTGTGAGCTACATAAGGCAGTATGTTAGCCACCAGGAGCTAAAGTGTTTGTATGAAATAATATTATAGATAGCAGCGTCATAAGCTAACCAAAAATTTAACCAAATAGCTACTGTAAGCTAAAGCTTTCCAAAACGGGGTGAAATACATTAGAACATTTACACCACAGCTTATACTGACAACCAGCTGTAAGCAACATAAGGCATTAGCTTAGCCACTGTAAGTGAATATGTTTATGCTAAGCTACATAAGGCAGTATATTAGCATAATAAGCAGCGTCATCTAAGTGCTAACCTAAACTGTCTACGTGAAATTACATGACAATGTTTCATATAAGCTAGCAAAAAAAAAAAACGAGAAAATTAGGAAAAATGAAATAAAATTTTTATTTTTTATATAAAGTTTTATATTATGGGAATAAGTATAACAGAAGACTTAATAGCTTACCCATGGTAACAGCTTGCTGGATTCAGTTCAGTTCAGAAGAGCTTTATTGGCAATGAATGTTAACAAAAGTATTACATTGTTGCCAAAGCAATTAGAAAACATTAATTACATTATAAATAATATCAATCTTACTTTATAAACCTATATAAACTTATAAACATATCAGATATGAAAGAATTGCACCCGTTCTCTGTGAAAGTCTGAGTTGTTCTGAGGTAAATCTAAACTCCTCCCACTTTCCAGAACATTCTGAAGAGCTTCAGAAACCTATGCAGCGTGTGGCATCTTCCACATGAGCCCGAAACCTGCCAGATCTATGGGTTTTTTTTTTTTTTTTTGCTGAAAACAATAACAGACAATCCAAACAACACAATCAGGGAGGATAAAAGGAGCACCAAATAACAACACACGCACGCACACACACACACACACAAGGGAAAGTAAAAACCTGTATAGGAGCAATGATAGAAACTAAAATGTTATCTGTCTCTTTTGCTGCTGGATAACTGGAATTTAATTCAGGATATATACAAACACAATAAATTGCAGGGCCAACAAATTCAAGCATTGTAAAGGTTGTATGTAATAAAGATGTTTTTTATTGCAAAATAAGTTTTTTTTTTTCAGTTCATTTTGCTTTGGGGAATTTTCGCACTGTTATACTGCCGTACGTTACGTCCTCCTCTCCGCTGTTACGTCATAGTTGACGCAGCGTAGAGAAAAGGCGCTTGTAGGAGCCGTGGCTTCTCAATTGCTTCTCGAAAGTTTGACAGACGGAGTTGTTTAATTCCTCGGTGAGAAGAATGAGATGTTTTTGACGGATGGAGCATCACTGCGCTCTTTGCTGTATTCGGCAGGAGCTGCAGCCGCGGCATACGGAGTGTTTTATTATTATTATATTCCCACTGTGCCCACTGAAGGTACGTAATATCACTTCATTTCTTTCTAGCTTTGACAAAGTCGGCTGCTGAATTATGATAAGAAAAAAACTCACTCCTCGCAGTATATAAATCTGCACTGTAAAACCACTAACCGCCGGGGCGCTGGGCTGTTTGCACTTTTAGACACACACACACACACACACTCAGAACTTGGCACAGGTTATACACAGGTTATAGATTTCATTTTAGACCCTTTGCCGCACTACTCAAGCGCCCATACATTTAATCTCATCACCTCTAAAGACAATGTCAAATATTAATGCATCATGCCCTGCTGAAAAGGTATTTTAGAAAAGTACTCCCAAGTAAAAAAAAAAAAATGCTAAGTATATTAAATCCTGGGCGGAACGGTGGTGTAGTGGTTAGCACTGTCACCTTGCACCGCCAGGGTCCGGGTTCGATCCCCGGCCAGACTCGATTCCCGTCTCTGTGTGCATGTTTGCATGTTCAAACACATAAATGAGCTTGAACGCGCAAAAACAATTTTGTGAGTGTGCCCTTGAGTGAGAAATTCAGCATGCAAAAACAAGTTTCAAAGCGTGCAAAAGAGAATAGTGCACTAAATATAAGCATGAATACGTACATATGAATAAGTACATTTAAATTTAACTGAAAATATAATAACACTATCATATATTTAAATTTTTTATTCGAAAGGATGCTTTCTTTACATTATTACAATGATTATTTCGTGCATATCTTTTAAAAATATGCCAAAAAATAAATTGAAAAACAAAGTGTGCTTTGGAAATTACACGGATCTTTCACTTAAAGTATATATTTTTTTTAAAGAATATTTTTGGAAAGTGTACTATAATACAATTATTTTTAAGTATGTTTAAAGTTTAATTCCAAAAATTGTTAAGTTGTTGGTATACTTTTTATATATTAACTTATAGTAAATATAGTAACAAAAAAAATGTACAACCAAAGATTTGAATATATTTGGAATACACTAAAGTGTATGCTTTCTTTTTTCACTAGCGTTAGCCCGGACAATTTTAAGCTGAAGAATAAGCTTTAAAATACTTTAAGCCACAAATATTTAAGGCTTAGCCCCAAAAATTTTAATACTAAAAGATACTATTTTAAAATATAAAATGGGAGGGTTGTGTCAGGAAGGGCATCTGTTGTAGCGACCCCTCAGTGGGAGCAACAACATCATGCTATATTTACACTAGATCTGTGGACAGTGAACTGAACCACTGTAACAAACCCTGGCTCATTTTTGATGTCTTTTTCCTATAGATGAATGTACAAAGTTTTTTTTGAGAGAAAACAACCAGGGTCAGGTGAAGTAACTGTAGTTTGTTGTTGTTGTTGTTGGTCTTTCAGCTGCAAGGGATGAAAGCAAGGGATCGCCACAGCGGACACTTGGTTAGCACACTTGGTTAGCACATACAAGCTTGGCACAGATTTTACGCCAGATGCCCTTCCTGGCGGAACCCTCCCATTTTACACTGGTTTGGGACCGGCACTGTATCCAGTGGCTGGGGTTTGGCCAGTTTATATGTCTATTTATAATAGTTATTCATTATAGTGTATAAATTATAGTGTATAATACAGCAAATTTGAATTTGAAAACATATAAGGTCATAATAATGTTATCGCCATGCATTAGCACATCAACCCAACATCCTGCGAAAACTATGTTATGATTTGACATAGACCTATGAATCAATAAAAATGTTCTGGCAACAAAATTATATTACTTATTAGTCATTCAAATGTAGCTATTAATCTAAATATACTTAAGATTTAAATAAAATATAGTTAATAACAAAATAATTATTACTATTAGGCATTAATAGCAAGACACCCTTGCTATTAGAGGGTGAGAGACACCGATAACTCTCTGGACCAACAAACCTTGCAGCCAAGCACAAGACACTTCCTTCACCTGCTTCTTTATTGAGCTTTAAACCTCCATAACTCCCAGACAGTCCAGGAATAGGCCACTTTCAGCATTTTGCCCGAAGGCATGCATCCACTTGCTCTTACTTCACAATTTCCCAGGAATTATTATTATTATTATTATTATTATTATTATTATTATTGTTGTTGTTGTTGTTGTTACTCTGCTGAGTAGTTGAAAACAAAGCAGCAACACAACAACAATGAATAAATCTTACTGTATACAGTTCCTGGAGAAATTGCGAAGTAGGGGCACAATGACACACTGCTTCACTTAAACAAATCACTGATAACAACTCGTTCCTAGCCTATAAAGTTACAAAGGTATGAGTATGTTTACTGGCTGTGATACCGGTGTGTGTGTGTGTGTGTGTGTGTGTGCGCGCGTATGTGAACGTGAGTTTATGAGTGTGTGTGTGAGAGCATGTGAGTGTAAGCGGGTATGAGGTGGTACCAAAAAGTTTTGAGTTTTGTAACATGCCAACAGATGGCAGCACAAGGCTTTCATAAGTCAGTGTGCCAAAAGAAATCACCTTATTGACATCGGGTGCATACTGCTATTCTGCCCATGCGCATTACCAAGTATGCTATTTCGTCATGGACAGAAAGTTAGAACAAAGAGAGAATGTGAACTTCTGTGTGTGTGTGCGTGTGTACGTTGGGGCGTGGCTAGGCCCTGCTGCAGTCACTACCCTCCTTCATGCATATGTGTGTATTTAAATCTAATATTTGTCAGATCCCAAACGAACTTTCACCGCCCCCAAAGGTTTTGATCAGCAGTCTCTCTTTTTGTATATAAATATTTTGGTGTTTGTGGGAGTTTCATGGGGTTGCATTCAAAAGTGTGGTAGATGCAGCCACCTAGTCCTGACTCAGAGAAATCAGAATGTGGGAAAAACTGTTAGTCCGATTCCTTAGAAAAGTAATATCTCAGCATTCTCGGGTGGAGGAGGGGCCCCACCCACGTTATGTGCCAACATTTTTCGTGTTTAAAAAAAATACAGTGGAACCTCGGATCGCGAGTAACACGGTTTGCGAGTGTTCCGAAAGAAGAGCAAAGATTTTTAAGGAACTTGAAAAACGGTTTTTAATGAACTTGAAAAAGTCCTGTAGCACGCATGTGCTTCTTATTTTGACGCCGAGCGTCACGTAATCACAACTGAGCCAATGGTTTTTCTCGGGCTTAGTGCGCGTCTCTCACTGGTATAATCAACATCCGTGCACGCTTGTATTGTTTGCTATAACACTGTGACCATGTGTGTGCCCGTAAAACATATTTTATTTTGTGTTTGTATGCGTGTGTGTACAGCGCACATGTACTGTCTATTATTACACACGTGTGCGTGTGTGTAAAGCAAAAGCGAGTTTCATTAGAGGTGAAAGATCCATTTTCTCCCTGTCTGTGTTAGCGTGCAGTTTGTGCGTGTACGCGTCATTGGACACCGTGCCCCCTTCACACACGCCTCTCGCCTTTACACACACGTAGACACACCCCTCCTCCTCTCACCTTCACACACATACTCTCTGCTCTACACAGAAACACTGCTCTGTCGCGATTCTTTCAAAGGTAAAGTTAATTTGTTTTATTTTTAATTTACAGCAGTGATTCTGTTAGTGTGCGCTCACTCGCGTGTAATTAGAGAGATTTCTTGTTTATTTTCCCGATAAAACAGTGTTTCCATTGTGTGTGCGCGTGTGTGTGAAACTCAAATAAGAGAGAAGGAAGAGTTACTGTGTAAGATGAGAAAAGGGAGAGGGGAGGGGCTCATTCCTCCTCTCCTTTTACTTTAGCTTCACACACACACGCGCACGCACACACACACACACACACACACACACACACACACACACACACACACACAACCCCTGAGCGCACAAACGGAAACACTTATCTGTCGGAATTTACTTTTTTCAAAGGTAAAGTGCAGGTTAATTTGTTTTATTTTTACTTCATATTTTGTATAAACTATTTTTGTGTTTTTTTTTTTTATTCTGTGCAACAAATCATGTGAGTTTCTATTATTTCTTATGGGAAAATTGGATTTGGTTTATCAGTGTTTTGAAATATGAGCCCCTTCCGGAATAAAATGATGTTTGTAATTCAAAGTTCCACTGTACAGTAATAATAGTAGGGAGACCCTTTGGGCAGAGAAATTTTTGAAAGGTGAGCTTTTGGTTGGATTATTTTTAATGTATTTTTAAAGAGTGTGTAATATTTACATGCTTTATTTTTAAGCATTTATACTCTGATGAATGTCAACTCATGATGATTTTTTTTCCCATTTAGACCCAGTGCAGAGAGTCTCTAAAACCATTTCTTTGATTGAGCGTGCTCTTCAGGATCAGGTCAGAACCTCTTCATATTTACTTGAATGCAGGAGCTGCATTCTTCTCCCTTCTTCTCCTCATCCCTCCTCTGCACATCTACAAGCCATCTTAATCTGGCCTCTCTAACTTTGTCCCCAAACCATCCTACCTGCACTGTCCTTATAATATACTCATTCCTAATCTCAAAGCAACTCGCAGCATCTTCAGCTCTTCCACCTCAAGCTCTACTTCCTGTCTTTTTGTCAGCGGCAACGTCTCCAAGCCGTACGACATTGCTGGTCCTACTACTATCTGTCACAGATCACTCCTGCTACTCTTCTCACCCCATTCCAGCCTGCCTGCACTCTCTTCCTCACTTCTCTACCACACTCCCCATTGCTTTGGACAGTTGATGCTAATTATTTAATCCCATCTACATTCCATATCTATATACTCCTTGCAACTGCACCTTTCCCCTCCCTCTCCCTCATTTACACACATGTACCTTTGCTCCCATCTTGCTCCCACTGATCTTCATGCCTCTTCTCTCCAGTGCATCCCTCCACCTCTCCAGACTCATCTCAACCTGCTCCCTACTCTCGCTGATGATAAAAATATCATCCACGAACATCATAGTCCATGGGGACTCTTGTCTAACCTCATCCGTCAACCTGTCCATCACCACTGCAAACAAGAAGGGACCAAGAGCCAATCCCTGGCGCAGTCCCATCTGCACCTTAAAGCAGTCAGTCGTACCAACGACATAGCTCAATGCGGGAAAGCTGTCCTTGTACATATTCTGCGACACCTTCACATAATTCTCTACCACTCCTGACTTCCTCTTTCTGCACCCTATCATACGCTTTCTCTAGATCTACAAACACACTGAGTAAAACTCTGCAGAATGTCTCATACCATTGCCTGATACTGGTTGAGTGATGGAAACTAACATTATTCCAAATCATCACATATTTTGGTGAATAATTTTGAATCAGTCTCACCTCTTTATTAGGGATGAGATCTCTGTGCCTATGTGCCCATAAAACAGCTCCCTCATTCCATGTCCTAATTCCTTGTATGGTAAAACCCTCTATAGTCCATATCCAGACAAATGTACTGTCTGTCTCTGGGTCTCTCTATGACGTACATGTTTATGACTAGTTCTTTGGATGTGGCACAGGGCACCTGGCCAAAAGCTGAAATATGCTGATAATAAACGGAGGACTTCAGACACATCATGCATGTGTGTTTGTCCCCTCTCCCGTTTCAGGGCAGGCTGTTAAGCATATTGAGGTTCGGCAGACTGAGGCTGGCTGGAGGGTCTGGGCCTCCACTGAGGCTGGCTGGAGGATCTGGGCCTCCACTGAGGCTGGCTGGAGGGTCTGGGCCTCCACTGAGGCTGGCTGGAGGGTCTGGGCCTCCACTGAGGCTGGCTGGAGACTGGGTGCTGGCCTTGACGTCAGCTGCCTCTTTGTTGACCTTGGCCAGCTGTTCCTGCACCAATGCCCCCAGCTCCAGCAGGATTTGCATTTGACCCCGATCTCCCGTCAAGCGACAAATGTTTATCTGTTGGATCTGCACCCCGGCTAGTTGGTGGAGCTCCAGTCTCCGCTGTTGAAGCTCCACGCCATCCGCCCTCTGTTCACCAGCAGACACATGTTCGCCCTCTCCAGCTTCTCTCTGAGGCGCTTCACCGGCAGTCGTTCCGGCGCGCCCCAAGTTCTTCCGCCGGATGGCAAGCCGACTCCTCAAAAAGTTCTCTTGCCCCGGCGTCACAGTCACAGCCCCCCCAAAATATTTTCCCGGGGAGGCTCCTCTGATATACCATTTTTTCGGTCTTGCATTCTGTCACGGGTACTGCTTGCGGGACGAATGAAAGGCATAATGGCAGAGGTGATGTGGGCAAAAGTATTTTAATCAACACAAAACAGGGAACAATAGGAACAGAACATGAACTTAAGCCAGGGATAAACTAAACATGACAGACTAGACATTACACAGGCAAAGAGACATATGGAACTAGGAAACAAAGGAACTGACAAACTAAACCAGGAGCTACACAGACTAGGGGTTACAAACAGACTGAGAGATAGACAGGATAGGAGACAGACAAAGGCCAGGAGACAGACAAAGGCTAGGAGAACACGGAGCCAGGAGAACACGGAGCCAGGAAAACACACAGAACTAGGAGAACACAGAACTAGGAGAACACAGAACTAGGAGAAAACACAGAGCTTGGAGGAAACACAGAACTAGGAGAACACAGAACTTGACATCAAACCAAAACAAACAGTACCCCAAAACGAACAGATGCAAGACAAGGACAAACTGAACACAAGAACATTTATAACCAAACTAATGAGCAACCTCGGTTCAGGTGAGCGCCACATCACCTGACCGAGGCGCATTCTGGGGAATTGAGTCCAGCAAAAACTACAAATGAAAACAAAAGGAAACAAAATGGAGTCTGTGGGCGCTTTGGTGCCCTCTAGTGGTATCCCCTGACACAAAAAGATCAATCAGGGGGACTGGTTCAAGATTGCAATTCAGTAGGTGAGACAGGGTTTGAAAAACAAACCTTGCAGAATTTAAAAAAATTAGGGCACGTCCAATACATATGAATAAGCGACGACTCTTTGCTTTTACATTTATCACGACAAGGATCGACATCTGGGTAGACTTAACTTTGGAGAAATGAGCCCTGGGTACAACCTTAAACTGTAATAAAGAGTGGCAGGCGCATAAGTAGGTTGAGTTGACAAGCTTGAGAACTGAGTTCCAAGTATCATCTGACAGTGTCAAATTTAGGTCTTTCTCCCAATTTTACTCAAAGTGGTGTGACACAAACCCATTAATCCACCATAAATAAACCCATTAATCCACCATAAATAAACCCATTAATCCACCAAATGGATATAAGGCCTTTACGTAGAGGGAAATTTAGTCTTACTTGCAAATATCTGAAAAAGTGAGGTTTGGATAAGTTAAACCTTTCAGACAACTGTTCAAACGATGCATCCTCGTGATCAACAAAAAGATCTTTGCAAAGCTTGACTTACTTACTGTACATCATTCCTGAATCACTGAATCCTGTAAAGCAGGTTGGAAGAGATTGTTAGAAATGATAGGACTGGAGAGGGTAAAGCCAACTACTGTACTTTCTGAAGTGAGCCCATAGTCTTAAAGTATGCCTAATAACTGAATTATTTATTAATTTAATTGAGGGGATGGGGAGTGCAGGTCCAAGAAGTGCAGAAACTGAGAGGTTTATCTCCATTTCCACCCAAGCAAACCGATTAGGTTGATTGTGAAAATTTGCCCACAAGGTGAGACATCGAACGTTTGATGCCGAGTAGTAAAAACGAAAATTGGTTAGAACCATGCCACCAGCTTTTTTTTGGTCTGATGTAATTATAAGTTCCCTTCTGTTTAATTCAGCAACTCAACTAAATGTACTTTAAAAAGGTGTTTATGTTTTCTTGTAACAGTGATACCAAGATAGGTAAACAGATTTTTCACCATCTTGAAAGGGAGGTTTTTCTGTTGTTGGTGCTATACAATTTAGCAGAAAAAGTTCAGTTCTTCTGTCCAAATTTAATTCACATCCCGAAAAATGGATGAATTCACTAGGCAATGACAGCAAAAGCGGCAAGGAAGATGACTGGGTCTGATCATCTGCATAACCATGATATGATCATCTGTGCCAAAAGATCATCTGCATAAAGGGAGACTTTATGTTCTAATCCAAGATATATCCCTGTAGTTACGAAATGTACAAAAACTAGTTGTGGTGCGAGTAATGAGAATGATTTAAAAAAATTCTGCAGGGAACCTGTCAGGAAATTATTTCCTCTTGTGATATGAGCTCTTCTAATCTTCATCTAGTATCAGGGGAAAGTATTGAGATATTCAGTTAAGTAAGGGAGTTCTCCAGTATGGTCCTCAGTATGGAATTCAGAGGAATATAATCGAGAGTAAAAATTCTTAAATGCATTATTAATATTGGAATAATCAGTTGCGATGGTACCATCCTCCATTCGAATTTTTATGTGTTGCTGTGCTCTAAATCCTCTTAACTGATTAGCTAATAGTTTCCTAGATTTGTTACCATGAATGTAAAATTGGCTCCTACAGATGTTACTCAACCAGAATTGCACTACTACTGTTGCAGCACCCGGCGGCTGCATTAGAGTTTTGCGTTTGTCGGCGTTACGTCGCTAAGTGGCGCTATAACCATAGACTGAGGCCTCAGGTCTTAGTTTATTCTCATCGACTTGATACTGTAGCATATAAACTCAACGCCAAACATTGTAATTAAACGAACGTAAAATCCCCTCTAATCAATGCTGAAACCCAGTCGAATAGAACACCTGTAGCTCAATTGCGTAGGCACATTTTCCAGCTAAAGATCAAAGGTCCCCTCCCCTCCCAAAGTGGTCCATGCCACTTTACAGGTTTCCCTTTAACACTGTCAGGGCATTAAATTATTTTAGCAAGGATCTGTGTGTCAGCCCACACAAAGAACGTACAGTTGATGCAATGTGAAGAGATATTTGTTGAATTTGACAAAACTCCCTTTTAACACCATGTAGTTCCAAGTCCCGAGTTTTAGCTTTAACAGACTTCTTTGTTTTTTTATGTTAATTCTTTGTCATTTAAATGAGGTTAAATGATATTTCCACCTTGGGTGTGTTTTAGGATATTGAGGCTTGCAGTGCACATGAACGTTACCTGATATCCCAATTCAGATCCCTCCAAAGTTCTCATGAAGAAATGTTGGTAAGCTTTTGCTCTCATGAATCATAACTGCTGTTGTGAAGTGTTTGTCCTTGTGTGTGTGTTTATCATGTGTTGTGCTAGATTTTCTCTCCAAAACATTTCAGACTGTTCTAACGAACAATGAGTGGATTTCACAAAAGTATCTGAATGTGTGTAGAAGTAAGTAAAGCCAACAAACTTTTCTCAACTTCTAGGAAGACCAAGCGAGACATGAAAGCGATCTGTTCACAGTTCAAAGTCTGGAGCGTGAGATGTCTCGCCTCAATTCCATGCTTGTCTCCTTGCAAGAAAGAGAGCATCAGCTGAAAAGTCAGATCACTCAGTATCACATGATGGATGATAATGAAATGAGGGTAAGCAAGAAAATGTGGACTTGATAGATATATATTTTTTTCTTTGTGAAAAAGATCATTGGAGTAATCACACTGATGGCTGAATGTTTTAATCAGCTGGTCCTCTGTTTAACATACTAGCTTTGCCCATTTCTAGTCATTTGCCCGAAAGATTTAGGAATGCTTAACCTAAATATTTTGTTAAATAGTTTTTAATCAATGGCTTTGTTGTAGGAAAAAATGCTAAATGAACAAGAGGTCCTCAACTGGCAGGCCAAGGACAGATTGGAACCTATTGCAAAGGTAAGCTTTTCGTTTTCTGAACCACTCGGCAGAACATTTGTCTGAGCATGATTTCAAAGAGAAATTACTCAATTCTTTACTCTTCAACTAAGTCAAACTGTGAGACTGTGTTGATTTGCATTTACAGTAGAAGTGGGTCATTTACAGTTGAAACCAGTCCTGTTATTGATTCGCATAATTTGATTTGGCAAATGTTTTACGTCGGATGCCCTTCCTGAGTCAACCCTCTGCATTTATCCCGACTTGGGACTGGCACAGGAAAACACTGGATTGTGCCCCCCGTGGTTGCATTCCCCCCTGTGGCTCCACAGAGGACATTCATGGATGCAGTGAGAGAGGACATGAAGTTAGTTGGTGTGAGAGAAGAGGATGCAGAGGATAGAGTTAGATGGAGGCAGATGATTCGCTGTGGCGATCCCTGAAAGGGAACAGCCGAAAGACAAAGAAGATTTGCAGTTGAAACCAGATATTTACATATAGTTCAGGGAAAAAACACTAACTTTTTTTTCTTTACTGTCGAACATTAAATCAATTTTAGATCAATAAATATTTACATAGTTTGCATTTGTTAAATGTTAAATTATGTATTTTTTATCACTTTCATCCAAGTCAGAAGTATACATACTCCTCCTTAGTATTTCCCTGAAACTGTTTCACTTGGGCCAGACATTTCGGGTATCCTTCCACAAGCTTCATACAATAGAAAAAATTGAATAATTAAGATTTTTGTCCCCATCTGCAGTTGCAAACTGTAGTCTGGCTTTTTATGGTGGTTTTGAAGTAATGGCTTTCTCCTCCCAGAGTAACCTTTCCGCTCATGGTGATGCAGGACCCTGGTGGTTTTACTGTGGGTAATGAGACTGTCTCACCATCATCAGCCAGCATCTTCACAAGTTTGCTGTAGTTCTGGGGTTGAGTCGCACATTTCGCACCAAAAAACGTCCCTCTCTACGACTCAGAATCCGTCTCCTTCCTGAGCGGTATGATGGTTGTACATTGCCATGCGTATTATTGTCTGAACAGATGAACGTGGGACCTTCAGGCATCTGGAATTGCACCTAAGGATGAGCCACACTTGTGGACGTCCACAATTCTTTTCCTGATGCCTTGATTTCTCTTGATTTTCCCATGATGTCAAAGAAAGAGGCTCTGTGTTTGAGGTGTGTCTTTATATGCATCCACAGATGTGCCACCAATTAACTCAAATGGAATCAATTAACCTATCAGGAGCTTCTTAAGCTCAGAATGGAATCATCTGGAGTTTTCTTTTTGTTTAAAGACAAAATATACTTATTGTATGTATACTTCTGACTTTAATGAAAGTGATAAAAATATACATACAAAATTTCTCCCTCGCGTGATTCTGACATTTAACAAATGCGGAAGATTATGTGGATATATTGAAGATGGACAGTGACCCAAACATACTTCCAAAGTTGTGGCAAAATGCCTAAAGGACAACAAAGTTAAAGTATTTGGAGGGGCCCTGAACTTCTTACCGATCAGGTTTTACATGGTGAAACTCCTGAATATATTTTTTATATTTTTAGTTTAAGTTTGAATAATTAACTATAAAGCAGTTTACAGCCTTTTGCTTAGAAAAGTAGTAAAATGAAACACTTTCTGTTTAGTGAAGCAGCACATTTAACTTAAAATTTTAAATGCCTTGTTTTATTGTGTTTTAGTTGTATGAGAAAGAGAATGAGACTTACAAAACCCTGAAGGAGAATTATGAGAAGGTAATGGAGTCGAATATTCAGCAGGAGCTTGAGAGGACTGAGCTGCAGAGTCAACTGTACACAATGCATGGCTTAGTGCAGCAGCTAAAAGAACAGAACTGTGACGCAGACAAGTGAGGCGTCAAGAAGGTGAGTGAGAAAATACTTGGACAACAGGACTGATGATTGTATAATGCAGTTGTATTACAGACTGTGTGTAAGCAATTTCAGCTGTTTCTATAGTAAAGCCTGGTAAAGTTACATAAAAGCGATGTAAAGTCTGGTTTCTCAGGTCTTGTATCAGCAAAACAAGCCTGATCCATCACCCCTCCACCATCATGCTTGACAGTTATTATGAGGTGTTGGTGGTGATATGCTGTGCTGGGTTTTGTGACATATGGCAACAGTCCAAAGGTTATTGTTCCAGAATGTTGCTGGTTGATTCAAATACACACGTGGACAAAATTGTTGGTACCCTTCGGTCAATGAAAGAAAAACTCATAATGGTCACAGAAATATAACTTTAATCTGTCAAAAGTAATAATAAATAAGAATTCTATGAATGTTAACCAATGAAAGTCAGACATTGCTTTTCAACCATGCTTCAATGGAATTATTTTAAAAAATTAACTCAGAACAGGCCTGGACAAAAATGATGGTACCCCTAACTTAATAGTTTGTTGCACAACCTTTTGAGGCAATCATTGCAATCAAACGAATCCTGTAACTGTCAATGAGACTTCTGCACCTCTCTGCAGGTATTTTGGCCCACTCCTCATGAGCAAGCTGCTCCAGTTGTTTCCGGTTTAAAGGGTGCCTTTTCCAGACAGTATGTTTCAGCTCCTTCCAAAGATGCCCAATAGGATTGAGGTCAGGGCTCATAGAAGGCCACTTTAGAATAGTCCAATGTTTTCCTCTTAGCCATTCTTGGGTGTTTTTAGCTGAGTGTTTTGGGTCATTGTCCTGACCCATGACCTGCGACTGAGACCCAGCTTTCTGACACTGGCCTGCACATTTCTCTCTAGAATCCCTTGATAGTCTTGAGATTTCATTGTAAAAAAAATGGAAAAAGTTCCATTTTTGTCTCATCTGTCCATAGGACATTCTCCCAGAAGCTTTGTGGCTTGTCAACATGTAGTTTGGCATATTCCAGTCTGGCTTTTTTATGATTTGTTTTCAACAATAGTGTCCTCCTTGGTTGTCTCCCATGTAGTCCACTTTGGCTCAAACAACGAAGGATAGTGCGATCTGACACTGATGTTCCTTGAGCATGAAGTTCACCTTGGATCTCTTTAGAAGTCTTTCTGGGCTCTTTTGTTATGGATTATCCGTCTCTTCGATTTGTCATCAATTTTCCTCCTGCGTCCACGTCCAGGGAGGTTGGCTACAGTCCCATGGATCTTAAATTTTTTAATAATATGTGCAGCTGTAGTCACAGGAACATCTAGCTGCCTGGAAATGGTCTTATAGCCTTTACCTTTAACATGCTTGTCTAGAATTTTCTTTCGAATCTCCTGAGACAGCTCTTTCCTTCGCTTCCTCTGGTCCATGTTGAGTGTGATACACACCATGTCACCAAACAACACAGTGACTACCTGCAGCCCTATATAAATCAAATTCAAATTCAAATTCAAATTTTATTTGTCACATACACAATCCTACACAGTACGATATGCAGTGAGATGCTTAGGCAACTGCCCTGACCTAAGAGAATAAAATAAAATTAAATAAAATATAAAATATAGAATATAAAATGTAAAATGTAAGAATATAAAAATATAAAAATATAAAATGTAAGTAGGTAGGTAGGTAGGTAGGTAGATAGGCCCATTGACTGATTACAAGATTGTAGACACCTGTGATGCTAATTAGTGGACACACCTTGAATTAACATGTCCCTTTGGTCACATTATTTTCAGTATTTTCTAGGGGTACCATCATTTTTGTCCAGGCCTGTTCCATGAATTTATTTTTTCAAATAATTCCGTTGAGGCATGATTGAAAAGCAATGTCTGACTTTCATTGGTTAACATTCATAGAATTTTTTTTAATTATTACTTTTGTCAGATTAAAGTTATTTATGTGACCATTGTGAGTTTTTCTTTCATTGACCGAAGGGTAACAACAATTTTGTCCACGTGTGTATAATCTTGCTGCAATATTTGTTTTGGAGCAAATGAGCTTTTTCTTAGTCACCTTTTCATGAAAGCCACATTTGAACTTGTTGTTCTGATGAACATAAACATTTAAAGACTTTCAGACGTCTAAGGTGGTAAAGGACCACGACAGGTCCTACTGCTGTGACATTATTAAGAAGTAATGCTCTCTCAGACGTTGGCGCCACCTGTGGCCTATAAAAAGGCCATGCCGAATTGGACCGGTGAGTAGATGTTATCTGAGCGTTTTCTCACATGCCGTGTCCTGTCTTCACAGACTCCACGCTCTCAACGCCTACTATGGCAAGAGGGAAGATGCCGGCCTTGCTCCACTGTCTCTAATTACCTTGCGCCACCTGCTCCGTGCTGCTCATCTCACCTGCTTGGTCCACCTCACCATGACCCAGAGAACTCTGCGCCTACTGAGCTTCGACCCATGGACCCGCACCCGTCACCTAGGTGCCCCAAAACCACAGTGCTTTTAATGAGTGTATCTTCACTATGACTGCATGCCTTTGAACTTGAACAAGGCCGTACTTAATAAATCTGTTCCTGTTTGTGACCTCTGGTTCCTATATGTTCCCTTCATGTGTCAGACCCGTTATAATACATTATACTCTTTTACCACTTCTAGTACACTTTGGTTTGACTGAGATGTAAGATACTAGTCTTTGTTTTTCTCCATGCTCCTGGAGCAAAACTGAAGTCATGTAACCATTCTTTTCATCAGCAGTTTGTTTAAAAGGACTCAAAGGATTTGGGATGCCCAGTTCTGAAATAGTTTGTAATGGCAGGAAATGTAGTGAAAGATGGTTCTTACTTCCAGAGTGTGGGCCAGTAGACCCTTCCCATGAGCTATATTGGCCAGCGTGCATCGGGTAATTCATGTCCATTACTTTGCCATGTTAGTATAAGCAGAGATAGTGGATTATCTCTCTCTCTCTACCTCGTGTGGAAGGCTGTTTGGAATCTTGCCAAGTTTAGACAGACTGTATGCTTTTTCACCACTATGTGTTTTATTAGTGAATGTTGTTGGCAAAAAAAGTTTAGACTGAGAGAATGTGACCAGGTCACCATGGCCTCTGAGGCCGGTCGAGAGACACTGTCTCTTCAACGTGGCATTAGGTGTGTGTCGGTGGATCGAATATGGGTGGAATAGGTGCTGCTAGCAGGTCAGGTGTGAGAACATCTACTAGGTCTCCCGGATGAATAAAGCAGTGGTGATGTTTCTCACAAAGATGAATGTTGTGAGCACACTAATAAAGAGCGGAATATATGTGAGAGGATCCACAGTACAAGTTACCCCTCCGTCTGCCCCTGTGTCGCGAGTGGTGATATTGTGCCTCTATTTATTAAGGCCAAGGCAATAATGAAAGAGCTGGCCCGCTTCGGGAAGATCGTCAGTCCCATGAGAGCTATCCCGCTCGGGTGCAAGAGCTCCAACCTGAGACACGTCCTGTCCTTCCGCTAGCTGATTTGAATGGTTTTAAATAACCAAGAACAGACACTTCATGTAAATTTTAAGTGTAAAGAGGGGGACAGCAGTTACAAAGTTTTTTTTTTCTACCACGGAGCGGCTGAGGTGTTTTGAATGTGGTGACAACAGATACAAAAGGCTCAGCTGTCCGCACGGAGCCGTGCAGCTAGGGAGCTCGGGACGACCCGGCTGGGAAACAGCAGAGACAGTCAGCCTGAAAACACTGGGGACCCCGAGTCTGCTGTCAGAACTCATGAAGGTCAGTCCTGAACACACTGGCACCACAGGGACACACGCTGCACTCGGCACAGAAACTAAAATTGACACCACTGTAAACAACGCAAATGTAAAACCTGATGCCTGTACAGTAGACACCGCAGAGTGACCATGCCTCTAATGTTGACCCGCCCCTAACAGCCCGACCGAGGAGAAAAAGACAGGAGACTTCCACAGAACCAACAACCACCACCAAACACAAAGCTCGCAGTCAGACTGAGAATAATTAAGGAGCAGGGTGCAGCACACAGACACGCCTTCAGACATTGAGGAGCAAGAAAACTGCTTTTCAGAGTGTCTAAACTAACGCCAGATGTAAAAAAAAAAAATTAATAAAAAAAAGACGTTTAGTTAAAAAAGGGCAAAAGCAGCAAGAAAAATAACCGAAAAACCCATTGACACTCAGGAGTCAGAAGTAAAAAATGGACAGAAGCTGAGCAAACCACTAACTCTGAACAGGACTGTAAACCAATGAACCAAAACAAAAACAAAACTGAGAAAAAGATTTATTCCTAATGGTGGGGTAGGGGGGTGGGGCAATAATATATATATATATATATATATATATATATATATATATATATATATTAGTAAATTACGTGTGTATGTACTGTATGTGTGTGTATGTATGTGCGTGCATTTACTGTGTGTGTGTGTGTGTGTGTGTGTGTGTACATGAAGTGAAAATGTAAATGTTTTTACTTTCTCTAATGTCTCACAATAAAGGGTGTATAAACTCTCTCCAGAGTGTGTGTGTGTGTGTGTGTGTGTGTGTGTGTGAGAGAGAGACAGAGACAGAGAGAATAGAGTGGTGTCCAATAATATTTGGACAACATACAGTATGGCCTTCTGTGGCAAATTTCTATTCATGATCTTCAGTAATCAAGCAGCCATGGATTGAGGGAGACACACCAGAGTACTGCAGATGTCTTTATGACTCTATGCCCAGCTAGATCCAGCAGGTTTCGAAGAATAAAGGATGTCGTATTAAATACTGACTGTTGTATAGCAATTTAATTGCATAAAATTATTTATTCTTACCCCGTGTGCCATTGCTTAAAACAATGAAAATGTCATGAAAACGTTGAACTTCACTTTTGTCTAATTTTAACTCTAATTTATCAGAATAAGAAACTATTAACTGTGCTGATTTAACTTTTCTTCTTCTTCTTTGTCTTTCGGCTGTTCCCTTTCAGAGGTCGCCACAGCGAATCATCTGCCACCATCTAGCCCTCTGCATCCTCTTCTCTCACCTCAACTAACTTCATGTCCTCTCTCACTGCATCCATAAAGCTCCTCTCTGGTCTTCCTCTAGACCAGGGGTGGGCAAACTTTTTGATTCGTGGGCCACATTGAGTTCTAACATAGTGAAAGTATTCACTACTGCCATTTCCATACTCTTTGCAAAGTCCACCACCATCCGTCCTTCTGCGTTCCTGTCCTGAAGACCACACTTGCCCATCATATTCTCATCACCTCTGTTCCCTTCCCCAACATGTACATTACATGTGCTCTGCATCACTTCATTTAACTCAATCCAGAATTTCTCCTTCTCTTCTAACTCGCATCCTACCTGTGGGGCATAACCACTAACAACATTGCACATCACACTATCAATTTCCAGCTTCAGACTCATCAACCTATCTGATACTCTTTTCACCTCCTCCACATTCCTTACAAACACCTCTTTCAGGATAACTCATACTCCATCTCTTTCCCTGTCCACCCCACCCCATGGTAAAACAACTTGAACCCTGCTCCTAAGCTTCTAGCCTTGCTATCTTTTCACCTGGTCTCCTGGACACAGTATATCCACCTTCCTTCTCTGCATCATGTCAACCAACTCCTTTGTTTTAAAAAATTACATGAATGTGTACAAACAGAAGAGCGAATAACTGACTGATAGATCACAATAGAAAGTGAATTGGTAATGTGCTTAGCCACTACAAACGGTCAAAGAAGCTTCAGTTACGCCTTGGATCACTAAAGTCTCTGCGGCTGCTGGTGAGAGTGCTTTATAATACAGTTGAGTTGGGTAGAGGATAGCAGGAATACAGAAAAAATCGGATTAACTAGAGAAAACCGTGCAGATGTTTTTGTGAAATAATGCTGCTTGTGCTACCAGCGGAGTGTCAGAAACTTGGAGATTGATGCCAGGGAGCACAGAAGGTCTGTTGATAGGTCATTGTGGCTAAATGCATTACTTAGGCCATAATAGTGTTTTCCTTTATTTTGTCACCCGTCTGTGTTTTCTCCCATCGGAAACATTTTCTATTTACTTTAGTTTTGCTGTTTAGCTTGCAGGAATCATAAAATGTCCAAAGATGACAAAAGAAGTGTCCAGGAGTTGGCCACCGCCTGGGAGCTTCAGGAAATAACAGGACGTGGAAGTTTGAAAAGCTGCTGATACATGCAGTAAGTAATGCTGGGGATATGATGTTAGTGTGTATAGTATATGACCACAGTTAAAAGCTCTATATAAATAAAATTGAATTGAATTGAATACAGAATGATAATGTAACGAGTGGTTATTTCAGTCAAAGTTGCTCTTCTATCAGCTTGAATCAGTCGGCCCATTCTCCTCTGACCTCTAGCCACAAGGCATTTTCGCCCTCACGCATACTAGATGTTTTTCCCTTTTCACACCATTCTTTGTAAAAAATAGAAATGGTTGTGCGTGGAAATCCCAGTAACTGAGCAGATTGTGAAATACTCAGACCGGCCCGTCTGGCACCAACAACCATGTCACGCTCATAATTACTTAAATCACCTTTCTTTCCCATTCTGACATTCAGTTTGGAGTTCAGGAGATTGTCTTGACCAGGACCACACCCCTAAATGCATTGAAGCAACTGCCATGTGATTGGTTGATTAGATAATTGCATTAATGGGAAATAGAACAGGTGTTCCTAATAATCCTTTAGGTGAGTGTATTTAGTCGCGTCACACACAAAGTGAAGCTACAGTCTTAACATGTTTGTGCTATCAATATACTGTAGGTTACTCTCCAGCACATCACCTGGCCTCACAGTGGAGATGAGGATGACTATCAATTCATCAAAAACTTTTTGTTCCTTTTTCCTTTATAGTACATTCATTTTGATATCTCATCAAATGCATATCAGGGACAACATGTGCAGTTACTTGTAATCAGTGCTGGGGTTGTTAGTCAAAAAAAGCATTGGTTATTCTACCCAAATACTGATTTCGGAACATTCCTTTGTTAAAGCATTATACCATATTGCTTAAAAATGAACGTAATCTTGTTTATTTTGCATTATTCAAGATCTGCAAACTGCATTTTTTTGGTTATTTTTGATGTGCTGTTGTTAACTTTAAATAAATGCTGTAAATATTTTCCTATTATAACATTTTAATAGGAATTTGGAAGAAATGTTCTCAGCAGTTTATAGAATAAAACAACACTGTTAAGTTTACCAAAACACGCGTCTATAAAATTAAACTCTGAGAAACTGATCATTTTGCTGTTGTTTTTCCATGATGTGCATCTCAATAATAATAACAATAATAATAATAATAATAATAAAATCATGGAAAGGTCATCGTTTGAGTTAATTTTGTACTTCTCTTGTTTACTTGTCTCTTCCTTGTCTTTGTCATGTCTGAATAACATTCTGATGTTCATCTACAGGAGTCAATAATGTTTAAAAGTTGTACTGCAACCCTGTTCTTGTTTGATGGGCTGATACATGGAATGTTGTGTGTATACGGCCATGAACCAGCTACGACTCACAGACATTGGTGTAGAGATCTGGACCACAAGGTCCATCTCAGCTTGTATTTTAGGTGAATCAGCATTGCCCTCATTTTTTAAAAACTTTAAATAGAATCTGGTTAAAATGTTTTACTGGGCCACAGAAGATCAATACTGGTTCACATGCCCCAGTAAAAGGGGTCTATCAGTGCCCATGATAGAAACTGAGATTTACAGTTTTGCCTTGCATTGGATCTGGATTTTTTTTTTTTTTTTTTTTTTTTTTATGTCAGGCATTTGTTTAGATTTTTTGATCCAGCTGAAACAGAACTAGCAGTCCTGCTTATTTTCTTTAAATATTAACACAGAGAAATAGAGGGTGGAGTTGCCATAAGGGGGAAAGGTTAGAGATTTATTACAAATTATTACAAATGCATTGTCTCCAGCTTCTTTAAACTACTGGTATATTCAGTGACTGGCCACTTTAATAGGAACGCCTGCACACTTCCTCATGCATGCTATTATCCAATGTCACAGCAGCCCAGTGCAAAAATGTACAAATGGGTCATTCTCCTCTGACCTATAAGCATTTACACTCATGATCTGCAGCCCACTGGATGATTTATTTATTTATTTATTTATTTATTCATTCGTGCGTTTGTTTCATTCATTTATTTATTTATTGCACTAGGCTATGTAAACTCCACAATGTCTGTGAATGTTTGTTCTTATGCACTTCTCATAAATTAGCAGAAATTCATTTATTCATTCATCGTCTATACAGCTTATCCTGTATACTGGGTTACAGGGGGAGACTTGGAGGTGGGGTACACCCTGCACAGGGTGATGATTCATTGCAGGGCGCACACACTCATTCAATTTGGAACGCCGGTTGGCCTAATCTGCACGTCTTTTGTCTGTGGGAGGAAACCGGAGTACCTGGAGAAAATCTCTAAGCACGTGGAAAAAATGCAAACTCCATGCACGCACCACACCCCGCAGCGGGAATCAAATCCTCGGCGCTGAAGGTGTGAGGCCGCAATTTTCGGAAATTGAAGGTGAATTAAACCAAAATATCACATACATTACATAAAATCCACAGTGCATCATCATTTCTTGAAACACAAAATGCAACCATATTCAGTTCCACAAAGCATTTCATATGTCTTATTTCATGTATACATAAAAATCGTCAAGGGTTAAAACTGAATAATAACTTTTTCTGAAGTGCTTTTTGTGTGAAACATGTTATACACATTATTTTATAGAATAATTGTCATTAGAGTATGTATTATTAAGGACAACAAAGCGAAACAAAAGAACCAAAACAACAACAATTGTTGTTGTTGTTATTATTATTATTATTATTATTATTATTATTATTATAACGTCTTGTGGTGAAGTTCCATGATTGTTTTTAAATGCTGCTGCTATTACAGATGCAAATTCGAACAAAAACAAACGGTATATTTTAGACTGTTAAAAGTCGTTAAAAAACTGTCACATTTAATTCTTTAGTCATTTCAAACTAAGACATTAAACAAGATGGACCAGCTTATCGACCGCTGCCTTGTTTTCGTCGGCCGGAGGGTGCTGGGACTACCCCCAAAACACACTGGGATCCCACGCCCTCTGGTGGTGATAGGCGTCGGGGGTGGAGCGGTGGCTCTTGCCCTCATTTATTTATTTTATAGAAAATCCTCCAAGGATGGTAACGTTACAAAAATCTCTCTCTCTCTCTCTCTCTCTCTCTGCCTTTCCTTCTCAGTTTATAAAGTAAAGAAGTAAAGTACATTTTATCAGCCTGAGCAGAGTAGATGTGACCAGGCAGGATGTTTCAATCTTACTTTGATTCTGTAAGGCTGCTTTGCGACACATGTGCTGTATAAATACCATTTAATTGCACTGCATTCAAATTATCCCGATATATAAACCTACAGAGTAAACATTGCGTAACACACACATAAGGTTTAGTTATACTGTTAGTGATAAGTCAGTCACATGAAATTAAGTTTTGTTAGCGGTTCTTTAAAACTCTGTTACGGATGCACTTATAGGCCTCTGAAATAACCTAGGAGGGGTTATACAGATGTGATTTAAAAAATAAATAATGATAACATGCTCCATCATGTGATGATTACAACTTCTCGCAAATAGCGCCTCCAGTGGTCAGTTCGAAGAACTTGCCGAAAATCTTTAGAATGTATACTGCATATGCTTTATTTGATTCATATTCAGATGCATGTCAGCTCATGTGATTTTTTATTTTTGCATTTCTTCCAGACGAAATCATCGAAAGGTTAAAAAGAGTAGAAAGGAACACGACCCTGTTACTTTAAAAATGAATTGACGATGTAAGTGAGAAATGCTTCATATTCAAACTAGAGCTGAAGCACACATCTTTATCACTGTATATTTCTGTACATGCAGTGCCTTGCAAAAGTATTTATACCCCTTGAACTGTTCGTCACGTTACAACCACAGACGTATGTGGATACACAACAAAATGTATTTTATTGGGATTTTATTTGATAGACCAACAGTAAACGGCACATAATTGTGAAATGGAAGAAAAATAATAAATAAAATAAAAATTTCAAATGTTTTACATATATATATATATATATATATATATATATATATTTTACATAACTAAAATCAATTGGAACCAATTACCTCCAGAAGTCACATAATTAGTTAATAGAGTCCAGCTGTGTGTAATTTAATCTCAGTATAAATACAGCTGTTCTGTGAAGACCTCAGAGGTTTGTTAGAGAACATTAGTGAACAAACAGCATCAAGGCACAAGACAGGACAGGTCAGGGATAAAGTTGTGGAGAAGTTTAAAGCAGGGTTAGGTTATAAAAATGTAATGTAATAAAAATGTAAATGTTTATAACTTGTAAACCAGGAGTTTTTTTTTTATTGTTGCTGTTTTTGTTATTTTAATAGAGGATATTTTGCAGTGTTATGTGTGTGTCAGTTTGCAGCCAGGGCTTGTGGATTAAATGTGAAAGTTAATGAATCAGAAAATAAATGCTAATTTATTGTAAACCCAAAAGATATCCATGGTGTATCATGCCTAAGATAAGACTGTTTTAAATGTTTGTTTCATTTCCACTTTCTGGTTCTCAGCCCGTCCTGTAGATGGCCCTGGAGGTGATGGTCCTGGAGGTGGTGGCCCTGGAGGTGATGGTCCTGGAGGTGATGGCCCTGGAGGTGGTGGCCCTGGAGGTGATGGCCCTGGTGGTGATGGCCCTGGAGGTGATGGGCCTAGAGGAAGAAAGAAGAGTCGATCTTTAATACATTAAGAATTAGTCATATTACAGTTGTAGTGTTAAATCAATTAAAGCAATAACAATTGACGCCTTTTGGTTTTTGTCAATAAAGACAACATCTTCAGCATCCTGATGCTCCAATTTCCTAAAACACAAAATACTCAAATAGTTGAGTCTTGCTGAATTGATTTACGACATTCGGTTTTAATTCACAACAGAGACTAAGAAGTAATTAGTGAGCAGTTAAACTGAGAGTGATGAAACTGTACGTTTCCTCTCATTGTGCAACATTCCTTTCCTCCTAGCCTTTTCTTACATTACTTGCAATCAGTGATATTCATTCACTACTGAGTCATATTGACTATAATCACGGCTATACAACTCTGGATTCTGATGGGTCATAAGGTGTTCATTAGTTTTTCTATAACAGAAGCTCTGATAGTACTGCATGATTACATTAATGCACTTGTTCTGGTACCTTGATGTGCAAATAGTAAAACGCTCACACGCTTTCACGAAGAGGATATTCGGGTTTGAAGAATAAAGGCTCTTTGCATTCCAGTGCTTACTTTACACCCACTGTTAACAAACCCGAGGCATGCAAACAGCGCATTTTGGTGGACTTTTTTTATTTTAACGCTAAAATAAATCCTCAATAATTCACCATTGGTACCAGTAAAATGTAAAATAACAGATCATAGTTAGTGCCTGACGTATTGCAGAGATCTTAAATAAAAATACAGAATAAAAGTAAAAGAGCACACTAATTGGAAAAAAAAAGCTTCAGTTTGCTAAGGAGCCTAAACAATGGACTGTGAAGCAATGGAGAAAGGTCATGTGGTCTGATGAGTCCAGAGTTACAGTTTCTCAGATAAGAAGAGAGGCAGATGAAGTGATGGAGTGCCCAATGTCTACCGAACTAGCCTGTGGAGGCAGTGTTATGATCTGGGGTTGCTTCAGTTGGTCAGGTCTAGGCTCAGCAACGTTATGTGCCCAAGAATCAAGCTCAGCTGACAACCTGAATGCACTGAATGATCAGGGTTTTCCATCAGTGGATTTTTTTTTCCTGATGGCACAGGCATATTCCAAGATGACACTACCAGGATTCATCCGGTTCAAATTGTGAAAGAGTGGTTCAGAGAGCATGAGACATCATTTTCACACACGGAGTGGTCACCACAGAGTCCAGACCTTAACCCCATTGAGAGTCTGCTAAATGTGCTAAATAAGAGCTTAATCATCAATACAAGATCTCCATATCTCTAGTTATGTAATTTTTAAAAATGTATAATTATAATGTCAATATTAGCTACCAAGCTACCTAGGGGGTGGGAATTGTCAAGACCAAACTGAAGAGAAAAAAAGTCCTTTCCCTATCCTCTCCTCTACCTTAAACTCAGGGCTGTGATCAGTGTAACGGGTGTGCACACACACTCACTCGGGCAGGCGAGCAGTTTCGGCACATCATGGGCTTGTTCTCTGTAACTCAGAGAACAAGGCAAGCTGATCACTGTGGCCATTCAGATAAGCCTCAGACACATCAATCACCTGAGAACAGAGTTTAAACAGATTATAAACCCTCCTCCAACCCTACCTCCGAGCGCCCAGTGACCCGATTTACTCTGTTTACTAAACAACATATGATTATTAGGAGGAACATGGTTTTTCACAGAATATTCTTCAGATGGTACTAAGACATCCTTAAAACAAGCTGATTATTTTTCATCTCATCTCTGTTTCTCTCTCTCTCTCTCTCTCTGGTTCACGCCTTGCCTCTCTCTCTCTCTGTATCCCCTCTATTTCACTGTGTTTCACTCTCTCCCTTTCTCAATGGTAAACAATATGAACGAACCCCTGGTATAACGAGGTCCTCTGGTTACTATATGCAGATACCAGGACAAAGCACCAGAAAATACTCTTAGGCCAAGTGCTGCCTCTATCTAAACTATCTAAACTCATATGTGAAGAATTTAATCGGAGAAGGAGGTCAGAGGAACACCTCTTTAGAGATGGGGGGAAAAAATCAATAAATTTATGAAACGAGATTCTTTTGTGTGCTGATTCATGGATAGGCCACAAAATCAACCCTAAATCTATTTTTTATCATGCTTATAATACAGATCAATACAGATCAATTCTGATCAACAGCCGTTGATCAGAATTGGTTTTCAGTTTGACCTCAGATATAAACAATTCTCTATCGAGTGCAGAAGCTTCTGAGTGCTGCAAAAGAAACACATTTTTTGCATATGTACATATTTATGCCGTTACATTATCAAAAATCATACGCATTAAAAGCCTTTTGTCCAAACTCTGAACGAATTAGTCAGACCCACTCATTACACAGGCTTGCACCAGTCTCAAAACACCAAAGTTACACACCAAACTCTCAAAACATTAGTTACCATGCGCTAGCAGCCACTCAACACATGCACTCGTTGTCTAATTTTGAGGAGATAAAACGATTATGTTTCTTTATAATCCTACAGATGGCGCACTCTGAATTATTTCCACATTGGCATCCTGTGTGATAGGAGGGAATTATTGCCCAAGTTTGTTTAGAAATAATAATTATGGCAGATGACAGATACGTGCTGCTCCGTTAACTGTTAAACTCTTGTATTTGAAGTTATTTTGTATACTGTAGGTTCACTGCTGCGTTTGTTTTTTAAGTGAGAAAATTATTATGTTATAAGGAATTAGGCTGCATTTAATTATGTATTAAACATTTTTAAAGGTTTAAAATTGTAACAAAATCTGTAAAAAAAAAAAAGTGTAATATCGAACTGGAATATTTATTAAATCGTGATACTTATAGAACCGCAATTATAATCGAATCGGCCCCGTGGTATCGTGATATCGGGAGGTGACTGGTGATTCCCATCTCTTCTTCTCTTAGTGCAGCAAGTTTACTGTTTTTACTGTTATGCTGAGAGGACACGCTTCCTTTGTCACAGCAGGAATTTTATTTTAATGTAATGAAGGTAATGAGCTGCCATATTCCTCTCCTCTCTGCAGGCTTCCCTCAGCACGGCATCTCTTCAGCACGGCATCTGACCGAGACATCAAGCTGTCCTTCAGCATGTCATGATCACATGATCGTGTCCTGAACTATTAAGAAACTTCCTGAGTAATAATGATGCTAGAAGACAAACACTCTTCGGCGTGTGTGTGTGCGTGCACACATGACCTCGGGCACTTGGTAAGCTCAGAAGGAGAACTGCATGTCTTTGCACTGTGAGAGGAAACCAGAGTAACCAAAGGAAACCCACCAAGCACGGGGAGAACATGCAAACTCCATGCACACAGACCCTAAGGTGGGAATCGAACCATCGACCCTGGTTAGCGACAGTGCTACTTCTACAATTCACAATTCTTTTCCTGATGCCTTGGTTGATTTCTCTTGCTGTTTCCATAATGTCAAAGAAAGAGACTGTGTGTTTGAGGTGTCCTTTATATGCATCCACAGATGTGGCACTAATTAACTCAAATGGAATCAATTAACCTATCAGAAGCTTCTTAAGCTCAGAATGGAATCATCTGGAGTTTTCTTTTTGTTTAAAGACACAATAAACTTAGTGTATGTATACTACTGACTTTAATGAAAGTGATTTAAAAAGTACATAAAATTCTCAAATCACTCAATTCTGACATTTAACAAATGCAAAAAATATATTAATATTTATTGATGTAAAACAGAAAAACGTTTGACAGCAAAGAAAAAAAGTTTGTGTTTTTTTTAAGTGTATGTAAATATCTGGTTTCAACTATATAAATTAAAAAGTGAAATTAGAAACAGAACATCTGAAGAATTGCAAAAAAAATAAATAATCACGGTATAGTTGGGGTGGATGAGGAGAGTGTAATGGAGTGAAGAGATGGTCTATGAAAGCCTCATCTTGTTCCAGGGGAAGGTCTCTCAGCTGGTCGTTTTCAGGAAGGAGGAACGGTCCTGTTCTTTAGGTTGCGTCACCGCAGTGCGAGACGAGGACACGGAGAGCAGACACAGGAGGAGAACCTGCAGAGCCATGATCTACGGGAGCAGCTGAGAACCAGGAAGTGGAAATGGAACAAACATCAAAAACATCTCATCTTGGTGTAGAGTCTAAGCATGATACATCAGGAAATGTAATTAACTTTCACATTTAATCCATAAGTCCTGGCTGTACACTGACACACACATAACACTGCAAAATATCCTCTATTAAAATAATAAAAACCTCCTGGTTTACAAGTTATAAACATTATGACTTTTTTGACATTTCTATCATTAACATTGACTCTTCTCTGATTAATGTTCTCCTTGCCCTGTCAGTTTAGGTGGGCTGTCATGTCTTGGTATGTTTGCAGTGCCGTACTCTTTCCATTTCCGGATGATGAATGGAACAGTGCTTTGTGAGATGTTCAAAGATAGGGATATTTTTTAAATAACCTAACCCTGTTGTAAACATCTACACAACTTTATCCCTGACCTGTCTTGTGTGTTCCTTAGGCTTCATGATCTCTAACAAACCTTTGAGGCCTTCACAGAACAGCTGCATTTATACTGAGATTAAATTACACACAATAAATTACACACAGCTGGAATCTGTTTACAAAATTAGGTGACTTCTGAAGGTAATTGGTTTCACTGGATTTTAGTTAGGGGTAAGGGGCCGAAAAAAGAAAAAAAAACTTTTTTATAAATAATTTATTATTTTTCTTCCAATTCACAATTATGTGCCATGTTGTGTTGGTCTATTACATACATACACATAGGTTGGTCTATTACAGTGCCAGGCACTGTATGTACAAATAACCTAATATACAAAGGTTTGTGCTCTAGTCTTCAGCTCTAGTTTTAATATGAAACATCTGTCACTTACATTTTGTTGACGTAATCTTTGTAGCGTTTCTTCAATGCTTTCAAGTCTTCTATTGAATTCAATGAGATAGGCTTGTGGTAATAAATGCAAAAACAAAACAAAAAAAATCACATGAGCTGAAATGCATCTGAATATTAATAAAATAAAGCATATACATTATACATAAAAATATTTTGGGCAAATTCTTCAAACTGGGTTCTATATATCTTGGCGAGAACTGACCACTGGAGGCGCTATTTGTGAAGTCGTAACCATTACAGAGAGCACGTGGAGCAGCAGGTGTGTTTATAAACTATCACTAATTCACCTGTAGGTGGCATGGTGGCTTAGAGGTTAACACTGTTGCCTTGCACCTCCATGGCCAGGGTTCAATTGCTGCCTCGGGGTCTGTGTGATTGGAGTTTGCATGTTCTCCCTGTATTTAGTGCGTTTTCTCCGGGTACTCTGGTTTTCCTCCCACAGTCCCAAAGACATGCAGATTAGGCTAATAGGTGTTCCCAAATTGCCCGTAGTAAGTGAATGAGTGTGTGTGCATGTGTGAATGAGCATGTGTGCCGGTGATAGATTGGCATCATGTCCTTGTTATTCCCTGCCTCATGCCCTAAGCTTGCAGGGATAGGCTCCAGGCCCTGTGAGCCCGTACAGGATAAGCGCTATAGAAGATGACTTAACGAGGACATTTCTGCAAATTTATGAGAAATGCATAAAGACCTTGTCATCACCACATTATTTCTCGTTTGCAGAACCTGTGACTGTTTTTTTTGCATCTTTTCCTGTCAGCCATTCATCAAATATTGTAATAATCCCTAGTCACATCATAAGCATACTTTTCAGAAACCTTGGGAAATGTTTATGGGGAAAAAAATCAAATCACCACAAAAATGTTTAGATTTTTCAGACTCTGGTTTATAACCAATTCTCAATTATTGATGCAAATTAGAGCTGATACAGCCAATAAAGTTATATTGATCTAGCACTTCAATAGGACACCAGTTACTTCTTAGAATTATTCATAACGTAGCAGCTTTGCAGTGCAATTGTGCAGAGTTTACACAGGAGGGTGCAAAATAAATGAATAAATATATAAATAAATGAACCAATGAATGAATGAATAAATAAAACATACAGTGGGATGCAGATCATGAGTGGAAATGCTTCGCTGAAGGTCAGAGGAGAATGGTTCTTGACCCATTTGTACATTTTTGCACTCGGCTGCTGTGACGTTGGATAATAGCATGAACGAGCAAGTGTACAGGTGTTCCTATTAAAGTGGCCAGTCACTGAATATACGAATAATTTGAAGGAGCAGGAGAAATGCATTTGTAATGAAAACAGGATAAATTTTTAGTCCTCAAAGCAACTCCACCCTCTATTGATCATTTTTAATATTATTTTTAAAAATGTCCGGGACTGCTAGTTCTATTTCAGCTGATGTTAACTTCTAGATCAAAATATCTAAACCTGACAGAAAAAAAAAAAAATTCCAGATTCAATGCAGGGCTAAATTGTAGACCACAGTTTCTATAATGGGCTTTGATAAACCCCTTTTACTGGGGCATGTGAACCAGTACTGATCTTCTGTGGACCAGTAAACGTTTTAAACAAGATCCTATTTTTCGCAATGCTGATCATCCTAAAATACAAGCTGAGAGAGCGACCTTGTGGTCCGGGTCACTACATCAATATGTGCGTGTTGTAGCTGGTTCATGGCAGATTATACACACAGCACTCCATGTACTGTATCAGCCCATCAAACAAGAACAGGATTGTGGTACAATAATAAAAATATAAACGACATAAAAAAATTACTTTAATCTCTTTTTATTATCATACCGCAATCCTGTTCTTGTTTGGTGGCTCAGTGGTAGGTGTTTCACCTGCCATGCGAAAGGGTCGGGTTCGATTCCCAGCCACTGGATACAGTGCCGGTCCCAAGCTCCGGGTAAAATGGGAGGGTTGCATCAGGAAGGGCATCCGATGTAAAACCTGTGCCAAGCTTGTATGTGCGGACCAAGTGTCCGCTGTGGCGACCCCTTGCCCCCGAAAGACCAACAACATATACAAACTGCATTTTTAGAAAGCTAATGGCTGGAGTTTGTAGCAATAATAAACTGAATTATAGTACAACTGTGGCCCAAAAATACAACACCAGATTTTTGTGTGAAGGTCCCTATTGTTCTTCTAAGGATTATTACGGCCCAAGTACTATGACAATGGCACTATGTCATCATAGCAATCTTGTCATCATCTTTGCTATGATAGTGCTGATACACTGCCAATGTCATAGTTTGTGAGGGCCCGATTGTTTTTCTAAGCATCTTTTAAAGAGCCCAAGCACTATGATATCAACGCGAGGACGTCATAACTATGTCATTGTCATCGTCATTATGATAATGTCTGATAGTGCTGATGCCAGTGTGCAAAGGCCCTATTTTTTTCAATTTTTCAATTTATTTCATCGGGGACTTTTTGGAGGTCTTATCATGTCTTAAAAAGCAAACAGGTTGTGAGGTGTATAAATAATTTGTTAAATAAAAAAAATAGCTGGGTTTTATTGGCACGATAGTTGGCTTTTGGAGAAGCGTCTATGTATAATCACTCATTTAAAATGTAAGCAGACAAATAAACAGATAAGCCATACTGTAGCCTGACACTGCAATATGTTTGATATGCTGCGAGGTTTCCTTCCGTAATCTTAAACGGTTTTCTAGGGCGTGAATTGGAACGCGCATGCGCAGAAAGCTTGCTAGGAAACGATGACTAAGATGAATTGATAGAACACCTGTGACCTGCGTTTCAGAAACACTTATTAGCTTCAGATTTTATTCGGTCCACTCAAGGGTAAGAAAACGCGCGTGTTGTCAGTTTTGTACGTTTATAATAAAACCAGAGACTCTCGGCGATTAGTTTTTTTTTTTTTACAGTGCAGGTTTATCTATTGCGAGGAGTGATTTTTTTTCCCTTATCATAATTCAAACGCCTACTTAGTCAACGCTATAAATAAATAAATAAATACGTGATATTACGTACATTCAGTGGAAATATAATAATACACTCCGTATCCCACGACTGCAACTCCTGCCGTAAACAGCAAAGTGCTCAGTGACACACCTTCTGTCTCCGCCATCTCGAGCTAAATCCGTTAATATATCACCTCCGTCTGTCAAAAGTTTCGATAAGCAATTGAAGCCCAGGCTTGGTACCAGCGCATTTTTTCTACGCAGGGTCAACTATGACGTAACAGCGGGGAGGTGGACGTAACACCAGGGCTGCGTTATTCCACTGCGTACTTAAGCGGTACTCGGGAGCAGTACAGACAATTCAATTCAATTTTATTTGTAGGGCGCTTTTAACGATGGTCATTGTCGCAAAGCAGCTTTACACAACCGAAGAAACTATGGAAGTTTGTATGGAATGTGAATGTGTATGAATCATGATGGCCAGATAGTCCCTGACGAGAAAGCCGAGGGCGCCAGTGGCAAGGAAAAACTCCCTGAGATGGCAATAGGAAGAAACCTTGAGAGGAACCGGACTCACCAGAGAACCCATCCTCATAAGTTCATAATGATGGGTCGTACTTGAACAAGTATATTCCATGCGGAATATCATAGGTTGTGTGCAGGAGTCAGTTCATCTGTTTCGAGTCTTCAGGTTTCCCGAGTCGTTCGTTCATCACATCACAGTTCCATAAGCTTTACAAATACAGTCTGAATTAATTAATTAATCTTTTATTTTTTCTTATAATAATATATATTTTTTATCTTTTTTGTTATGTGATCAATGTTTGTATAAGTAGTAGATGCTACAGAAGTAACATTTTAATAACATTTTGCTACTGTTTAATGAACGAAATGACCCGAAAAAAGATTCAGTAAATTTTGCTTAAAACTAACTATAACGTAACCAGTTCTGCTCCATGTGGCTGGAATGTTGGTTACGAGATCTTCCCTCGACAGGATTCCTCCATTAGAAACACGCTGCAAATCAAACGTCACTTGCTCTGTGCATTAACCCGGAAACGTACACAGCTCAGATACTGAAGCGTGATTTCAGGCTATAGGCAAAAACCTGTTTAATTACACCAGCAATGTTTTTAATGATTTATTTTAAAGCGTGTCACCTTTTCTATGTTGAAATTAAATAATAAATAAATAGGCCTTTTTATTAGCTACACACTAATAAACAAACCTGATTCCAGAGGAAACCACAAGGATTTTCTTTTGCTGGTGTTATGGTGTGCTTGACGTTTTTTCAGACTACTCTGAAATAAACTTATCGTTTCCCATTAATGTGCATGTACTGTACTGGGAATGGATTTTTATGGGAGGGTTGCGTCTGTGGCGACCCCTCGACAGAAGCAGCTGAAAGACTAACATCATCAACAACAATAACGTGAGGATGGGTTCCCGGTTGAGTCCGGTTTATCTGAACGTTCCTTCCTATTGCCATCTCAGGGAGTTTTTCCTTGTCACCGCCGCCCTTGGCTTGTTTTCAGGCTTATTTTCCAGCTAGATCATGACCACTCTGGTGATCTCAGACCAGTCAACACTATTGTTTCATAACAAGGGGTGTGTGGCAACAGTCCAAGAATAATTGCAGTTATTGGGATGCTGTTACGTCCTCAATTGTACACAGGCGATAGTGCTGATCAGTAAAAGCTTTGAGGTCTAGTAGGTAAGTCTTCGAGGTAGTTGATGATAATTAGTGTTGCCAACTGTCCTGTAAAATATATAATCGTTCCATATTTTGATGCTAAAAGACCTGTTCTTTATCAAACCACTATTTGTTCCATATTTTAAGAATCAAAGTGAAATCTACAGGATAGTAATATTCCAGGTCAGACTACTAAGGCAAGGTGATGTGTATGTGAGACAGTTAGTCAGTGGATAGAAGGAAACACCTCCTTTGTCTCAGCCTGTTTCTCATGATATCTCCCAAAGCAGAGAACAGAGAATGCACCCCTCACTGTTCGACCTCTTTTATTTCATTGTCATTTTGAACAGCACTTTGAACCGCTTTGTGCATGTTTGTTTAAATCAACCTGGGACTTTTTATTAGCAGAATAACATAACAGTTATGAGAGTAAAACTCCCTTTATTGCTTGATATAATCCCCTGCTACACTAATGCACTTATCCCAGTGTTTCACTAGTGCTTGGACACTATCAAGGTATTATAATTATATCTCCGTTCTAAGGTGATATAAACACACAAGCCAACACAGAACATGAGGATCACCCTCCGGTTGAGCATCACACCCTGATTGAAGTCAAAGGTTTTCTCCAGTCTTTTTGGATTATCCAAATCGAGGGCACATATTAGTCCATACTTGAGCATGGCTGTCAATGTCGTCCATGACGACGTTATCTTCCAGTATGACACCAGTGCTGGATGCAGATTGGATTTTGGACTTGGCTTCTGGCTGTCTTCAGGTAGGGCAGTCAAAAAAGGAAGATAGAATATAGAATAAAGTTAATCCTAATAAAGACCTCCTTGACTTAATTGGATAAATCATAATTTAATTATTTGGCATTAATTTCCTGACCAAATATATTTGGTCGTTCATTTAAAGGAAGAAATTTTTTAACCATCCCATCAATGCATTTTTATTGATTTGTTAATCATTATAATTTTTATTACATTTTTTCTTTTTTTAAACAGTGAAGGTCTAGGCTAAACTTGATTTTGGAGCAACAGCAGCTCAAGCCATTGCTAGTTTTCCTGGGATTTGTTTATTATAATAAAGCTATAGAAAATCTCCGGTCTTACCCTTTATGAAAATTCATGCATGCTTAAAAAGTAGACTGGATTACTTTATTTATTTAAAAAAAACTGCCAACCTAGACAAGGATTTTTCAAGAAGCATGTGACCAATTCCAGTCTTAGGGTTAAAGATCTGTGGCACCCTGTGCTTGATCCTGACTCAGCAATGCAAGAGTGCTTAGCAATACCTGCCTTAGCAACTTCCGTAAAAAAATTTTCAATATTTATATATCCTCAGCCAGGTTCTGCAGGATGTTCTGCTTCTTGTGAATGTGGCATGCATTTACCATCTCCTATCTAAATATTTCCCTGCCTCAGTCTATATTGAAAATCCAGAGAAAAATATGACCCGTCAAAGGCAGAAGGCCACCCGGTCACATGAGGTCAACTTTAATGTTAATGCACTGAGTAAAGATATTATATTATGTTAATATTACATTTTCTAGAGAGTTAGGGGCCTGGTGGCTCATTGGTTGCTGTTTCGTCTGACATGCGGAAGGTTTATGGTACTTATGATTAAATAAATGATGCTAAAGACACTTAAACAGAAATTCGTAAGCTTTTAGTAATTTACATATTTATTAAAGTCATTGTATAAATTACTAATTTGTGTGCAACATAAATAAGAGGAATAGATTCTGCGCATGCTCCCAACCACCGGCGCCAAAATGGCAGATCAGCAGCCGAGAGCTCTCTCATCGTCTCAGGTAAGATTTTTTTTTTTTCCCACAGATTCGGACATGTTTAAGAAAAGTAAAATGACTAATATGTTTGAACTATAGTACGAATGGCGGCGCGCATGCGCCTAATCGAGTCGTCTTCCCTCGGATATTGTAAAAACGAGTTTTGTGTGTGTAAACGGTCAGAGTCGTATATTTCAGAGTTGTACTGTAACAAGCTCTTGTATCTGTAAGCTGTTGTGGCCATAGATTTTGTACAAAACACAGAATTACGCACAAATCTTTTTTTTTTTTTTTTACGCACGATTCTGTTTGACAGTGATTTTATTCCGTAGTAATTAATGATTAGCTGCTCTCTGCGTAGCCAGGTGTCAGAGCGACTGGTTTATAGTTCCCTGGTACACTGGCATCTTTTCCTGGTTTCATTATTGGTATAGAATTATTACCTAATTGGTTTTCCGCTTGAGTAGCCCGCAGAATAACGCGGCACTTGTTTTCAGTCCACCTCCCGGCTGTGACGTCACAGTTGACGCTGTGACGAACAAACGTAGAAGCCTGGGCTTCATTTGATCGGAAGTGCTCGGTGAGAAGAGATGTGGTTAACAGACGGTGCACCACCGTGCTCTTTGAGGGGAGAGCTGTGTGCGGCAGGAGTTCTATGCGGAGTCTTATTTTATCTTTATACTAAAGGTAAGAAATATCACTGCTTTTCACTGCGGTAAAGTGCGTTTGATGCTCGATGTTCGTTAGATATTCAGCTTTTGCTGTCCGTCTACATGCAACACAGAGATTTGGGACGAATATTTGGTCTTGTGATATGTTCATGTATTTGCATTAAATGTGCTTCAAGTAGGAACTGTCAAATTTCGACGTGTTTAAAGTCAATATTAACAAAACTATTTATTCTGGGAGGCACATAACCCCGTTAAAAGCGGAGCCAATCTCACAAGAGGAATTATGGGGAAAAGAGCAATGGATTTCTTGTTTAATTGATTATTGTGCCAATAATAGTTTATATATATATATATATATATATATATATATATATATATATATATATATATAGGAGTTTAACGAGGGAAAGAGCTCTTGTCACATGCTGCTAGGTTGGAGTGAGACATCACAAGAGGAATTGTGTGTCAATAATAGATTAAAATTACAAAAAACTATTCATTACTTATTTAATTGATTATTGTGAAAAAAAAGATCTTACATGTAATTCAGCTGTGTACTGTAAGTGGCATCTACAGTATCGTCATTGACTCATGCTGTTCTCTACGTTTTTATATAGTACATGCTTTTACATTTATATCCACTTAAAATATGACAGTTCCTACTTGAAGCACATTTAGCTTTCGTTCTAGCTTTGACTAGGCTAAGTGTTTGTGATAAAAATACAATAAGAGTAGTGGGGGTGCCTAAGGTGCTAATATCAATGCTTTTTTGGGCTTCTGGTAGAACTGTTTTTATTCCTAAATTTTTAAAGAGTTGTATAATAGTCATATGCTTTATTTGTATTCATTTATGCTCTGCTGAATGTCAGCTCACTCATGTTGATTTGGATTTTTCCCCCATGTAGACCCAGTGCAGAGAGTGTCTAAAACCATTTCTTCGATTGAGCGTGCTCTTCGGGATCAGGTGTGTAACCTTATATAGTGTAAATTTACTGTACCTTACTGGCAGCAGAAAATGCACAGTGTACTGTATTTTAAAATATAATACTCTAAATATCACTAGTTACAATTTTGATGCTTTTTTTTAACTCATATTGCCTAATAGACATAAGAGTCGATAATTATCATAAGTAGAGAGTTAATCGATATGCATTTTGCTGGATTACAGTTTAGGTACAATACAGTTTGTAACATGACTTTAGCTCATTATAATTCAGAGCATTTAGCTCTTAATTGATATTTGATTATAGTTTGTATTTACATTTTTTACTTAAGTAGTTACTGCCAGCAGTATAACATAGTAGGCTGTTAAATGATCGGATGCTAACCTCTTTGTCTCCTGGTTTAAAGATGCTCAAATGAATCCTGACTCACTAATAGCATCAAGGCTAAACTGTTTTGATAGAAGAGACAAAGGTCTTTTGTTGCTTCAGTCAGTGTCCTTGCTGCCTGGTATAACAGTAGAGACTACAATATGTTTTACAGTACATTGCGATTATACAGTAGGTATATAGATAGATAGAGTACTTTATTAATCCCAAAGTGAAATTGTATTGTTCACAGCAGCCAGTTTCTCAAATTATACAACAAATAAGCAACAAGTTATAGTCAAATTCAGAAAGGGGTTAAAAAAAACACATACGATACACTGTTTGCAATTTAAGGTGCATTAATCAGGTAAATACTGTTGCTATGTATATGATGAGTGTATATAGAGGTGTACCAACTGTACATAAGGTGCACCACCAAACTGAAATGTTAATAAAAGAGACATTTACATTTAGGCTTTTGGCAGACCAGCCATTGCCAGTGACTTACTTGATCCATGAGAAATGATGGGAAGCAGTGCTGGAGGTTCGGAGGGAATGTAATTAGAGCCCAAGTGTTGTAGGTGTGAAGGGCCATATTGGTTTTCCAAGGATTATTTTTTATTTTGTTCCACCATTCTGTTTGTGGCACGGGGCCTTCAGGGGCCATTTTGCTGCATAGCTCATACATACTTGCTGGTATACATGCGAAACCCGGTACACATTTAGAGCTCGTTGAACAGAACAACTTTCGCATTGCATGTCATGCGCTCTACGCCATAGGAAGTCAGTTAGCCAATCTCAATGCAAAATTGTAGAGGGATTTTTGATATCTAAAACAGGTCAGCCTTGATGATGCCTTAAACTTGTGACGAAAAGTGATTAATAACTTTCTGTGTAACATCTTCAGTGACATCAGATTTAGTGACATCATAGTGTGATGCTTTTCACTATGTACCAAATGTTAACACACAGATTCACACTCAAACACAGACAAAAACAAGTCACATGTCCCACAGACACACACACAGACTCACACACCATACACACAAACACGCACAACCACATCCACTAGTCACACACAGACTCACACACCCACATGGCTCTCACTCACACACGCACCGGCCTTTTGGAGGTCTTAACACAAAATTCCCACTATTCTATGCACACACACACACACACACATACACGCGCACAAACACAGTGGGTGCTGGTCCATTTTTAGCTTTGTAGGCGAGCATCAGTGTGTTAAATTTGATGCAGGCAGCTACAGGAAGCCAGAGGATGGTTGGATGGTTGAAAACAATCTGCGCAGCTGTATTCTGGATGAGCTGCAGGGGACAATTAAAGGACCTGATCATATCAGTGCAGTGAAAACAGAATGTACACACGTGGACAAAATTGTTGGTACCCTTCGGTCAATGAAAGAAAAACTCACAATGGTCACAGAAATAACTTTAATCTGACAAAAGTAATAATAAATAAGAATTCTATGAATGTTAACCAATGAAAGTCAGACATTGCTTTTCAACCATGCTTCAACAGAATTATATAAAAAAAATGAACTCATTGAACAGGCCTGGACAAAAATGATGGTACCCCTAACTTAATAGTTTGTTGCAGAACCTTTTGAGGCAATCACTGCAATCAAACGATTCCTGTAACTGTCAATGAGACTTCTGCACCTCTCTGCAGGTATTTTGGCCCACTCCTCATGAGCAAGCTGCTCCAGTTGTTTCCGGTTTGAAGGGTGCCTTTTCCAGACAGCATGTTTCAGCTCCTTCCAAAGATGCTCAATGGCATTGAGGTCAGGGCTCATAGAAGGCCACTTTAGAATAGTCCAATGTTTTCCTCTTAGCCATTCTTGGGTGTTTTTAGCTGTGTGTTTTGGGTCATTGTCCTGTTGCAAGACCCATGACCTGCGACTGAGACCCAGCTTTCTGACACTGGCCAGCACATTTCTCTCTAGAGTCCCTTGATACTCTTGAGATTTCATTGTACCCTGCACAGATTCAAGACACCTTGTGCCAGATGCAGCAAAGCAGCCCCAGAACATAACAGAGCCTCCTCCATGTTTCACAGTAGGGACAGTGTTCTTTTCTTGATATGCTTCATTTTTCCGTCTGTGAACATAGAGCTGATGTGCCTTGGCAAAAAGTTCCATTTTTGTCTCATCTGTCCATAGGACATTCTCCCAGAAGCTTTGTGGCTTGTCAAAATGTAGTTTGGCATATTCCAGTCTGGCTTTTTTATGATTTGTTTTCAACAATGGTGTCCTCCTTGGTCGTCTCCCATGTAGTCCACTTTGGCTCAAACAACGACGGATGGTGCGATCTGACACTGATGTTCCTTGAGCATGAAGTTCACCTTGGATCTCTTTAGAAGTCTTTCTGGGCTCTTTTGTCACCATTCGGATTATCCGTCTCTTTGATTTGTCATCAATTTTCCTCCTGCGGCCACGTCCAGGGAGGTTGGCTACAGTCCCATGGATCTTAAATTTCTGAATAATATGTGCAACTGTAGTCACAGGAACATCTAGCTGCTTGGAGATGGTCTTATAGCCTTTACCTTTAACATGCTTGTCTATAATTTTCGAATATCCTGAGACAACTCTTTCCTTCGCTTCCTCTGGTCCATGTTGAGTGTGGTACATACCATGTCACCAAACAACACAGTGACTACCTGGAGCCCTATATATAGGCCCACTGACTGATTACAAGATTGTAGACACCTGTGATGCTAATTAGTGGACACACCTTGAATTAACATGTCCCTTTGGTCACATTATTTTCAGTATTTTCTAGGGGTACCATCATTTTTGTCCAGGCCTGTTCCATGAGTTTATTTTTTTTAATAATTCTGTTGAAGCATGGTTGAAAAGCAATGTCTGACTTTCATTGGTTAACATTCATAGAATTTTTTTAAATTATTACTTTTGTCAGATTAAAGTTATTTATTTATGTGACCATTGTGAGTTTTTCTTTCATTGACCGAAGGGTACCAACAATTTTGTCCACGTGTGTATATGAGTCTTTTTATAGGGTTGTCAGAGGAGATCTCTCTCCTGGCACAGAGCATTGTAAAGTGTAATTGGCAGAAAAGACTTCCGGTACAGTTCTTTGTCACAGCAGAACTGAAGCATTCTCCTGCTGAAGGTACGCCACTGTTTACTGTATGTAGTAGGTTATGTAGGAGATGTGAGGTTCTCCATGATGGTTAACAGTTTCTTTCTTTCTGATTCCTTTGTTGTGAAATGGAGGGTCTATGACCAACTCAAACATAACACTGTCGACCGTGCAGACCAATAGCACATAAAAATAAGCCATGTTGCGTCATTCACTGCAGAGCTAAACACTGCTTCTGCAAGCAACATCAGCAATGTTTCAGCTTTGTGAAATGTTTCATGACCATGCAATGGAGTTTTGTTTTTTGTCAAGTACTGTTGCAGATTGGCAAACTGTTGCTTCAATTGCTGCTGAACATCTAACATGTAAGGACATGAAATCGAGATGATTTCCCAGAACCAGTCTTCTAGCTCCAGACAGTGATACGTACAGCTCTCCTGCTGCTGTAGCTTACATTACAACAACAGCAAATCTATGCGAACTAGAAAGCAAGTTAAATCTCTGTGGGGAAGTAATTTAAGTAATTTAAGGTTGTCCACACACAGTGGTGACACTGGTGCCTGTTTGCTAGGTAACTAGCTGAGATTAGCTACCAGAAACATCAGCAAATGGGACAAAGCAACACTGACCTATTGGTTGTGTGAAACAGCAAATCTTACCCAGCTGTCAAGCAGAAACAGAGCAACTACCACATCTTTTATTCATGCTATTTAGCTATCTTTTGGTTCCCAAAAACCCATCAAGCACAATGATGAAACTGGCTTTCATGAAGAACATCCCAGGAAAGCAAGACCAAAACTTATTCGTAGTGCTACCAGCCTCACAAATCACAACTTTACAGCATCTCAAATTAGAGCTGTCATGAAGGCTTTTCAGATCATACAGAGGGGGAAAAAATTATTTGACTTTGTACCTCGTATATTTTGTAAATTTGCTCATTTACATTTACTTACATGACGAGTCTATAAGTTTTATCATAGGATTATTTTAAAGGATGGAGACAGAATTTCAATCAAAAGTCCAGAAAAAACACATTATAAAAATTTTATAAATTGAGTTGCATTTAAGTAATACAAAAAAAAGGGTTTGATCCCCAACCAACACACAATCTGGCTACCATAGATTCATGTGAAGAAGGTGCTCCTAACAACAACTCATCATTATGTGTATAAAAGCCACCTGTCCACAGAATCTCTATCTTCCATTCAAATCTCACCACAATGGGCAGGACCAAAGTGCTGTCAAAGGACATCAGGGACAAGACTGTAGACCTGCATAAGGCTGGAATGGGCTACAAGACCATCAGCTATAAGCATGGTGAGGAGGAGATGACTGTTGGATTGATTATTCGCAAATGGAAGAAATACAAAATAACCACCAATCGTCCTCGGTCTGGGGCTCCATGCTAGGTTTCACCTCATGGGGTAAGGATGATCATGAGAAAAGGTTGGGATCAGCACAGAGCTACATGGGAGGAGCTTATGAATGATCCCAAGGCAGTTGGGACCACGGTCACCAAACAAACCATCGGTAACAATACGCTGCCATGGATTAAAATTCTTCAGCAGCTGCAAAGTCCCCCTCCTCAAGAAGGCATATGTACTGTACAGGCCAGTCTGAAGTTTTCCAATGAACAGAGAAAGATTGGGAGAAGGTGCTTTGGTCAGATGAGGCCAAAGTCAAGCTCTTTGCATCAACTTGACTTGCTGAGTTCAGAGGAAGAAAAATGCTGACTGTGACCCTAAGAACACCAATACTACAGTCAAGCATGGCGGTGGAAACATCATGCTGTTGGGATGTTTCTCTGCTAAAGGTACAGGCTGACTCTGACTTGGATGAGATCTTGGATGAGGACCTCCTGAAGACGGGTTGTGGATTTGTCTTCCAGCATGAAGGATTGTCTCAAGAAGAAGCACATTAATCTTGGAATGGCGTAGCCAGACCTTACTCCTATAGAAAATTTATGGGAGGTGAAACTTAGAGTTGCCAAGCGTCAAGCAAGAAACCTTAAGGATTAGGGCATATCTGTAAAGAATAGTGGACCAAAATCCCTCCTGAGATGTGTGCAAACCTGGTAACCAACTACAAGTAACGTCTAACCTCTGTGCTTGTGAACAAGTGTTTTGCTTGGGGATCAAATACTTTTGCTCTCAATTTATAACCTTTGTATCATGTGCTTTTTCTGGATTTTGGTTGATATTCTGTCTCTATCCTTCACAGGTCACCTATAATTGAGTGGTGGCTCAGAGGGTTAAGGCACTGAGTTACTGATCGAAAGATTGGCGGTTCAATTCCCAGCTCAGCCAGGTTGCCATTGTTGGGCCCTTGAGCGAGGCCCTTAACCCTAACTGCTCCAGGGGCGCTGTACCATGGCTGACCCTGCGCTCTGACCCCAGTTACGCTGGGATATGCGAAGAAGGAATTTCACTGTGCTGTAATGTATATGTGACAAAATAAAAGGCTTTACTTTACTATAATAACAATTATAGACCGGTTATTTCTTTGTAAGTGGGCAGTTACAGTTCATTGAGGTTTTTGGGCATTTACTTATGCACAGCACTGTTAAGCTCCTGCAACAATATTTCAGTTGAGTTGAGGTCTGGACCTCATTCTGATGTAAATTTACTGGTATGCCTTAGATAATTGTTCATTAGCATTAAGGCCAATGAACTCCATTTTAGTCTTATCTATCCACGGGACATTGTTCTAGATGCCTTGTATGTGATCATTGATATCCACAAGATTGTGTCTTGTAGCGATCGTTGATCGTGGTGTGATAAAAGTGCTGATAAAAGTTTGGCACTGCGTGTTTGAGGTTGGCGCTGTTAAAGTCCCCTGCCACAATAAGCGCAGCGTCCCAATGCTATGTTTGTTGCTGTGTAAATGCCTCATGAAGCTCGCATAAGGCAATGTCTATGTCTGCTTGTGGTGGAATATAAACGGCACTGATTATGCCCGATGTAAAATCCAGAGGAAGGTAAAACAGACAACATTTGATGGTCAATAGTTCCAGGTTGGATGTGCAGAAGCATGAGAGAGGAACAATGCTCGCGCTGTTGAAAGTACTGTTAATTAAACACACGTCGCCTCCCATTGACTTCCCAGAGTCCTGTGTTCTGTCCATGCGGTGAACCGAGAACGACTCAGCTAGCTGGATGGCGTGGTCCGGTACCGCTGTGTTCAGCCATGTCTCAGTGAAGCAGAGGAGACTGCAGTCCCGATTGTCTCTCTGGAACTTTACCCTCACCATGAGGTCATCGAGCTTGTTCTTCAGTGACTGGACGTTGGCGAACAGGATGCTAGGCAGAGGTGTGCGGTGTGCACGAGCTCTCGGCTTGTTCCTGAAGCCGGCTCGTTTCCCCCTGGGTCGCCGCTTTGTTAATAAAATCCCAAATAATTAGATGCCTTAGGTGTACTTCATTTAGAACAAATAAAATACCTGGACTTTCTAAGTGATTTGTTGATGGAATTGTTTGTTTGCATGTCAGAAATGACTAAGTGAAGACAGTTGTGCATAAAGTAAAGAGATAAGATCATTGCTTTGCACAAACAAGGACAAGGACAAGAAGCTAGTGTCTGGCTATGCATCATGTTTGCAGCAGGTCATAATAGCTAAATAATAGCTTTGTTAAATACTGAAGGTAAGCAGTTGAATAAATTTGATACTGTAGTAATCATTCAATGTAGCATTTTGTGTTGACTTTGGAGAAACCATTTACTATCATTAGTTGTGTTGAGCTACTTAAATTACTCACTCTCACTCACTGTCTATACCGCTTAATCCTGTATTCAGTGTCACAGGGGCCTGGAGCCTATCCCAGGAGTCTTGGCGCACGAGGCGGAGTACACTCTGGACAGGGTAGTTGTTGTTAGGCTGCATGTGTGTATGTGTGTGTCACTGGTCATTGGACTGTGGGATGAAACCGGAGGAAATCCACCAAGCAAGGGTGCAAGGCAACAGTGCTAACCACAGCAGCACTGTGTCGCCCTATTTAAATTATTTTTATTTATTTTAATATTTTAATTCAAATTGCTTAAAGTTTCTAACTTCTTGCAATAAACCTAATTTTCAATAGGGGATGCATAATTACTAGTGTAACTGTACATTACCTGCTTTGATTAAAGTGCTAAGTGGTAAACCTTTGCAATGTCGCACAATTTATTTTGCATTAGTTTCTCTCCAAAATCTTGGACAGAGGTGGGACTGCTTCCCAAAGATTGCGCATGGGGTTAAGGTCTGGACTCTGTGGTGGCCAGTCCATGTATGAAAATTATGTCTCGTGCTCCCTGAACCACTCGTTCACAATTGAACCTGATGAATTGTTATCTTGGAATAGGGAAGGAAATCAGAAATTCCCTTGGAATCAGAGCAGGAAAAAAGCCATCGATGGAAAAAACGTGTCATTTGATATACTCAGCTGACCTCATTTTTAGGGCACATAATCTTACTGAACCTAGACCAATAGAAGCAAACCTAGCAAAACCCATTCACCTCCCCCTCAAGCTTTTCCACAGAAAATACGAAGAGAACTTTCAGGACTGGCACTAAACTGCTCGCAGCCTTAAGAAAAGCACTTATCAATGAGGCGAATTGGGGAGAATTGTGGCACATTAGAATAAGGTCATATGGTCTGATGAGTTCAGATTAATAAGCGTACCCTGTTCCAGATTAATAAGCGTATCAGGGTAAGAAAAGATTCCCCCTCATGTCTAGTGTGCACTGAACAAACCTGTGGAGGCAGTGTTATGGTCTGGGGTTGCTCCACGTGTTCATGTCTAGGTTCAGCAAAGTTATGTGGCAATAAAATGAAGTTGATGACCTGAATGTAAAAAATGAGGATGTTATCACATCTATGGAGTTTTTCTTCTTTGATGGCACAAAGGACATCAAAGAAGATGTTTCAGGACACAAATTGTGAAAGAGGTTCTAAGTTCATAAGGAATCATTTTCACATACTGTATGAACTGGCCATTACTAGTGTTTAAGTGATCTCCTTCCATAATATTTTTTCCAACCACATTCCTTCAAAAAGTTAATGCTTCAGCATTATCCTTCCAGGTTTTGATAATGTGTTGAAGGCTACTTGACCCGGTTCCAGTCATTTCAAAGCTCTTCAAATGTTGTCTTTGCCTGACACAGTCCAATAATTTGAGTCTTCTGAAATGGCAGCTTTTTCGCCAGGCACACACACACAGCTGAAAAGGAGAAAACCTCTGCAAAATAATCAGGTTTCACCACTTATGTGTGTTTTGGCAAAATAAACAGTTTTTTTGTATTGCATGCCTGCAAAGCATAGTGACACGTAAGGATCACGATCCACTGTCCCGCACTATCGGCATTGTAGGCTTCACACTTTTCTTCGCTTCCTCTCCTCTAAAACCATTCATGGGAATTTGACCTTGTTACCTGGCTTGATTCATGTGTCCACCATAAAGCCTATTCCAGCCTTGCAGAAGCACACCAGACGATCACAGATTCTCCTCCACATTTCAAAGTTGGAGAGACCTACAAGCCACAGTGTCGTCCACCATGTCTCTGTCTAACCATAAGATGACCAGGTGTTGGCCAAACCTGAAATTTGGACTCACCAGAGAAGATGCACTTAAACAGTTACACTATGATATAATTCCTGTGGTCTTTTAGCCGATCGCCGCCCACAGTGTTCTGTGTATTTTAAACTTCATTCTTGTTTCATTTAATTAAACAAAATCTCCTCTGTGGCTGTGTTTTAGGAAAATGAGGCAAGGCGTCGGGCTGACCCCAGTCTGATGTTCAAGAAACAAAGCCTGTCGATATTCCTGCAGTACAAGATCTACAATGCAAACAAGTTGATATCAAAACAAAATGCTGTACTATTGGTAAGCTTTTTTGCTCACTTGAAATCTTAATTGTTGTTTTAGTGTGTGTGTGTGTTATCTTGTTTGGTGTTTAGTCATGTTTTGAGGACATTTTGTCTCCAAACATTTCCGTGGTTCTCAACCCTCTTCCTGAAGAACCCCGTGCACCCCCTGCACATTTTACTGTGTTCTTAGCTCTCAGCACTCATGATTTAACTAATTTGCTAGTTAACTGCCTTTTATGAATTGAAGTTTGTTCTTGAGTGATAAGTCCTCGAATGTTTAAATAAATAACAGATTTTGTTTTTTGAACTTTTAGAAGTCTCTCAATAAAAAATCTCCTCATTATCGGAGGACAAGGTTACACATATATGATCTCCAGCATGAGAGGACCATCTTGATTTCCCAGATTTCCAGACTTCAAGAAACAGTGAATCGCCTGAACACTGAGAACAGCCAATATTCTGAGAGGCATGAACGTCTTGTAAGTGTAAGTTAGAAAATCTGTATTTTTTTCAGATTCTGAAATTCTGAATTCGACACAAAGCTCATTAAAACGATCAAGCTGACAGCTGAAAATGCAACCATGTTTTAACCACAATAAGAGTCAATTTGTGGTAGCGGGCCTCAAAAATTTATTCTGTACTATAGCCTTATGAACTTAACTCAAATGAAATTTAAGTTATGAGGTTATTTTATCAATTGCTTTGTTTCAGGAGAAAATGGAATATCACCAAAAACTGCTTAGTCAGGAGGCCAATCTCAAGTTGGCAGAGGAAGCTTTTTCAGAGGTAAGTTTTTCTGATACAAAATCTTGGTCCAAACACTGTTCATAAAGAGACATGAATAATCATGAAGATTATTCTGAATTCATGCATTTTTAAAAATCTTGTAACCGAGTATCTGTTGCTTTGTTTTATTTAAAGAATAGGTGCACAGATTTACACATCTAAATTCACCTAGATAAAGTGGAACATATACAGTACATGTAAAGCATTGCTAGTCAGTGTGGTGCTGACCTGAATGCAACCTTTTTTGTCACCTCTTTTGGCAAGCTAAAAAAAGTTGCTGGCTAAAGTGACCTGGCAGTTTCTCAATGCATGACTCTCTTTTTAAAAAAGTGAACACAGACCTGGATCACCCAGTCCCCAGTCTAACTGAGACTTCTTGATTTACCCCCATGTTCTGGATGGTTCCACCGTGGTTTCTCTGTTTGCCAAAATTGGAAAATTTCCTGACTGAGCCCACGTCCATGTCAATACAATCACAGAAAACCTCTATTATGTCAGTTGGGTCATTACTGTTTTGCTGCAGGACACACATATATTAAACTGTTTGAAATTATATCCAGAGAAGAATCACCCCCTTTCATATGATCAATGATCATATTTTGTTGTTTTGCAACTTAAAATGAAGATTGCCATTTTTTTTGTCTTATCCAGCTGTATTTACAGAATCACTGATTTGAAAAGGATCACCCTCTCGTAAAAAATGACTTGTAAATCAGGTGAAGCTATTCACCTTCTCAATGGCACAAAGAGACATTTGACTCTCAACTGTGATCAGCTGCGATCATTTAGATTAGCTCAGCAAGAAAAGTTGGAAGATTTGCTGCCCTCTACCAGAAAGTTGTCAATGGGAAGAAGGTTTCGTATCGTACATTACAATACGAAAATGACCCTAAGCACACACATCAAGTCTAGATGTGCAAAGCTTTGTGTGCCGTAGAGAAGGTGATTATCTTTCCCTAATTAAGTTTAAGTCATTTTTAGGATAGGATCCCAAATCAGTGTATTTTTTTTTTTTTTTTTAATAATATTCAATTGAATTCACTCACTCACTCATCATCTATACCGCTTAATCCTGTATTCAGGGTCCATCGCAGGGCACACAGACATACACACACTCACACACTCATTCACACACTACGGGCAATTTGGGAACGCTAACCTACATGTCTTTGGACTGTGGGAGGAAACCGGAGTACCCAGAGGAAACCCACCAAGCACGGGGAGAACATGCAAACTCCATGCACACAGAGACGGGAATCGAGCCTGGCCGGGGATCGAACCCGGACTCTGGCGGTGCAAGGCGACAGTGCTAACCACTACACCACCGTGCCGCCTCAATTGAATTCAATTAAAGTTTATTTGTATAGTGCTTCTAACAAAAGGAAATTATGGAAGTTTGTTTGAAATGTGAATGTTTATGAATCAAAATGATTAGATAGCCGAGGGCAATGGTGACAAGGAAAAGCTCCCAGAGTTTGGTTGTTACATGTTGGTGTTCTGTCTTTTACTTGGACGTTAATACAGCTGGATAAAACAAAAACTGTCTCCCCTTCAGGCTTGAGTCTTATCTTCTGCCTGTTTTTTTTTTTTTCTCCATTTTTTGACTGCTTTGACCTTTTTTATTGATTATATGACTTGGTGAGCATCAGTAAATTATACAAACCCACAACAGTGTAAATCAAGAGTTAAGACCTATTCCTTTTGGTAATCTGATGACTGGATTTATATTATTCATAATTATTTCCCCTCATATGATAGTGAGACCTTTCCTGCTGTACATAACACTGGCTCATGCCACCAACCCCAAATTTATTGCTTCATGGCTCAAAGGAAAAACTTTAAAATCAGAATTTAAAATCAGCAGTTAGCCCATCCATTAGGCCTGTTTTCAGGGATTTATACTTCTTATTTTTTGTTGATTTCTTTTTTTTTTTGCATGTTTCTTTGCATGTTTGTCACACTTTAATGCAAAATGATTGTAAATAAGGGGGCAAACACTTTTTCACATCACTGTATATACTTTGAAATAGTTCCTTTTTCATTTAACAGAAGCAGACTATTTAACATCACTATTTAAACTTCCTATGCTTTTGTGTTTTAGCTATATAAGAAAGAGTGTGAGGATAACAAAACACTGAAGGAGAATTATGAGAGAGCATTGGAGTCCAATTTTCAGGGGAAGCTAAAGATTACTGAGCTGAAGGATCAAATCTTCAAACTGCAATGTTTAGTGCAGGTGCTGCAGGAACAGAACTGTGAGGCAGACACAAAGTGTGATGCAATTAATCAGGTGAGTTAGAAAATCATTCTATCAAGTAGTTCTTCCAAATGACAAGATTGATACTGTTTGTTCCATATGATGAGCTGTATTATAGGGTATATGTGAAGGAAAATTTGGTCTAATTAACCAGGAAACACAAGAAATACAAGATACAGTACATAAAAAATTTTATTGCTTAATCTTATTTGTTTCCACATGCTCCCTCGAGCGAACGTTACCTTAAATCTGACATTTAACTTTTTTACAATCACAATTGTTGGGTTCTCACCAATTTCTATAACCCATCAACTAACCTCAGCTGATAAAAAAATAATAAAATACAAGATAACAAATTGTACAGTAAAACCTTGGATTGTGAGAAACTTAGTCTGTGAATGCTTTGCAAGACTAACAATTTTTAAAATAAATTTTAACTTGATAAACAAGCGAGGTCTTGCAATACGAGCAGTACATATACAGATTGTCTGCTGAGTGACACGTGATCACTACTGAGCCAATGTTTGTTCCCTCTCTCTCTCGCTGCCAGCTTGTGGGTAATCATCTCCCGTGCTTGGTCTCAGTGCGCATGTGTCACTCATATAGTCAACATCTGTGTGTGCGTATACAGTTTACTATAAAATTGTGACCGTGTGTGTGTGCGCATAATTGTGTGTTCAAGTGTAGTGACTGTTCTTTAGTAAGCCGTTGCAGTACAGTAACTGTACTGCAACGTCCAATTCGATACCCTAGGTACTGTGCCTTGGTTAGCAAATGATCGCTCTGATATCGTGGCTCACAAGTACAGTAACTGTACTGCAACAACGGCAGTTGTTGTTTTAAAAAATAGTTTTAAAAGGCTGTAGAAGTGCGGGAGATTAATCTGTTTAACGACAATGCAATGTCACATTTCCGCAAATTCCTCAAAGGAGGCAAAAGTAGCCTGCAGGTGTGCTGCCAAAGAGGAGAAGCAAGACACAAATCTCTGATCATAGTTTACTAGCCCCAAAAAGGCACATATGTTTCTTCATAGTCGGGCACGGCCATGATCGGACAGTCTCTACTTTCTGCTCCTGCGGCTTCAGCACTCCACGTCCAATTTGACACCCAAGGTACTGTGCCTCGGTCAGCAAATGATCACTCCAGGTGGTGTCTTGATATCGTGGCTCATAAGATGAGTGAGGCCCAGTTTGGTGGAAAACACTTCCAAAAACTGGTCCTCAGCTCTTGGTTCTGTGTGTGTCAGATCCTCTCCTCATTGGATTAAATCATGCCTGTGTTCTGTAGCGGAAAGACAGGCAAGAGCCGAGGTGTGGTGTGGGTTTTATCCACTGTTTCAACAGAGTTACATGGTACAACTCAGTGCATTCGCTCACTTAGAACTTGAGACAAGCATCGTTGAGCAGGTGGCGCAATGTAGGCAGATACAGCAGAGCATGTGTGTGAGCGGGAGGCCAGCAGCTTTGGACTCTGAATGAGTTGTATCTGCGGAGACAGGAGGCAGGTGTGAGGAAACGCACAGATACAGTACAGTACTCTCTACTCACCAGGTGAAAGCGGAGAGGCCCTTTTATGGAGCCGCGCTTTGGGAGAAGTTGGCGTTCCCTGATGAGCCTTCAGCTCAGGTAAGTTGCGTTGGCCCGCCCCCTTAGGGATGGGCGGTTTGTGCGGCGCAGCTTACGTCATGTGTGTGTGTGTGTGTGTGTGTGTGTGTGTGTGTGTGAGTGCAAGAAGCAACTGAAGAATAAAGAAGGCTGAATGAATGCTCCAAGTTAGCACAAGGCTCCATGCAGGAGTCTTAGTGGCTGCTACACGAAACATCAGGAAAATAATGACATTCATTCCATTAAGCAGTACCTTTAGAAATTATCCTATTTTGTACTGCATTATGGCTTACACTACAGGCTAAACTATGTATGTGAGTAATTTATGCTTTTCTAATTGAATGGAGTTTAAACATCCAGTTTGACATTCTGTTGTTATATGGCCATGTTTTAGGAGAGTGCACATGAACAGGAGGCTCACAGCAATGAGTATGCTGAGATGAAAGAAACTACGAATTGAAGAGTTACTAAAGGTAAATTATGACTGCTACAGTAAACCACATGTCAGACTAGACATGTAAGTACAGTACCTTCAGGTATTTCAAACTTGCAGATTTAGAAGTAATAGTCAAGGCTTTTCACAGCGGATCACCTGTTCAACATATTTAATTTGGCACAGGTTTTATGCCAGATGCCCTTTTTGAAACCATTCCCAATTTATCTGGGATTGACATCTGCACTACGCATGCACTGGCTTGCCTCCAGTAGCTTTATAATAATAATACATTTTATTTTTATGCACTTTATTTGAAATAAATCTCAAAAGTGTTACAAATTATTTCAAACAAAAAGCTCTAATAAAAAGATAAGTTTTAAGACCAGAACATTCAAAAGATATAGTGATACAGAATGGAGGTTGCATGTGGATATATGTGAGGTGATGAGTCCTTTGAGATAGGGAGGTGCATCACCATAAATGCACTGGTAGGTGAGAAAGGCAAGATTGTTCTCTCCCTATACCTTAGCATTGGGAGCTTTTGTACTGTCTGTGATCCCAGAAAGTGTTTATTTCTTCTTGAAAAAAAGAAACTTTTTTAACGTGGCTGAGTTGCTAAAGATAATTTAATCACTGGGTGTAATAGAGTCCTAGAGGTGAGACACATGTTCATGCCATAAACAAACATTACTATTCTCTCTGTTTCAGTAAAGAATGTGCAATTCTCTGATGGAGCCAACATAAAAAAACATTTACACCTGAGAAGAAGTGGAACTGAATCACTTGTGTGTTTAACCCAGAAGATGTTATCTGGATATTTCTGGTCATGTTGGCAGCAAATAGTGACTTTATCTCCAGCTTCTGCCTCCAAAGTTAAAGAGCACAGAGTCTCTGAGAGCAAACCTGCAACACAGAAACACTCACTTCATTAATAACATACAGGTAACACAGGAGCGTTTACAGTTTGTACATGTATTATTATATTTATTATTGTATCGCATGTGTAATATTGTTTGTATTTAAGTGTACTTAAGCTAAATTCAGCTGAAATGTTTTGTGAATTTCAAAACTAAACTATTATACATTGAGAAAAAAAAATCTAATTCCTACACAATTTATTGACTTTTCTTGATTAGACAAATTCAATAAGTGTTACAGAATCCTGACGTTTTATTGCAAGAGCTGTTACAAGACTTATCCATGACCCAGAGAAACACAGTTTTAAACTGAACCATTGTGTATCAGATGAGAGACAAAGAGGAAAAGATCTGTCAGGCAAACAAAGTTCTATTTTATTTGTGTTTATTTAGGTGTGAATCATGGTTCTTAAAATTTATATTACATGTGTAAGAATGTATGTTAAAATGAAAAGAAAAAAATAATAAAGTCACTATAGCAAATGTAATGTGTTGTATAAACATTGAAATAATTGAACACAGATCACAGACAAGGCTGATCCAGAGTACACATGCCCATCTTTGGCAGACGTGAATAAATATTAATGGGTTTGCAAATGCAACGGTCATGTGACAAGGTGTCAAAACAAACAAGAATTTGGGAACCCAAGCAAGTGAAGATTTTTCTTTGCAGATTCCTTTTTTGCAAGCCGTCTCTGTGTCCACCATGATGGTTATTTTGAAGAAAATTATAATGTTGTTGGTCTTTTGGCTGCTAAAGGGGTCGCCACAGCGGACACTTGGTCCGCATTTACAAGCTTTGCACGGGTTTTACGCCGGATGCCCTTCCCTTCCTCCAACCCTCCCATTTTACCCGGGCTTGGGACCGGCACTGTGTCCATTGACTGGGGTTTGGGCACTGGCTGAGAATCGAACCCGGGCCTTTCGCATGGCAGGTGAATCCCCTACCACTGAGCCACCAGTGCCCCTTTTGAAGAAAATTATAATGATGTGTATATATAGATTTTCAAGGCCAAGACAATAACAGCATCACTTGTCATTTTTATGAATATACTTAATGTTTAAAGTTGTATGTGTTGTATAGTCTAAATCAATCTGCTCCTATTTGTTAGTTCACCTAAAGAGAAGTGCAGTAGTGAAATATTTTATATCCCAGCTATTATTGTATGGTTTACACATTCATGAATATGGTTGCAAGCACCGGCGCCATCGCCACCTGGGCGCACCACACAACCCCATGCCCTTTGAACACGTTAAGACCTCCAAAAAGCCCCGGACGCTGAAGTCACTCAAAGTTACACACGTGGACAAAATTGTTGGTACCTTTCTGTCAATGAAAGAAAAACTCACAATGGTCACAGAAATAACTTTAATCTGACAAAAGTAATAATAAATAAGAATTCTATGAATGTTAACCAATGAAAGTCAGACATTGCTTTTCAACCATGCTTCAACGGAATTATAAAAAAAAAATGAAAACTCAAAAACTCATGGAACAGCCCTGGACAAAAATGATGGTACCCCTAACTTAATAGTTTGTTGCACAACCTTTTGAGGCAATCACTGCAATCAAACGATTCCTGTAACTGTCAATGAGACTTCTGCACCTCTCTGCAGGTATTTTGGCCCACTCCTCATGAGCAAGCTGCTCCAGTTGTTTCCGGTTTGAAGGGTGCCTTTTCCAGACAGCATGTTTCAGCTCCTTCCAAAGATGCTCAATAGGATTGAGGTCAGGGCTCATAGAAGGCCACTTTAGAATAGTCCAATGTTTTCCTCTTAGCCATTCTTGGGTGTTTTTAGCTGTGTTTTGGGTCATTGTCCTGTTGCAAGACCCATGACCTGCGACTGAGACCCAGCTTTCTGACACTAGCCAGCACATTTCTCTCTAGAATCCCTTGATAGTCTTGAGATTTTATTGTACCCTGCACAGATTCAAGACACCCTGTGCCAGATGCAGCAAAGCAGCCCCAGAACATAACAGAGCCTCCTCCATGTTTCACAGTAGGGACAGTGTTCTTTTCTTCATATGCTTCATTTTTCCATCTGTGAACATAGAGCTGATGTGCCTTGGCAAAAAGTTCCATTTTTGTCTCATCTGTCCATAGGACATTCTCCCAGAAGCCTTGTGGCTTGTCAACATGTAGTTTGGCATATTCCAGTCTGGCTTTTTTATGATTTGTTTTCAACAATGGTGTCCTCCTTGGTTGTCTCCCATGTAGTCCACTTTGGCACAAACAACGACGGATGGTGCGATCTGACACTGATGTTCGTTGAGCATGAAGTTCACCTTGGATCTCTTTAGAAGTCTTTCTGGGCTCTTTTGTTACCATTCGGATTATCCGTCTCTTTGATTTGTCATCAATTTTCCTCCTGCGGCCACGTCCAGGGAGGTTGGCTACAGTCCCTTGGATCTTAAATTTCTGAATAATATGTGCAACTGTAGTCACAGGAACATCTAGCTGCTTGGAGATGGTCTTATAGCCTTTACCTTTAACATGCTTGTCTATAATTTTCTTTCGAATCTCCTGAGACAACTCTTTCCTTCGCTTCCTCTGGTCCATGTTGAGTGTGGTACATACCATGTCACCAAACCACACAGTGACTACCTGGAGCCCTATATATAGGCCCACTGACTGATTACAAGATTGTAGACACCTGTGATGCTAATTAGTGGACACACCTTGAATTAACATGTCCCTTTGGTCACATTATTTTCAGTATTTTCTAGGGGTACCATCATTTATTGTCCAGGCCTGTTCCATGAGTTTATTTTTTTTTATATAATTCCATTGAAGCATGGTTGAAAAGCAATGTCTGACTTTCATTGGTTAACATTCATAGAATTTTTTTAAATTATTACTTTTGTCAGATTAAAGTTATTTATGTGACCATTGTGAGTTTTTCTTTCATTGACCGAAGGGTACCAACAATTTTGTCCACGTGTGTATGTCACTCTTGAAGTCTTTACCCATTTTTTGGCATAAGTTTAAAGCATTGATATGGCTGGACTGTGTGAGATATCAAAAATCCATTCACACTTTCTCAATGTGAGCTCTAAATGTGTACTGGGTTTTGTACAGTATGTATACATCCAAGTTGATACTGTATGAGCGATGCCGCTCAGCCATCATAATGGCAGATGATTCCAACCTTTGTGCTGATTTTGACTTTTTGAGCATGATAAAACCCCCCAGGGAAGAAAAAACCCTGGAAAAAAATCCCTAGAAAAACAAGAAAAATCTTCACACACAATGACATAATCATACACAATGATGTACTGTAATAGGGCTGATGTCATAACGCTGTACCAGTACTCCTTAGAAGAACAGTAGAGTCCTTCACGTGACATCAGCACTATTAGAACATCTGCATTATCAGAGCTATGACATCATAGTGCCATAGGGCTTGGGCCCCAAAAAGTATTCGAGATCGAGAAATACTTAAGGACAACAGGATGGTGCAGTAGTTGGCATATCTTTTTTTTTTTACAATTCCAGGATTCAGAGTTTAATATGTGCGAATTTCACATCTTCTCACTGTGTCACTATGGGTTTTATTTCGTCTGTTTTGTTATTCAAAATGTTTTTTCTGAATGTTGCATTAATTTCAGTACTGTGGTTTCACTTCAATGAGTTAAAGGAAAAAAAACTCTTTAAATAAGCACATTTTCCTTTAACTATACAGATTGAGATTATGGTTTTTAACCAAAAAAATTTTTTTTCAATAAATACTGTATATTATGCTCTGTGATCTTTTAAAGGTTTTATTTGTTTGTTTATCAGTAGTGTGAATTCCTCTGTAAATTATATACATTAACCATCACTCACTAACTCATCATCTATACCGCTTTATCCTGTATAGAGGGCTGCAGGGTACACCCTGGACAGGGTGCCAATCCACCTCAGGGTGCACATACACTCACACACACACTCATTCACACACTACGGGCAATTTGGGAAAACCGATTACCCTAAACTGCATGTCTTTGGACTGTGGGAGGAAACCGGAGTACCCGGAGGAAACCCATCAAGCATGGTGAGAACATGCAAACTCCATGCACACAGATACAGGAATTGAACCAGGACCCTGGAGGTGCAAGATGACCTTGATAAACACTAAGTCACCGTGCCACCTACACATTAATTTACATTCAAATATTTGAATGGAAATAAATATAGCACTGGTTACCATCAGTGGTTAGCACTGTCCACTGATGGTGGAGTGATACTTTGAGAAATATTTTGAGAAATCTGATATATCACAACAATAAGAAATATGATTCTGAGTGAGCAACATCTAAATGCTAAAAAATGAAAGAAAGTAAATTATTGACACATGCTCCAGAGATGCTGTAAGATGCACAGATTTAGGCTTTTATCCCACCTGTATTCCGACACATGCCGTTTTCTGCGCTCTGATAGACGTCAGCGGTGTTTGTGCTTACAGTAAAGGAAGACCACCCCTCCTCCGAATGACCAGGTACTGTGTCTCACCACAGCCGATGTGAGGAAAACTCTACGCAGAGTCAACCCACGTAAAGCTGCTGGACCTGACAATATCCCAGGAAGAGTGCTCAGAGAATCTGCTGCGGATGATCCTACCGACATTTCAACACCTCTCTGAGCAGTGCCTCAAGTCCACCACCATCGTCCCCATGCCGAAGAAGTCTTCTATGTCCTGTTTCAATGACTACCATCTCTGTTGCTCGTTTGCACATTTGCATGTGCACTTTACGTTGTCTTTTGTTGTCACGTTTTGTATAGTACTGGATAGGTTTTTCATTTGATTTAAAATGCAAATCTGTCATGTCTGAGCTAGTCAGCTAATTAGGTCTCCTAGGTAGCTAGCTAGTTCTGTTAATTTATGTTGTTAATTCATTTTATCCATGCTTGGCACCGGCTGTCAAGCGTGTCTCTAGACCTAAACCCCATAGAACACCTCTGGGGCATCCTGAAAAGGAAGGTGGAGAAGCACAAGGTGTCAAATTCAAGCCATGCTGGAAAATGATGGTGGCCACAGAAAATATTGACATTTTCACTTAGGGGTGTACTCACTTTGGTTGCCAGGGGTTCAGCTATTATTGGCTGTATTTTTTTGTTATTTTGAGGGGACAATACATTTACACTGCTATACAAACTTTACACTGACTACTTTTCATTGTGTCAAAGAGAGTACTCCCCTCACATCTCTGCAAATATTTAGTTATATCTTTTCATAGTTTTTACCTTCATTAAAAGGTTCATTTGGACATGATGTGTTTTGACTAATATTTAAATTTGTTTGATGATCTGAAACATTAAAGGGTGACAAACATGCAAATAAGAAATCACTAAGGGAGCAAATACTATTTCACACCACTGTATATAGAACTCAGTTTGAAGAATCTGCGCAAAATCTTTAATGTGTATATATAAAATACATATATGTATACACTCCTGATTACACTTCCAATATTTTTATCTCAAATAGGAAACCTGATTCATAAATATTGCATGCCTGAGAGGAAAGCACTGTTTATGTTTCTGGTATTATGTATGTTTTACATAAACAGCAAATGGGAAAAACTGTGTTATGTTTGGCCCATGTTTGGCAGGTACTCTGGGTCAACCGATAAAACTGAACAATTACAGAAGAGAACTTGTAAAGCTAGATAATATGAGGAGAGTTCAAGTCAAAACAGTTGGGATTTATGGCACAAAGTGATAACTAAGTGGCTCAGGGACCAAAACGTTGAAATTTTGGGTCCATGGCCTGGAAACTCCCCAGATCTTAATCCCATTGAGAACTTGTGGTCAATCCTCAAGAGGCGGGTGGACAAACAAAACCCCACTAATTCTGACAAACTCCAAGAAGTGATTATGAAAGAATGGGTTGCTATCAGTCAGGATGTCGCCCAGAAGTTGATTGAGAGCAGCCCAGTCGAATTGCAGAGGTCCTGAAAAAGAAGGGCCAACACTGCAAATACTGACTCTTTGCATAAATGTCATGTAATTGTCGATAAAAGCCTTTGAAACATATGAAGTGCTTGTAATTATATTTCAGTACATCATAGAAACAACTGAAACAAAGATCTAAAAGCAGTTTAGCAGCAAACTTTGTGAAAACTAATATTTGTGTCATTCTCAAAACTTTTGGCCACGACTGTACACTCAGATGTTCTCTTGCTACTCTAAAATTTGTAACTGGGTACAGTGAGCACAGCTCCAGTTTTCTCTGATTCATGGTCCTTAGACCCATCAGTTAAAATGGAATATATTTATATTTCTGTTCTTTTTTTCTACAATACACACTAGTTAGGTAAGTTGTCTCATCACCATGTTTGACCATTAATAATTTCAAATCAACGTTTGGTGTTTCTGATATCCAGATGGATCTAACAGGCCACACTAAGGTTGTGCCATGTGCCGTGTGTAGTAAATTATATTATGCATCTATAATATACAGTATGTATTCACTTCATCAACATAGATAATGATAAGAAATAAAATACTAAATGATTGAAAAACATCGTACTGGTCTGTGAGGAAAATTGGAAATTTAAAGATGAGTACTATAGTAATATTATAGTCTTAACAACTAACATGAGTAACATTACTGATAAAGTTATTAATAATAATGTTAGTAATAATAATGTATTGATATTAATTCAATGATTAAATAAGAAAAATAGGAAAAACACATTTGAGACTTAATGCTGACACAAAAGTCAAAAATTTTCTGACCAGTTAAAATTTTTGTTCCTAACTTTTGGGGGTTTAACTTTTTTTGGTCCTAAACTGTCACGGATTGCCCCCCTACATAATCTCCATCAAAGATTATATTAGAGCATAAATTCGTAGGTTTATTATGACCAAATATGATATTACTATTATAATTAACCCTAGGCACGTGACAGATGTCGAGACCATGAATACAAATTCTCATATAATGTTTATTTTCTGGCACATTTTTTTTTACAGGGATTTGTCATGAAACACAAAAATGTTTGCATTAAATAAATATTTATCATGAAAAAAATTAAACGGAATGATTATTTTATTATAAAATAAGCAATATAAGAAATACATGGTGTATATGAAAAAATAATAATTTTTTACTTTTTTCCCCTATACAACATGTATTTGTTTTAGATTGGTTTTGCTTAGTTTATAATCAAATTTGGTTGCTCTAATTTGCAATTTGTAAATGATGATAAACCTATACATTTGTGTTCTAATATAATATTCGACGGAGATTATATAGAGGGGTGGGGGGATCTGTGGCAGGGGGGCATTTTAACGGAGCAGCCAAAATACCAACAACTACCCCACTATTACGTCATAGTTGACGCTTTTTTCTCTCTCTCTCTTTTTTTTTTTAAAGAAAAAGCGCTGGCAGAATCCTGGGCTTCATTTGCTTCTAGACACTTTGGCACAGTTGAATTCTTCGAAGCATCAACGCAGTTTTTTATAAAAGCGTCGCTGCTTCAGTTCGGCACATCCCTAAATCTGACTGAGATCACCAGAGTGCTCATGATCCAGCTGGAAGAGAAGCCACGACACAGTTGACGCTGCGTAGGAAAGAAAAAAAGCGCTGGTACAAGCAAGACTGGACTTCATTTGATCGAGACTGACAGAAGGAGGGGTTGAATTCCTCGGTGAGAAGCTGGTGATGTTTTTACCGGATTTAGTTCGGGGTTGGACGGACGGAGCGTCACTGAGCTCAGTGCTGTGTGTGACAGGAGCTGCAGCCGCGGCATACGGAGTGTATTATTATATTTCCACTGACGGTAAGTAATATCACTTCTTTCTTTTCATTCTTTTTAGCTTTGACTAAGTAGATTGTTCAATTATTATAAGAAGAAAAAAAAAATCACTCCTCGCAACAAATAAACCTGCACTGTAAAAAAGCCTGTAATCGCCGGGGCTCTGGGCTGTTTGCACTTTCACACACACACACACACACACAAACACACAGATAAAAAGGGAGGTTTCTGTCAGGAAAGGCATTCGGCATTAAATCTGTGCAAAGTGGTTGTGCGGACTGGATGGTCCGCTGTGGGAGCAGCTTAATGTTCAAATTCAAATTCTAATTTTATTTGTCACATACACACATGTCACATACAAGTTGACCAACCGCCACGAACGTTCCTCGAGGTTCCACAGGGTCCGCGAGCTTTCGTGAGGGCCGCAAAACATTCAACGTTGGCTGCAACTCTGAACGAGTATTGAAGAGCCAAATATCTTCAGTCTATCAAAGCTTCAGTCCTGGTTCCAAGGATTTCCTGGAGAAAGTGTCTTGCTTTGGGATCCTGCGGCCCAGACGTTGTGTGAGTTCTCTGAAGATATCTGGCGCCCTCCTGAGAAAGTTTCTGAAGCTTGATTGATCCTCTTTAGTTAATTCAGCCATCCGTTTCTCATACATTGTCCTTCTCTGTCTCACCCAATATCTCTTCTGTCTTCTCATTCTCCTTTTTTTTCTACAGAAATGTGTTGTCTTTCCAGCTCTTCTTCTTTTTCTTCTTCTTCATCTTTTGATGAGGAGAACTTCTGCAGCCAGCTTCATAATGCATGATTTGGCGAGGAGTTTGTTCCTTGAGGAAAAACATCTTATGAATTAGAAATTTGCTTCTAAAATTGATGAATAGTTGCAGAGGAGAGACCTTTTATACTGTACGTTTTCCTGCGGTGACCCAGTCCGCCGGTTTCCGCACTCCGGGACCGTAATAAGAACATGTATACAGTTTACGTACTAAACGTAGTGCTTCCATATATGCCATGATATTTTTGTGAAACTTCACCAGCACTGTAGTGCTTCCAAACTGATACCGAAGCAAAAACACTGCAGTTAACCGCAACATCACTGCAATTATACGTAACAACATCCTAGAATTGCCCCCGTCAGATTCTCTTCCTGGTGCAACCCCCTAATATTATAAGTCCATGGGCTTCATTGCTGCCGCTCTTAATAAACTCTATAACTCCCTGGACCAACAAAGCTTGCAGCCAAGCACAAACCACTTTCTTCACCTGCCTGTTTAGTGAGCTTTAAACCTCCATAACTCTCAGACAGTCTAGAAATAAGCAACGTTTAGCCTTTTGCCCAAAGGCATGCATCCACGCACGTCTGCTTCAAGAGTGGAAAAATATCCCTCACAGAGCTCACCATCAACTCAAATCAATCACATCAACAAGCTCAACCCCCAGAAATGTCAAAATCATTCAGCAGATTGTGCATCGTAGGAGAACAATCCACAATATTGCTGCCATTGTCAGTGTCCAGTCCAAGCAAACCTCACGTGTGATTTGAACATGCACCAGGTTGCTGTCAAGTTTGTCCCCAGGCTGGTGACACAGGAGCAGAAGGAACGTGTTGTCGAAGTCCATGAGTTTTCCATGGCTGACCTTCATGTCGAGGATCATTACCGGTGATGAGACTAGAGTGTATGAGTACGACCCTGAGACGAAGCAACAGTGGAAGATCCCATCACAGTGGAAGATCCCATCACAGTGGAAGGGCCCATCATCTCCACGGCCGAAAAATGCGAGGCAGGTCCACAGCTTCAGCAAGTGTATGATCATCGTCTTTATCGACATTCGTGGCGTTGTGCATTCCTCCCCAGGGGCCAGAACATCAATAGTAAATTCTAAACAGTGTGAGCTTGAGTGAAGAAGAGTGTTTGTCTTCTGGGGGGGTTTGTGAGTAAGAGAAAGAAATAGAGTTTTTTGGCTGAATAAAATGCAGTTCATTCTCTACAGAGTGAGTCTGGTTTGAGTTAGGGTTCATATTTAAAAGGGATAATTATGTTTGATTGAGTGAACTTGTAGTACAGTGAACTTTTCAAATGTAGTACAGATGTTGAAGGTGTTGGACATGACGTGCCCAGTTTTGTGCCAGGGTTGGGTTCATGCCACAGTGCCCGGGAGTCCCAGTTCTGATACAAATTTCATGGGGTGCATGCAAAAGTGTGGGAGATACAGATACCTAGTCCTGAATTAGAGAAACCAGAATTTGGGAAAAACTGTCAGTCCGATTCCCTAGACATGTAATAGCACACTATTCCTGGTGGGGAGGAGGGATTGGACCCCACCCACATTAAGTGTCAAGGTTTTTGTGTTTAAAAACAATACAATAATAATAATAGGGACGCCCTGTGGGTAGAGAAATTTGCCCAGTATAAGATGGTAACGTGCTATGTAAGTCCTTTTTTGGGTCTCTTGTTGGATTGTTTTTAATCCAACATTGTGTGTATCATTGTATGTATACATCAGTGTATATTTATATGCTTTATTTTTAAGCATTTACACTCTGATGAATGTCAGTCAGCTCTTGATGATTTATTTTTATTTTTCCATGTAGACCCAGTGCAGAGAGTCTCTAAAACCATTTCTTCGATTGAGCGTGCTCTTCAGGATCAGGTCAGGGAACCTGCTCATGTTTACTTGAATGTTACTGAAGTGAAACTGAAACTCTCCTGTTTCTTATACTCCTACTGTAAGTCTTACTCTAGTGTACATTCTGGCAGCAGAGTTCCTGGTTATTTCATAACAGTTAATGCACAGTGTACAGTATTTTATAATACTCTAAATATCATTAGTTACATTTTTGCTGCTTTTTAAACTCTTATTGAGTTAAATTGAAATGAGAGTCAAATAATCTGGGAAAAAAATATCTGTATGTATTTTGTTGGATTGCAGTTTAGGCACAGTTCGTATCATTGCTCATTCAGAGCAATATAATTCAATTTGTGTTAATAAAGCATCCAATTGGGATTTTTCTCCAAACGCGGCGAGCCTGGAAGCTCCATCTCAAACGTTCTTCTCCCTTCTTCTCCCCATCCCTCCTCTGTTATCCTAATCTGGCCTTTGTCCCCAAACCCAAACCTGGTGCAGTCCCATCTCCACCTTAAACTCATACCTCATACCATCAGCGTACCTCACCGCTGGAACGCTGTCCATGTATATATCGTGCACCACCTTCAAATTAATTCTCGACCACTCCTGACTTCCTCTTGTAATACCACAGTTCATCTCTGGGCTTCCTGTTATATGCTTTCTCGAGATCTACAAACGGACAATGCAGCTATTTCTGACCTCTGTACTTCCCCATCAGCATTCTCAAAGAAAACATGGCCTCTGTGGTGCTCTTACTTGGCATAAAGCCATACAGCTGCTCACAGATTGTCATCTCTCTTTCTCATAAATTCGTCGTGTGGCTCATCAGCTTTACGACTCTATAATTGGCACCTAAAAATTCTGATAATGACTGGCGTTCAGTATTTCAGGTTGTGGTCCCAAAACCTTATAGAGGTCATGTGTTGAGTGTTGCTCATGACCATACGTTGTCTGGGCATTTGAGTATTCGGAAAACATATGCTCGTATCCTAAAACATTTCTTCTGGCCACATCTGAAATTAAATGTAGCGTCCTACTGTCGTTCCTGTTCGATCTGCCAAATTGCAGGTAAACCTAATCAAGTCATCCATTGTGCTCCGCTCTACCTGATACCGGTAATGGGAGAACGTACAGTAGGTCTCCTTCCTCTTTTTGTCTTTACTCATTTTAATGTGTGCCGCATCTAGATATCCTGAAGCTTCACCACTTCACAATGTTAAGTCCCGAGCTATCGTACTTGCCCTTACTAAGTACTTTTCTACTTTCGGGGTACCCAAGTATGTCCAGTTTTGTGTCGGTCCTCTTTAAGAGAGTGTTGGAAGAGCTTAATATAGAGCATCAAGTTTCTCGTGCCCATCACCCAGAATCACGAGGTGTTTTAGAGAGATTCCACCAAACACTAAAATCGATGCTTAGCACATACTGTTTGCAGCACAGAAAGGACTGGGATGAAGCAGTTCCATTCCTGTTGTTCACCGTATGTGATACCGTGCAACAGTCACTTGGATTTAGCACGGCGGAGTTGGTTTTTGGTCATTCTGTTCAACGTCCTTTTAAAATGCTTCAGGAGAAACTTGTGTCTCCTACTTTGGGCAATCCTTTACCTAGAGACATTTTAGACTATGTGAGTCCGGTTTGAGAATGCATCGTTCGCTCACCTCCTCCCAGGCCAAGATGAAGAGGAGATTCGATAAGAAGGCTGTTGCACGTGAATTTAAAGGAGGTGAACAAGTGCTGGCTTTGTTCCCTATTACCGGTTCTGCCCTTAAAGCTAGGTTTTCTGGTCCGTATATTATTAGTGCTTGTTTAAGTAGCACCGATTATGTGCTAGACTCTGCCATGTAAACATGATAAAACCTTATCTGTCTCGAAATACTGAGGAGATTTCCCCAATCACCTCTGTTGCGGCTATCTCCACAGGGATTACACCTGAATATTCCCCAGAATTTGATGGCCTCAATTTGGGTAGAGCATCTGTCCCCTGCTCAAATTTGTCAAACTCTGAGTGGCTAAATAAACTTGAGTGCAAACTTGTCCATCTACCAGCTTCTGCCCAGAAAGACATCACTAGGCTCAGAAGGAATCACCCTGCACTCTTTTCGGACACACCCTCACGCACAACTGTCATTGGACATGACATACTGTAGATGTAGGCGAACATCGACCTATTAAACAAAGTGCCTACCTATAGTCAACCTGACCAAACATGCCATTATGAAGCAGGAGACTAATTATTTGCTATGAAATCAGCCAGCTATTCCCAGTTGTAGTCCATGGTGCTCTCCTTGTCTTTTGGTTCCGGAATCTGACAATAGTTATCGATTTTGCACAGATTACAGTAAAGTTAACTCTGTTAGATCTTTTGAAAGACAGCTTACTGTTCTCAAAGTACTGTTCATTGTTAATTGTTTTTCATTTAAAACAGTCTTACAGGTTAAACGATATTTCCACCTTGGGTGTGTTTTAGGATATTGAGGCATGCAGTGCACATGACCGTAACCTGATATCCCAATTCAAATTCCTCAAAAGATGTCATGAAGAAATTTTGGTAAGCTTTGCTCTAATGAAATGCTGTTTCGAAGTGTTTGTGCTTGTGCGTGTGTTTCGTTGTGTGTGTGTGTGTGTGTGTGTGTGTGTGTGTGTGTGTGTGTGTGTGTGTGCACGCGTGTACATTTTCTCATTTCAGACTGCTCTAACGAACAATGAGTGGAGTTCACAAAAGTATCTGAATGTGTGTAGAAGTAAGTAAAGCCGACAAACTTTTCTCAACTTCTAGGAAACTAGAAATCTGGAGTGTGAGATGTCTCAACTGCAAGAAAGGGAGCATCAGCTGACCAATCAGGTCACTCAGTATCATATGATGTGTGATAATGAAATGAGGGTAAGCAAGAAAATTTGGACTCTTTTTTTATTTGTCACAAAGCTCATGGGAGTAATAAAACTGATGTCTGAAATTTTAAATTAGCTTGTTCTGTGTTTTATATAATTTTGCCCATTTGTAGTCTTTGCCCGAAAGTTTTAGGAACGTTTGCCAGCTTTTGCTATACTCACTCACTCATCATCTATACCGCTTAATCCTTAATCAGGGTCACGGGGGGCCTGGAGCCTATTCCAGGAGACTTAGGGCACATGGCAGGGTACACCCTGTACAGGGTGCCAATCCATCGCAGGGCACAGACACACACTACGGGCAATTTTGGAAATGCCAATTAGCCTAACCTACATGTCTTTGGACTGTGGGAGGAAACCGGAGTACCCAGAGGAAACCCACCAAGCACGGGGAGAACATGCAAACTCCATGCACACTGAGACGGGAATCGAGCCTGGCCAGGGATTGAACCCGGACCCTGACGGTGCAAGGCGACAGTGCTAACCACTACACCACCGTGCCGCCTCGCTTTTGCTATATATAAAATTTCTTTTCTAGAATTCTTTTTTTTTTTTTTTTTTAGGAGAAAATGCAAAATGAACAAGAGTTCCTCAACTGGCAGGCTAAGTTCAAGTTGAGATTGGAACCTATTGCAAAGGTAAGCTTTTTGTCTGAGCATGAATTCAAAGAGAAATACAGTTGAAGTGGGTCATTTACACACTTAAAACTGATTTTAAGAATTCCTGGGGACATGGGGACAAAGATCTTACTTTTTGAATCAATGTGCTCTGGTCATTCTCTGGTCTGATCAAACAAAAATTGCACTGTTTGGCCAAAATGGCCATCATTGTCTGGAGGAAAAAGGGGCGTCTCTCAACCCGAAGAACACAATTCCATCCATGAAGCACGGTGGTGGCAGCATCACGTTGTGAGGGTGCTTTTCTCTATGAGGGACTGGTGCATGTTACAAAATAAATGGCATCATGAAGAAGATTATGTGGAAATATTGAAGATGGACAGTGACCCAAGCAGACTTGTTGTGGCAAAATGCTTAAAGGACAGCAAAGTTGAGGTATTGGAGGGGCCCTGACCTTAATCCAATAGAGAATTTGTTGGCCGAAATTAAAACTCATGTCCGACCAAGGAGGCCTACAAAACCGACTTAGTTACACCAGTTCTGTCATTAGCTAAAAGTCCAGCAACTTATTATAAGAGGCTTGTGGAAGGCAACCTGGAACGTCTGATACAAGTTAAACAATTTAAAAGCAATACTTCCAAATACTAGTGAAGTGTATGTAAACTTCTGACCCAGTGTGAATGTGATGAAAGAAATAAAAGCTGAAATAAACCTTTCTCTGTACTGTTATTCTGGCACAGGGAATGTTTACTAGGATTAAGTGTAAACTGTAGACAACGTCTCGGGTTACTTGACTGTAACCCTGTTCCCTGATAAAGCGGGAATGAGATGCTGCGGGAAAACGCTATGGGTACGCAGCATCTCGTTCCCGCTTTTATTTTTTTAATTTTTCCCCGATTCTCTCCCTAATTTAGTCGTGTCCAATTCCTCCCCGTCACTAGGGGGCTCCCACATTAAGGCTACTACTACCACTCAGCCGGGAGGGCCGAAGACTATCACGTGTTTCCTCCGAACCACGTGACGCCAGCCGACCGCATCTTTTCGAACTGCTCGCTCGCGCACCGTTGGGGGCGGCGTAACACACTCGGAGGGCAGCGCTATCCGCTCCCTCCGTTGCGCGAGCTCACAGACGCCCCTGATTGGCTGTAGAGCCGTGATTAATGTGGGAGCACTAAGTACCTCTCATCCCTCCCCTCTGAGAGAGCTCGGCCAATCAGCTCTCTCTATAGACCTCCGGCTGCGAGACGTTCCCGCTTTTGAAAGGGAACTGTATGTAATATTGCTTAAATTAGATGCGCTTTGTCCTTTTAGGCCACAGGGAGGATTCAATATGCATTTGTGTCCTTCTGCTTAGGCGAAGTGTTATAACTAAGTTACTTGCCTTGGTCAAGGAGCTTTGGCTCGGCCACTCACAAAATCTAGACTTTAAGGATCACAGTAGCTCAGTATTCGCCGCTCTCGGCTAGCTGACATTGACATTTAGAATCAACGGTTTCTTGTCTATCAGGTTTTACATGGTGAAACCCCTGAATATATTTGTGACCTGTTAGCTCTTCACGTGGCAGATCCTTCAACTTACAGTTTGTCTGTTGTTGGCAGTCGTGTCTGTCTTTTTAGTTCATGTTTGAATAATGAACTCTAAAGCAGTTTGCAGCCTTCTGCTTAGAAAGGTGGTACAAGTAACACTTTCTTACATATTTACTGTACTTTGTAATGAAGCAGCACATTTAACTTTAAATTTTACATGCCTTGTTTTATTGTGTTTTAGTTGTATGAGAAAGAGAATGAGACTTACAAAACCCTGAAGGAGAATTATGAGAAGGTAATGGAGTCGAATATTCAGCAGGAGCTTGAGAGGACTGAGCTGCAGAGTCAACTGTACACAATGCATGGCTTAGTGCAGCAGCTAAAAGAACAGAACTGTGACGCAGACAAGTGAGGTGTCAAGAAGGTGAGTGAGAAAACACGTGGACAACAGGACTGATGATTGTATGATGCAATTGCATTACAGACTGTGTGTAAGCAATTTCAGCTGTTTCTATAGTAAAGCCTGGTAAAGTTACATAAAAGAAATATTCTGTAATAAGTGAAGTTAATCATCGTCTCAGTGACTGCATGAATGACGTTTCCCAGGTCTTGTACCAGCAAAAGACGCCCGATTCATCAGCTCTCCACCACCATGCTTGATAGGCGTTATTACAGTATGAGGTGGTGGTACAGTATGCTGTGCTGCGTTTCCTGAAATATGGAAACAGTCCAAAGGATATCGTTCCAGAATGTTGCTGGTTTATACAGATATCATGTTTAAAGTCTTGTTTTGTGCTTAGTCAGAACTGTAGGTTACATGATGTGGTTCTTGTGTTTTCCTTTATGTCTCAGAGAATAATGACTTCAAAGTGAGTTTACTGTTATCCACACTCCGGGGAAGATCTTGAAGATCCGTTTGCAAAAAGTCCTCCTAACTGTAAAATGCTAAAGTTCAAATTGCTTGAAATGGTGTTCTCTCCTTTCCCATACTGAGATAAGAAAAATTTTGTCTCGATGGTCATTGCCAATGACCTTTCTTCTTGGCAGGACACTGACACACGTCTGCGTGCACCAAACTGGTTTTGCACACAGAATCAAACTGGATTATAACGAATGTGACAGCGGGCCACTCAGTGCAGGCCCGTAACATGGGGGCAGGCCGTGGAAGATGATCCCATGCCTGTTCCCGGTGAGTAGAGCTTAAAGAAAGATGAACTTACAAGCATCTCCTGTTCCCTTAGACTCGAGTGCTTCCAAGTTCCATTCGCCTGGGAGAAATCTGCCTTCTGTCTGCACCGCATTCTGGTTACAACTTGCTTCCTGCTCAGCACCGAAGCAAAAAACTCATCAGTTCTGCACACGTCTGTGCGCCTCTGCTGATACCGCGCCTGCTGAGGGTCGGCCCACACGACCGCGACCTTCACCTGTATTCCTTCAGCCTATGTCGTCACAAAGAACTGCATACTTTATTGCTAAACCAAAACTTTCATTAAAGAACTGTTGTTGACACCTGCTTTCCATGTGTATTGTCCGTGTGCCAGACACGCATTACATGCATCATGTGCATTTCAGGAGTGTTAGGTTTAAAAAGAAGAGTTATAGCTTGTTGCATCAGACGTACCTTGATACACTCCCGAACCGGGAGAGACAAACGCACACATGTGCAGGGATGATGTCTGACGATCTCTGTTTATTCTCATCAAAGAGAGCACATTTAAAGCGGTGCTACGTCCCGGACATCAAAACAACCAGTCATTAACATGTCAGTCATAGAGAGATCCGGAGACAGACAGCAGAGAGAAAACACATTTGCATTCTCCTGGTTAAACAAAAAGGTTCTAGCGGACAAGAGCTCTTTGGGTGTATATTCATCTAGATACAGGATATAGAAGGTGTTACCACGTCTCACGAAGCACCGTGAGGGGGCCATTCTCAGGTCACAGGAATCTTCTTCTTAGAGTATAATACCTTACAATGCCCCCTTAACGTCTAATAGAATTTACTACAATTTATAAATGAAAATGACAATAAATAAATAGTCAGACATTGGCATAGAATAGATTTACAAAAATTGTATTTAAAAAAAATTAACTAATCAAAACCCAGTGCAAAATAATGAGAAAATATGCTCCCTTTTGCGGTGTCTTCATGGCGCATATGGTTCTATTAAGCTACATCAACTGATAATGAACTTCCTCTCTCTGTGAATGTAACGTTTAACTCTAGAGACCAAGCCCTGAACTCCAAACAAATGTTTGAGACCTTAAACCTCCGTTAAGACGAGCCTTGGGTGCACAAGGCTGAGCTTGTGCGCCTCTACGCCAAGGACAGAATTAACACAAAATCAAGCGTATAACTGCAAATGCATGCCACTCCCTGTTCCAAAGAACACTCTAAGGAATATGGATGTCAAGAATCAGTTAATTAATTTTATTCTTACCCACGCACCTCTATGCCAGGGCCAGCTTATACACTTAATGCATGCCACAAATGCCGCCCTAATTTACAGAAATGTTTCCAAAAATTACAAATTACATGAATGGTGCATAAATGTGAATACATTCACCTCATACCCCCTGAAACTACTGAAGGGAAATTACATTTATTTGACTTTCCGATGAAAGGGAACAGAAACTAATTAATGCAGTTTCTTTAATTTCAGATCTAACAGGATACTTATTTATTAATTGTATTATTATTATTATTATTATTAATTAATTAATTTTTGACACAAAGAGAATCTATTGAACGTTAAAACCAAGTGGTTTCCAACCCAGAACTCTTCAAGAACTGTTAAAATGTACACGCAAACTGTTAAAAATCATCGCCTTTCTGCCTGGCAGCTCCAGCGGCGCCAACATTCACTTCCTGATACAGTCCTCATTCCTTCTATACACATGTCCAAAGCATCTTAATCTGTCCTCTCTATTTTTGTCCCCAAACTGCCCTACTGGCACTGTTATATACTGTTACACTCCTATATAAACATTGCAAATCCTGTTCATTCTTGTCACTCTCAAAACAAATTGCATATTTAGCTCCATTTCCTTTCTTTTCATCAGTAGCAATTTCTCTAAACATTGCTGGTCTCACAACCATCCTATAAACGTTTCTTTCCGTACCTTTCCGTCACAGATTATACCTGCTACTCTTCTCTGCTTGGACTCTCATCTTCACACAAAAATGCTCTCAATATTTGTTAAATTCAGGCACTCTAGATTTTCAGTTTGTAACAGTCCAAACACGTGACAACATTGCACAACATTAGCTAGGCCAAGTTAGTTCCAGTAACAAAGCACAGCAATGGAACACTGGCCCCTACTGGACACAAGTGTCAATGAGCGAAGCCCTCCTTATATTACTGGTCCAACAACAGTAAACAACACTCTCAATGCATTTACAGTCCCTAGTGATTCTTTATAGATTATAATTATAAAAGAGAGATGTTGCTCCAAAGTGGACATTGCATGGCGACAAAACAATAAACACACACTTAATGTAAGTAATACACTACAATTAAATAACACTACAATAGAGCAAAATTTTGCCTAATTGAAACATCACCACCAACATCGAGTAAGGCCAAAATTAACTACAATGTATACATTCATTTTCTCCTCACTGTGGGTGCTTCATTGTTGGGATGGCTGAAGTCCTTCATTATCTTCCTGGCCTTGGTCCAACACAGCTGGGTGCAGGTCAGAGAGCTCAGTCCAGATAATGTACTCAGCTGATCGCATCATTCTCTGTAGATAGTGCTGCTTGGTGCTGTTCCCAAACCAGGTTGTGATATTTCCCTCAGAAGGCTCTCCATGGTGCATGAGTGAATGTTCCTTAGCACTGTGGATGGTCTAAAGACTTTCAGGCATCTAAGGTGGCCAAGACACTGCCAGGGCGTCTTCACCACTCTGTTAATGTGATCGGACCATGATGTGCTACTTGATGTGAATGATGTGAACACTGAGGTACCAGATGTTGTGGTATTGGAACGACAAGGCTTTATTTATTTATTTTTGTCATACACTAAAGGGATGTGGTTTGTGTTGAAAAGATCAATATGAAATGATATATCAGACTTTCAGAGGGTCTGTATGTCCTACCAGTCGCACTAAGACTATATTTATACACTGATTTTTTTAGTTTATGCTTTATTTCTGAAATTCCATCAGTATCATAGAACAAAACTATTAGTATATTCAGTGACTGGCCACTTTAATAGGAACACCTGTACACCTGCTCACATCACTACACCATCTCCACCTGCCTGGACTGCTGCCACAAGGCACACTGGCGCCATGTTTTTATCCCATTAGGTGTCTCAAAAAGCAAAAATCAAGCTGGTGACCAACAGTTAGTGTAAGTAACAATTATTAGAACACATGTGAACAGAAGCATCGTGCATTCAATATTTTGGGGGGCACAAGCCCATGGCAGTGTCACTTTTCATAACAAAGTCATATGTCCATCTCCTGTTGGAGGATATATTACAGTGCTGTAGTGTTCGTTAATTTGGCAAATACAGCTGAATGGACTTTTATACAACATAGTTGTAAAAGTTGTATATAGCATGCATGTGTTATTATAAATAAAATAATTAATATTATTTGCTGCTCTTTTGGCTTACCTGTAGTTTAGCAGTAAAATAATCACAGTGTATGTATCAGGTATTGCAGACTGGTTTGCCTGATTGCACAGCTTTAAGTCCTGTTCTGGGTTTTGACTTTTGCTGTAATTTTTTGCTCTGGTGCTGTGAGACATGTAATTACGTACCCCTCGGCCAGTGGATCTAGTGTGTACTAGATGTACTCTACTCAAATGTACTCTGGTAAAAAAAAAAAAAAAAAACCCTTTGCCTTAACTTTGCTAATATCATGACAGAAACATGAATGACATGACATCTTGTGTAAGTTAGCAACATAGGTTAACTAGCATGCTAGTTTATCTGACAATGACTGCTAGTTAGCCAAACCAAAGAACCCCACCTGTGTATGAAAGAAACTGCAAAAATGTCTGAGCTTTTTAGCTTTCTTTGTAGAATGCTTGCAGGGTGTATGAACATGGTGAAGTGATGAATGAAAGCTAAACTGTTAACTGTAGTGCCAGCATGACGCTAGCATTTAGCTAGGTTGCTAGCGTTAGCAACCACATTAACATTAGAACTTTATTAATCTCTGTGCTTAAGACAATAAATAGCTGAGGTGTTACAAAACGCTAATCTTCTTACAAATATACATACTAGCCAACACTCTCGATTTTCCCATAAACTTTTACTGTCTTTAATTTCTTTCTTTCTAAGGTTGGAACCGACACCATGGAATATCTCCAGCAGGCTGAAGTGTCGAGGCCGAACACCTACATCCTGATGTTGGGAGATAATGGCCAGCACTTGTCAGGTGTAACCCCTAGAGGGCGCCTAGCGCCCAGAGATTTGTGTTTGTAGCTCCTTTTGTGTTTAACTTCAGTTCCCATTATGCACCTCGGTCAGGTGACGTGGACGCTCACCTGAACCGAGTTGCTCATTAGTTTTATTATAAATAGTTTGGTTTCGTTATGTGTCTTGCATCTGTTGATTTCACCTCGTAAATGTCTATCCAGTTTAGTTCGTGTATTCCATGTCTTTATTCGTGTTTTGGTTTGTTTTATCATAAAGTCTATTTGTTTGTTTGATTTCCCTGTTTCGTTATAATAAAAACATCATTCTTTGAAACACCTTAGACCTCTGCATTTATGCCTCGCAACGGGACAGCACTGCTCTCAGGCATTAGTGCTTCTCAGTAATAGTGTCGTAATGATGTCGCTGTTGAACTTTTGTATTATTTTATCTTGTGCTTTTGAAAAATAACTATAAATATTTTTTCTATGATTTGTACATTTAAATTGGGTGTTGTTTATTACATATTACAAATTGGGCGATTTTAACCCAGTATTTTTTAGGGTGCAGTCTTATGAATGATCCGTGGTTTATTCAGTAGCATTTCATGGTATGATTGATTTTACTAATTGCATTTTTGTACAAAGTTAGATGTGCATTTTCCCCTGTTTTCTGCAGTCGGACTCTAGTGGAGAGGCCTGAGGTAATGTCCACTAGCCACCTCACTCCTCAGCTCGTACTTCTGAGTGAGAGAGCTTCCCAGTGAGTTCCCTGCCTCTCTCACAAGCTAGAATCAGGACAACAATGAGGTTAATTAACCCATAACGTGACATGTACCTGTAGGAATCCGATCTCACAAATGTTAGCGTTATTCTGAACATTTATTTTATTTTCGCATGCTCAGTGTCGCCCCCAACAAGATGACATCACGGGTCCTGAGTCACAACAAATGAGAAGCACTTCTCTATTTTCTGTTTCGGTGGAGAACATGATGGACAGCCTGAGGGAGAGGATGGTTTTTCTTCTATCCACTGACTATTTGCTGTTCTCTCCTACAGATTTCACTGATTTGATTCTCAAAAACATGTAACAAAGAGCAAAGGTTCAATACATTTTATAGGATGTTGTAACCCTATGATTTTAAACTAGAATATAAAGTTAGAGAAGAGCATGTTTGGCTTCACAATTGTTCTAGTAAGATTAATCAAAACACCTACTAGGCAAATAGAATTTCAAACTTTCAATAGCCATCTTTTGAAAAATATTGGTGAATATACAGTAGGTAAACGCCCCATTGCTGTTAAACTTTCTGGCATTTTCAGTCAACTTCCGTCAAGAACTTCCTCTCAGTGTGTTCACAGAGCTTTGAGACAAATGCGTGACTTTTTCACAGTAATGTAGCTCCATAGTATCAGTCTGACATACGCCATCGTATCAGTCCATCAGGGTGGATGGAGAAGTGCGTATCCACAATGCTGACTGAAAAATAAGCAGGTGTTCGCCGTACAGAAAGACCAAAACAATTCTCTGCCAACTGTTCTATTATTCTGAGCTTTTCAGTTTTGATGTCTATTTCTGCAGAGCAGTTTATCACATCTACCACACAGAGTAGAGTGAGTTCAAGAAAAGTGGGACATTGTGTCATTTTGGACATTTAAGTTTTCAAAGCATTTGGCATGTGAAAATCAGCATCCAAATAACTGTTAATCATTCTTGGACTGTTGCCACACACCCCTTGCCATGAATTAATCATCTGGATTGATCTGAGATAGGGATGGGTCGCTCGACACACAGTTTCGACACACGTCTCGAGTTTTCGACACGCTAGTGCTTCGAAACAGTGTTCCGGAGCGTTGCTCGAAACGAGGCTGTCACGTGACTTGTGGAAACGAAGCTTCGTTATGTCACTGACACGTCACGCAGGACTCAAACACAGAGTGAGTCTATTGCACTGTCCCATACCCTCTGTCCATTTATTCCAATGTTATAAATATAGTTGCAAGCTACGATGACGGGCCCAAGCACCCTGTGCCATCGCCACCGCACAACCTGTGTTATTCGAGTGTGTTAAAACCTCGAAAAAGCCATCGTCATTCGGTTGCACCACAGAACCTGCACACATCACACCCTATACAGGGCTAATGTCAGTTTGGGCCCTAAATATTTGTTTAGTGCGTTAGTGTGTGTGTGTGTGTGTGTGTGTGTGTGTATGTGTGTTTGTGTGCGCGCATGTGTGTGTTAACATTTGTGATGTTTATGTGTGTACAATAGGCCGCAGATGCTGGAAAATAAACCTCACATTATGATGTTCCTGAACGTGATGTCACTGAACGTGATCTCACAGAAGGCGCCACTGAATATAATGTCACTCAATATAATGCCACACAAAGTTATTAATCATTTTTCGGTGTAAGTTTAGGACATTATCACGGCTGACCCGTTTGTGATATCAAAAATCCCTCTGAAATTTTGCATCCTCAATGTCTTTAGATCTCTTCAGCCCGGTTTGGTGGTGATCGTATAAATTCCCTAGGAGGAGTATATCAAAATCCATCGGTTGGGTTTTTGCAAACGACCCAAAATAACCGGCCTCCTGTTACGTTGAGCCCAGGACATGCAGCGCAAAAGTTGTTCGGCTCGATGAGCTCTAAATGTGTACCAAGTTTCGTGTGCCTACGTGAAAGTGTGTTTGAGCAAAACACACTTGCAGCAAAATCTCCTGTGGGGGCCCCTGGAGGCCCCGGGCCACGAGACACTCAGGCATCCTGATGGCAGCAGATTCCAACTTGGCAGCAGATCCAACTTGTCTGCCAAGTTTCATGAGTTTTTGAGCATGTTAAGACCCCCGAAAAGTCCAAAAGGGTGGGGAAAAAAAATCGTTAGGAAAACAAGAGGGTCCTGCGCACCTTATAGTGCTTGGGCCCTAATTATGTCCATAATTGCCATGCCTATATGTATGCCTATATGATTTGACGTGGTGTATTATTGTTTTGTTTTTTTTCTTTTTTTTTGTGGATTTTTCCCCGATTCTCTCCCTAATTTAGTCGTGTCCAATTCCTCCCCGTCACTAATGCTCCCACATTAAGGCTACTACTACCACTCAGCCGGGAGGGCCGAAGACTATCACGTGTTTCCTCCGAACCACGTGACGCCAGCCGACCGCATCTTTTCGAACTGCTCGCTCGCGCACCGTTGGGGGCGGCGTAACACACTCGGAGGACAGCGCTATCCACTCCCTCCGTTGCGCGAGCTCACAGACGCCCCTGATTGGCTGTAGAGCCGTGATTAATGTGGGAGCACTAAGTACCTCTCATCCCTCCCCTCTGAGAGAGCTCGGCCAATCAGCTCTCTCTAGACCTCCGGCTGCGAGAGGTTACAGCACCACCCGGGATTCGAACTAGCGATCTCCGGATGATAGGGCGAGCGCTTTAACCACCACTGCGCCACTCGGAGGCGTGGTGTATTATTGTTAAAAACATTATGATAAAAAGAATGATGTTTGAATGTTTGTTGTATGAATGTAAATTAAAACACCTTGCGGGCTCAACCACTGTTCCCAAAAAGAATAAAAGTGGTTCCTCAACTATAAACTTGTTTGCTGCTTGTAAACGCCGTATTATTAAATAAACAAACAAAACCTGTGAATGGCACGGCTGGTGTAGGAATTTTTTAACCACTAGATGGCGAAGTAGAGTACAGTGTCAAAAAGCTTCGAAGCATCAACGCAGTTTTTTATAAAAGCGTCGCTGCTTCAGTTCGGCACATCCCTAAATCTGACTGAGATCACCAGAGTGCTCATGATCCAGCTGGAAGAGAAGCCACGACACAGTTGACGCTGCGTAGGAAAGAAAAAAAGCGCTGGTACAAGCAAGACTGGACTTCATTTGATCGAGACTGACAGAAGGAGGGGTTGAATTCCTCGGTGAGAAGCTGGTGATGTTTTTACCGGATTTAGTTCGGGGTTGGACGGACGGAGCGTCACTGAGCTCAGTGCTGTATGTGACAGGAGCTGCAGCCGCGGCATACGGAGTGTATTATTATATTTCCACTGAACGTAAGTAATATCACTGCTTTATTTATGATAAGTAAAAAAAATCTCTCCTCGCAATATATAAACCTGCACTGTAAAAAAAAAAAAAAAAACTAATCGCTGTTTGTACTTTTACACACACACACACACACACACCATACACACACACCGCGGGAAAGTTGTATTTATAAACGTACAAAGCTGACAACACCAGAGCAATATTCTATTACTCTGAAGTGGACAGAGAATTTCTGTACATCTCCATTTAAAGCCTGCTGGATTCCGCAGGTTACAGCTGTTTACAGATGTTCTACTGTATAAACTCCTCCTGTTCCCTACCCAAGCTTCCTGCGCGTGCAGACAACCGGTTCCGATTCTATTAAGTTTACGGAAGGAAACCTCGCATCATATCAAACATATTGCAGTGTTAGAAGCTACAGTATGGCTTATCTGTTTATTTTTTATTATTATTTTAATATACATTTTAAATGAGTGATTACACATACTCTTCTTGGGCCAATTAAAACCCAGCTAATTAAAAAAATAATAATATTCTGGATTAATTGTAAAGTTATGTATGAAGGCAAATGCACTTTAGTATATTTCATAACGAGTGCAATTTTTTTTTTACATAATTCAAAGTTCAAATATAGTTGCAATGCAGTGACGATCGTGTCCTAGCACCTGGTCCATCGCCGCCTGGGCACACCAGACAGCCTGTTTTCAAAGAACCCTGGATGCTGGGAAAAAGCATGACTGCAGTGGGCACTTGCATTTAAAGGAAATCCGCAGCTTAGTTGACATTTTGGAGAGAAACACAGGGAAATGACAAGACAATACGCTTGGATTCATAAAACAGGATTAAACAGGTTTTATTGTTTCCCACCTCATTTTAAAGTTCCTATAGGGCATCGGATTCTTCCTGTTGGGTTTTCTGATCATTTGTTGGTGTCATGTAATTATTTCATTACCAATATCAAACAATAGTATCTTTCTTGCATTATCTCATCTTGGCCCGGTTTGGTGGCGATCGTATAAATGAGCAAAACTTGTGTGATGGTATTGCGCCGTATTCCTGAATGTTCCTTAGTTAAAACATTAAAATGGTTCTCTCTCAGTGGGAGGGATGAGAGGTACTTAGTGCTCCCACATTAATCACGGCTCTACAGCCAGTCAGGGGCGTCTGTGAGCTCGCGCAACGGAGGGAGCGGATAGCGCTGTCCTCCGAGTGTGTTACGCCGCCCCCAACGGTGCGCGAGCGAGCAGTTCGAAAAGATGCGGTCGGCTGGCGTCACGTGGTTCGGAGGAAACACGTGATAGTCTTCGGCCCTCCCGGCTGAGTGGTAGTAGTAGCCTTAATGTGGGAGCCCCCTAGTGACGGGGAGGAATTGGACACGACTAAATTAGGGAGAGAATCGGGGAAAAAATCCAAAAAAAAAAAAAAAACATTAAAATGGTTAAGGCCCAAATACTATGACACCAGCTCTATTACATCATAGGGTTTGTTCTAAGGATTATTAGGGCCCAAACACTATGACATCAGCATGATGACATCATGGATAGTACGCCGTTGCCACGGCTATGATGGTGCTGATGTCCGAAAGTGCTGATGTTATTGTGTGTGAAGGGCCACACATGCACACAAAACACACACACACACACAGGAGGTGTAGGGTGACAGTGCATTAGTAAAGGTTTATAAACCCATCTGCTGCACCATTATGCTCTCTCTGTGATGGTTCCTGTTCTTGCAAATAGCACCTCCGGTGGTCAGTTTTTACCAAGATATAGCCTCTTGAGACCTGAATGTCCTCATATGAGGTCATGACATTTTCTCCCAACTCCATTGTCTACATTTATCATTGTACCATCCTCATGTCAGGACTGTTAGGTATAAATCTTTTGTCAAACCTCTTCCTGGTTGAAGACATTGATCAAACTGAAGACAGTCAGTAGAAAGTGTATAACAGTGGGAGTCCGGGTCTCAGGAGGATATAGAACCCAGTTTGAAGAATTTGCCCAAAACATTTAGTTTGTATAAGGCATAGGCTTTATTTTATTAATATTCGGATGATTATTATAATTTTTTCTTTTTGCATTTAGAACAAGAAATTCTGAATCACATTCACACCATCAACAACACTCTAACTGCGATCGAAGGACAAATACACAGAATTGTTCATCATCCAGGTAATGTATTTGAGAAACGCTTCATATTAACACTAGAGCTGAAGCACACATCTTTATCATGGTACAATATATTAGGTTTTCTATACATAGGATCTTTGCTGTTTTCCAGTAACATACTATTAGAATAAGGAAAATATCTATTACTGTCTCTTCATGTAAAGTGTAATGTTTTATGAGGAATCTGTAAATGTAAACTTAAAACAATATTGTAGAGAAAGCTTGCTTGTTATGGAGATAAAGTCAGAGAGGCCAGATTGAGGTGGTTTGGACGTGTCCAGAGGAGAGATTGGGAGCATATTGGAAGAAGGATGCTGAGGTTGGAACTGCCAGGCAGGAGGTCTAGAGGAAGACCAGAGAGGAGATTTATGGATGTAGTATTATTTATGGAGAGAGGACATGAAGTTAGTTGGGGTGAGAGAAGAGGATGCAGAGGATAGGGTTAGATGGAGGCAGATGATTCGCTGTGATGACCCCTGAACGGGAACAGCCGAAAGACAAAGAAGAAGTAGAGAAAGCTTGCTGTTTTTAAGTGCTGATTGGTTCCAAACCAGACCACAGAGTAAGATTTGGATCGTGTAGGCCTGTGTGTATAATTTTAACTGTAGTCCTTTTGTGAATGCTTGGTTTGGCCACTCTGCATCCTCGTCCCTCACCCTAACTAACTTCATGTCCTCTGTCACTGTCAGGGGTAACCCCTAGAGGGCGCCTAGCGCCCAGAGATTTGTGTACAGTTCATTTTGTGTTTAAACTTCATTTCCCATTATGCACCTCGGTCAGGTGACGTGGGCGCTCACCTGAACCGAGTTGCTCATTAGTTTTATTATAAATAGTTTCAGTTCTGGTGTTTGTCTTGCATTTGTTGATTTATCGTGGTAAATGTTTGTAAGTTTAGTTGTGTCTTCCGTTTCATCTATACGTGTTTTAGTTTCGTTTTACTTATATAAAGTATATTTGTTTTGTTTGATTTCCCTGACTTTTTGTTTAATAAAAACATAGTTTCCTTTAAACACCTGGATTCTCTGCATTTATGCCTGGCACCCCAATTCGTGACAGTCACTACATCCATAAAGCTCCTCTCTGGTCTTCCTCTAGGCCTCCTGCCTGGCAGTTCCAACCTCAGCATCCTTCTAACCAATATGAAACAAAGACATATAACTAAAGGAGGGTTTTCTGTGATTTTGAATGGGTGCATCACTGTAAATGTAATTACTCTAAACATGTATAAGTAATAATAAAGCCTCATTCATGATTCTCCCCACATTTATTCTGTAATTTTACAGGAAGACGTCGAAGATGAACAAGATCCAAGTGATCGTGGTGGATGAAACTGATCTCATCTGAACCGACCCCTTTCTGATTTTCATTCATCTAATTCATTTTTAATTCAATTTTATTGAAAAGGATTTAAATGAACGGACGATTTCAATTAAACGATTATAATTCAAATGTAATTTGTATATATCAGTGCCTCAGAGTTGCCTCAGTGTGTGAACAACAGCAGCAGTGAGAGCTCAGCAGATTTATCTGCACTTTGTTAATTGAATAGCCGAAAATCTCTCAGTACTTCTGTTGTCCTTCAACACACCGATAACATGTAGTAGTGAGGACCTCATGATTTGCTTTCTGAAACAAAAATGCAAATATCAGACAAAAAGTTCAGGCTTTAAAAACTGTTTCTAAACAGGCTTTTAATAAACAGTGTTTACATGTTTACTCAAACAGATAATACCAGAAACACCTCAACAACAACAACAAATAGTCAACTCTTCACTTAGCAATGGTTACGTTCCTAAATCGTTTAACTCCACTAGCAGTTATTACACACGCAATTAAGAAACCTGATCTTTACCCCAGTCAACTGTCCGACCGAATTCAGGAAATGTTGGGGTGTTTTTTTAAATTTGAATAAAATGAAAACTAAAAGACTTTCAAATCACATGAGCCAATAGTTTATTCATAGAGAACATACATGTTTTAATGGAGAAATTTGACACTTTAATCCACTAAATGAGCTCATTTTAAATTTGATGCCTGCTACATGTCTCAACAAAGTTGGCATGGGGTCATTTTGAAAAGATTCAGCTGCGAGAACATCGAGCATCAGGGCTGTGACATGATTAGCTAAAAATGGGAGAGTCTCTCAAAGTGAACATGGGCAGTGGCTGTCTAATCTGTGAAAAAGTAGGAAAAAAGATTGGAATACTTTAAAAAACACAGTTCCTCAATGTCACATTGCAAAGGGTTTTTCAATCTCATCATGTACTGTTTTGACATCATCAAAAGATTGAGGGAAACTGGAGAAATCTGTACGAAGGTGGACAGAGACAAGGCGAAGACCTTTGTTGGATGCCTGTAGTGTCGTCTCAGGCCCTCAGACGACACTGCATCACTCATTGGCAGGATTGTGGGCAGCTTGCATGTTTTGGAAGGCACTATGAATGCTGAAAGGTATATAAAGGTTTTAGATGACGTCTATTTCAGGGAAGGCCGTGCAGCTGTTACGACAGCATGGCTTGGAAGTAGATGAGTCCAGGAAGAGGATGCTACACCATGGTAAACACGCCCCATCTCAACTATTTTGAGACCTGTAGCGAGCATCAAATTTGAAATGATCTCATTTTGTGCATAGAGTTTCTCAATTTAAACATTCATGTTCTCTATGTTCTATTGTGAACAAAATATTGGCTGATGTGATTTTTAATTCTCTTAGTTTTCATTTTAAAAGTGCTGCACAAGTATAATTTAATTGAACTGCATTGATATTTTACGGTTGGCACAGTTGTGTAGTGGTTAGCACTACGACCTTGCACCTCCAGGGTCGAATGTTCAATTCCCACCTCTGGTCTGCATGCATAGAGTTTGCATGTTTTCCCTGTTTGGTGGGTGTCCTCCTGGTACTCAGGTTTCCTTGCACAGTTCAAAGACGTGCAGATTAGTCTAATTGGCAATCCAGAATTGCCTGGTGTGTGTGCCTTTTGATGGATTGGCACCCTGTCCAGGGTGTACCTCGTCCTGTGACTGAAGTTTCCAGAGATGGGCTGCCAGACATATCTATCTCAGTCTTCCATGACCACAGTGTAAAGACGGCCTGAGCTCTGGCTGCCATCAATGATATCCAACGCCAGCTTCATGAGATACCAGCGGTTTGATTTGGACTATTGTATCCAGTTCTTTTCACCACATTCTGTCTGTTATATATCCAAATGTCTGAAAATGGAGAGTAATATTGCATAGACAATGGACAATAGGATATGTTACAGCTGAGTGCAGCTAGTCCCCATTTGTGTGAAAAAAGAGCATTGTCCATGCTGTACACTCAGGTTTGATCACAATGGAGTGACTGATGTCTGTGTTTCTGGACTCCATATTAACTTCAACACATCTTCTATCATATTGAACTTATAGCTACGTAATATAGTCTGACTGCTATCTGTTATCACCCAAATGAGGATGAGTTCCATGTCTGGTTTCTCTCAAGGTTTCTTCCTATTGGCATCTCAGGGAGTTTTTCCTGCCACCATTGCCTTCAGCTTGCTCATCAGGGATGATCTGGTTATTTTGATCCATACATATTTTCAAACATTTCATTCTGTAAAGCTAAAAAAAAACTGTCTTTATTTCAGTCTACAAAACAACAAAATGTGTTTACTTTAAAGGTGGAGATTCTTTTCTTTACTCTCTGTGTGTTTGTGTGTGTGGGAGTCTGTATATATAAACTGTGCACAATTATTAGGCAAGTGAGTATTTTGACCAAATCATAATTTTTATACATAGTTTCCAACTTCAAGACCATGCTATACAATGCTCCATTGCATGCATCAAAGTACTCAACTGCATGGCTATCCAGTAAAGAATAATGACATGGCCCCCTTCCTCACCTGAACCCTATTCAAAACTTGTGGGCTCTTCTTAAATGGGATATTTCCAGTGAAGGAAAACACAAAGTACATCTCAGCACCTCAGTATCTGGGAGGCTGCGGTTGTGCTGCACAAAAGGTTAATCGTCAACCGATCAAGAAATTGACAGACACCATGAATGGAAGGCTTATAACTATTATTTAAATGAATGATGGAAGGGTGGAACCCACCGGGTCAGAAATGTTTATTTGTATTTTTTTTTTCATTTAGTTTCCAAATAGTGCACATGTAGATATTCCCCTAAAAAGCCAAAACCTCGCAAGTTTGAGGTTTATTAACATTATGGATTGAATAAGAGCATTGCAGTTGTTCAATAATGAAATTAATCCACAAAAATACATCTTGCCTAATAATATATGTTCAACCATTTTGAAATTTGTCTAAAAAAATTTCTGGAATAAGTGAAGTTAATCATCATCTCAGTGACTGCAGGTTTCCCAGGTCTAGTATAAGCAAAACATATATTCTATAACGTAGAAAATAAATCACTAAAAGAAACATTGAACAAAAAAAACAACACATTAGAAGGTTTGTCCAAACTTATGGCTGCTACTGTAGATCGGTCTCATCTAATTGGTAGAGGATGAGGTGCCTCAGTTATTTATAATGATAATCTCACAATCATACAGACATTTTCATCTCAAACCTGGTCGTATCGATTGCTGGAGACGTATTGAGACCAGCATGTATGTCCATTCTGGACTCAGTATGGGTAAATCAATGTGTATCAGGACCCACACTCTAGATTTAATACTAACCTTTCGATTAAATGTAGAAAATATAGTGACATTTCCACAGTCTTTATCTCATCTCATTTAGTAATAATGCATGCACTTTGCCACACAACCACATTAAATGTAGATTCACATCAACTATTGCAGAGCTTTAACAGTAACCTCTCAGAGTTATCAACTATGACTGGATCACTGTCCGACCCTACAGAACTCGATCAGGTGACCGAATGTTTACAGTCAGCGTTCCATTATACTCTCGATAACGTGGCTCTAATTAAAAGAATAATAATAATAAAGATAAACAATTAAGAAACCTGACCTTGACCCAAGTCAGCTGTCCAACTATAGGGCAATATCAAACCACCCTTTTATCCCCAAGTTCCTGGAAAAGCTTAAGGCACAGCAGTTATGTTCATACACCTACACATGAATAACATTCATGAAATGTATTAGTCTGGATTTAGGTCTCGTCACAGAGCAGAGACAGCACTGGTTAAAGTGGTAAATGACCTCTGGTCAGGGTTGTGTCTCCTGGCTTGTGTTGCTTGACCTCAGTGCAGCCTTCGACTCCACTGATCGTACTGTTCTTGTTAATTAAATAGAAAATGTTGCAGGAGTTAAGGGAACAGCCCTCTTCTAAGGGATTATTTGACTAATCGTTGAGATGAGGCCTGGCTCAGTTTGTAGATAGATGTAAATGGTGATTATTGTAACTGTGCTAAAGTGAAGTTAAGCCAGATGAGAGATGCTAGCGTAATAAAGTTGGGGAATGTGTGAAGGACATTATACAGTAAAACGTCCAGACCAGTTTGAGTCATGGCTGAAGAGAATCCTTTAGTCCAAAAAGTTTCGTCCAGGAGAATGAAGGAAAACCATTTTCCCAGCTTTCCTTGCGTGCTTAATCTGGGGCCACAATCTTCTCCTTTTCTGTAAATCTTCATGGGGCAGCACTTCTGCAATTACATGTGATCTGACATAACTTCAGACTGTGGAAATGTCACCATATTTTCTACATTTAATCGAAAGGTTAGTATTAAATCTAGAGTGTGATGAGCCTTATGTGTGGGTCCTGATACACATTGATTTACTCCTACTGAGTCCAGAATGGACATAAATGCTGGTCTGAGAGGATCTTCTGGATGGAGTCTTTGCTCCGTCTCCAGATTTCTTCCTTCACTCGTCTTTGAGTAAACAGGATGCTATTATCTGTTTTTATTGTCCCACTTTTTCCCAGTTCTGTGTACGATATTGACGGCTCCTTACATCTTTATCTTGACATAAGGGATATTTCCGACAGGAATCTGAATAACTTGTGCTCTTCAGCTTTCTTCTCTTCCAAACCCTCTTATTCGTCCTGAAATCCACTCTTTACTTTCCAGAGTTGGTCGTTTTCTTTCTTTCACTTCTTTTGTGTTCAACTGGACTGCTTTTGCTAATCCAGCAATCATGTCACCACTTTGTTTGATCTGTTCAATTAATTCAGCCAGTGGTTTATTGACTCTCTTTTTGAGATTCAATCTGGGCTTATTAGAAACTTCAGCATTCTCACTGTCAGATGCTTTGGATTTCTTTTTCATCTGCTTCTTACTTGCCGATGTCGCGGCGGAGTCGTCGCCTCATTTCTCTAGATTAGCAAACAAGCTAACATCCACCATCCAACATCTTCCAGCTGGTAGTGTTAGACTTAAACGCTCAAGCACTGGATACCGGTGAGTTTTAGCGTCTTTGTGCTTACAGTAAATTCAAACTGAATTTGTTACAAGACGAATAACAAAGAAAAAGCACAATTCTGTATTATGCTATTAACTACTAACTAATGCTTTGCTGTGGTTAAAGAGCAAGCCACTTACTGTAGATGGCAAGCTGGCAGTCTGAGCAGTCGTGCTAGCAATTCTCTCCTGTGCAAATTCCTCTAAATATGTTTTATTCACTTCACATTTCCCATAAAGTGTTATTTTTTATTCTTTTAGTAGATACGTTTGCTAAACCGATATAATCGACGCTGATAGCACCGGTGATTGAAAACTGTGATGTGATAGCTAGCCTCACCAAAGCATCGGAGATCACTCCAATCTACGTAAATTTGGTTCCGCAGATAGCTTCACTTTCCCTTCAGGTTCTGCAGAGTGGTTCACCATGCCTCCTGCTTCACTGCATCTCCCTCGTCCTCAGGGGGCTTCACCACTGAACTGGTCATTTATAGTCAGGGTTATGTTTAATTTTATGTATTGCTAAAAACCTGGGTTATACGGGTTACCAGGTTCCCAATGACTGGAAGTTTCTGCAAAGAAAAGAGAAAAAAAAATCTGTGAGACCTAAAAACCTACACTAGGTTATAAAATAACAGTATTTTCATATGTCTTTTTCTCATATGATTGTGTTTGTACTATAATGCATTGTTTATAGGTCTTTATACTGATGGAGTACAACCAGTGTACTCTAAATCTTTTTTTTTTTATGTCTTAGTTTATTTGAATTAGATCTATTCTCTGTCCTTCATCTCACCTGGACACGGCTCTGTCCTGCACTAAACCACCTGTGCCTGAGGATTTGCCTGAAACTTGGCCGCGATTTGGGGTTTTGTTTCAGACACCATGATATCAGCTTGCAGCAATCTGTGTATGCAGTGATGAGGTTGAAGATGATAGGGGAATAGAAAGTGATAGATAGCGTCATCATCTAAAATTTACCCCAAAATGTTTAGAAAGAAAGTTACTTCATTATGATCTGCATGTTTTCAGCTTTAACATACAAGTCTAAATGTGATGTTTGTGCATTTTCTCACCTTTAGAAATACCAGGTGGGAAGTGCAGGTACCCTTGAATCATTTCCTCCCATGACTTAAAGGGTATGTCTCCACAGACGAGTATGTATAGTACTAGACCGAGAGACCAGATGGTAGCAGGACAACCTCTGTACTGGTTATGTTTAAAATATTCAGGAGGGCTGTAGACTGGAGTGCCTAAGTGTACAAGAACGAGCAACAACCATCAGCACCATCACAAGAACAGGTTCTCCACTGCTTTCCTTTTCATCCATTCCACATGTACTTACTAGTGCAACAGTTATAGGGTTCATCCTTAAGCAGTTTTCCAGAGCCGAAATCGAATAATTTAATTTGCATAGTCTCTGTGTTTATGAGAACATTCCCAGGCTTGATGTCGTTGTGAAACACTCCACAGTTGTAGCAATGATACGCTGCCTGAACCAACTGCAGCATGATGTCTCGAGCCAGGGCTTCAGGCAGCTTACCATTATAGTGTTCACAGAAGTCTGCAAGGTCCACGCAGGGGCTGGGTCGCTCCAGGATCAAGACGATGAAGTTGGGTATCTCAAACCATTCCAGCAGCTCCAGAACATATGGACTGCGAAATGGTTTGGATACCAACTCCATTAGTCCCACCTCTATAGGGAGGACACCTGTCTCTCCAGGCTAAAATAAAATAAAATAAAAAAAAGACAGGGCTTAACATCAGTTTGGAGAGAATACAACTAGTCTATGGACATCTGTCACTGGGATCTATTCTGCCGGGTTACTTAATAAAGGTGAATCCGAAACATGACTGGGAGAAATACGGTGTTTTAAATGATCATGAGGAAAAGGACACAAAATCTTGGAACAATATCTGATTAAAAGGATGCTTGTTATTTGTACTGTACTGCTTCCCTGAACTTCAGATATAAAATAACTTACCATGGTCATCATGCCAAAGTATGGATCGTTTTTGAAGAATTTTAAAGAGACCTGTTAACATAAACAAGCAAATAAAAATGAGTGACTTTTCCATCAGTACAATACAGTACACAGTATAATATACAGTATAATTACAGCACAATATACTACAATATACAGTGTACTGAATAAAATACATTTTGTACAGGGAAGTCTGTTATTTATAATGTTTTATAATTCTTTTATTGAATTTAATTATAATTAACAATAAACAACTGGATATGTGCAAACATTGTACTTCTCTGGCATCTGCTTTCCGAACTCCTGCAAATACAGCACCGAAACCTCCACGCCCCAGTAGAGCTCCTATGGCGTATCGTGATGTTACCTCCTCAGTCAGGAATGAAAAAGCCAGGTGTTCTCTAGCTCTATCGCTGTAGTCTGTCAGGGACAAACCTTTGTTATTAGCAACATTTATAATACAGTGGAAGCATTAGCTCATTCTGTCTCTAAACTTTTACACAAGTAACTTTTAGTTTGATTTAATGATTAATATAGATTCATATTTGCAGCATCCAAATCTTTGATTATTTCTGTTAATTACTCCCAGACTAGATGTAGAAACTTTAAGCTTGGTATTATTTATTCATATAAGATTATTTTATATGCACCTGGCCTAATGTAACATAATATAGTGCTATAATGAATAGTTGTGCACTGTTAAATGCATCATAGCCTCATCATCATCATCATCATCATCATCATCATCATCTCCACTGTTCGTTTTAACTGGCTTAAGTTAAACAGTTAACTTACCCTCAGATGTAGAGACCATGTCCATGATGTTTGCCTCCCCTACACGATAACATTCAGAAACAAATACATTAGGAAACAACGATGTCACAAATTATCACCACGTTTGTTCATATAATATCTGTTGTTCCGTTGTCTATATTTATTGTCTCTACAGTGTGTGTGTTTTGACTTGACTACACAATGGCACTTCAAGAACTGCATTGTATTGACAGTTGTAGTCTTTAGTAGGAGATGCTCTCAGTACTATTTTTCACTCTATATGGGTCACTTCATGAAAACAGGAAATTTATATATATGTACTGCATCTCACTCACTCTCTTAAAGTCACTGTACACTGGCTGGCTTCAGTGACCTATGACCTTCACACCAATGATCATTGCTCTAAGGAGAAGTTGTGTTGCTGAGGATCCCAACCTTATGGCAACCTACACTCGTAACACGACCGGCACTAGGACCCGGAAGTAATACGGTCGTGTTTCAGGAAGCATAAAAGGAAACAAGATGGCGCTTCACATTGCTCAGTCATTGAGTTTTGCCCATGCTATCGCCGACGCTTCGCTCGTCTAAACGTGAGTACTCACTTTCTTGGGTTTCGCTTTCGATTGGGTGTGTGTATTTAGAACGCGGGTTTATTTGTGTAAACTCTTGCTCTCGTTTCGGGAGAGTTCTAATAATAACCAGTGTGGTTATCCTGCCTGCTCTCGCTACTTCCGCGTTTGGGTTTACCATCCACACTACAGGGCTAACTGCTAGTCTTCTGGTTCATCTCCGGTTAGTACGTGACAGAATGACTGAGCCTCCAGCAGTGAACCCAGCGGAGTTTGCTCGCCTCTGCGATGTGGTTGACCAGCACGCCAAGTTGATCGTTCAGCTCCGTGGTGAAGTCGCGTCTCTCCGCAAGGAGCTCCAAGACGTCGCGGTCTTGCGCCGCGAGGTGGCGGAGCTGCGACAGGAGAATGCGACCCTCCGCGGGGCGGCTGCTCAGCCGGCTGTTGCCATGCCCATCACAGCGGCTGCTGCACCGCCAACTCCCTCCTCATCTTCTGATGTTTTTCTGGCTTTACCGGATAAATGGGATGGCACAGATGGGAAGTGCAGTGTTTTTCTAACCACATTGGATCTCGTGTTTGAGTTCAATTCCACCAGGTACTCCACAGACCGACTGCGCATTGCTCTTCTCGTCTTGTTGCTATCCGGGCAGGCAGCTGAGTGGGCCACGGCAGTTCTTCGCTCAGATTCAGACGTCGCCTACTCATACACGGAATTCACCCGCCAACTCAAACTCACCTTCGAACATCCTGCTGCTGAGGTGGAGACCGACTCCAAACTATATCACCTACGGCAGGGAGGGTCGTCCGTGAGCCGCTACACCGCGGAGTTTCGTACCATTGCTGTGCAGACCGACTGGGGAGTCTCCGCCCACCGGACGACCTACTACGAGGGACTGACTCGTAGTAGGGAAGGTAGTAAAGGACGAGCTCGCCGGACGAGAGCTCCCAGCGACCTTGGAGGGCTTAATCCAACTTGCCCTCCGGATCGACCAATGTCTGCTTGCTCGCCCAAAGCCAGCTCCCCGTACCCTGCCGCCCATCACGATGCCATTACATCAGTCTGCTCCTCGATCCACCACTTTCTTCCCCCAAGCTCCAGTCTCCGAAGCCCGATCCTCATTCACTGCTCCACCTACCGGACCCGTCGGTTCTCCACCTCCCGCCATGGTTAACACAGGAGTCGGGGAACCCATGCAATTAGGGCGCACCTCCTTAACCGCTGCAGAACGGGAACGCCGATTCAGAGAGGGGCTCTGCGCGTATTGTGGATCTGCTACACACCACCGAGCCATCTGTCCTCTGCGACCGGGAAACGCGCAGACCCGGTGAGAAATGAGAATGGCTCACCGGGTTCCATCTCCCTCTCCACCACCTTAACCGATGATTCCCGTCTCACGGTAAAAGTACACCTCCAGTTTGACCACAAACGAGTTGGAAGTACCGCGTTCATCGATTCCGGTGCTGCGGGCAACTTCATTGACTCTTCTTATGTCAAAAGACTGGGGGTAAAGACAGAGGCGTTATCCCAGCCCGTAACTATTACATCAGTTGGTCAGATGGTCGGCCCCTCTCCTCCAGTCCCATCACCCTCCAAACCCAGCCTATCACCCTCGTCATTAACCAGCATCAGGAACAGATCCAGCTTTACATCACCTCCATTCCGTCACCACCTATCATCCTGGGACACCCATGGCTACTGCGTCATGACCCACTCATCTCCTGGACCCAAAATCGGATCCTACAATGGGGACTGACCTGCAACGAACTATGCCTACGGGCCGAGACTGGGACGTGCTCTAGGTAGACCGAGGTCCCCGATGTCGACACAGATAACATCCCACGAGACTACCGGGACCTGGCTGAAGTCTTCTGCAAGAAACGTGCCACCCATCTACCTCCACATCGCCCCTACGACCTGGCGATCGACCTTCAGCCAGGCTCCATCCCACCCCGCGGCCACCTCTATTCCCTATCCAAGAATGAGATGCAGGCAATGGAGGAGTATGTCTCCAGCGGACTTCGCCATGGTACCATCCGGCCCTCCTCCTCACCTGCCGCCGCGGGGTTCTTTTTTGTGAAGAAACGCGATGGTAGTCTTCATCCCTGTGTCGATTACCGGGGACTCAACAACATCACCATCAAGAACCGACACCCGTCGCCTCTTACCAACTCTGCCCTGGACGCCCTCTCTGGCGCCACCATTTTCACTAAGTTGGACCTCCGGAGCGCCTACAACTTGGTGCGCATCAGAGAGGGAGATGAGTGGAAGACGGCCTTCATCACCCCTACCGGACACTATGAAAGCCTGGTCATCCCCTTTGGTCTCTGCAATGCACCCGCGGTATTCCAACAATTTATCAACGACGTTTTTAGAGACATGTTAGGCCGCTGGGTGTTCGTCTACCTGGACGACATCCTCATTTACTCCCGAACCATCAACAAACACGTCCAGCACGTCAGGGTGGTCCTAAAGAGACTCCTCCCCCACCAACTGTACTGTAAGTTGGAAAAGTGCGCTTTTCACGAGCACTCCACCACGTTCCTGGGTTTTGTCATCTCGTCCCAGGGTGTGGCCATGGACCCGCAGAAACTGGAAGTTGTGAGTCATTGGCCCCTACCCAAGACTCTCAAACAACTCCAGCGATTTCCCGGGTTTGCTAACTTCTACCGTCGCTTTATCCGGGACTACAGTACAGTTGCAGCCCCATTAACCGCTCTGACTCGCCCCTCATCTCACCCCTTCCATCTCACCTCCACCGCCATCTCCGCCTTCCACGAACTCTGTTGCCGCTTCACCACTGCCCCCATCCTTCTTCACCCGGATGCTGACAAACCATTCGTTGTGGAGGTGGACGCTTCGGATGTGGGCGCCGGAGCCGTTCTCTCCCAGCGAGGTCCAGACCAAAAACTGCACCCTTGCAGTTTTTTCTCCAAGAAATTTGACTCCACTCAGCAGCGATACGGAGTAGGGGACCGCGAGCTGCTGGCCATAAAGTGGGCCTTGGAGGAATGGCGACACTGGCTCCAGGGCGCCAGAGAGCCGTTCATCGTCTGGACCGACCATCAGACCCTCATTACTATCCGCACATTGAAACAACTCAACTCCAGACAGGCGCGGTGGGCATTGTTTTTCGAAAATTATAACTTCCACCTGTCATACCGCCCGGGGTGCAAGAACACCAAGGCCGATGCTCTATCACGACAGCACGAAGAAGACGTCCCCCGGGCTGACCCCGCGCCTGTCCTACCACCCACCAAGCTCCTTGCACCAATTAACTGGGATTTGGAAACAAGGGTTCGCCAGGCACAGACTGCGAAGACCGAACCAGCAGATGTGCCGCCTGGTCGTCTCTATGTCCCCGACTCTGTCAAGACCGACGTCCTCCAATGGGAACACTCCTCCCCAATTTCTGGACACCCCGGAAGGCGACGCATGCTACTCTTCATTCAACGCGCCTTCTGGTGGCCAAATATGAGGAGGGACAGCTGAGCTGATATTAGAGCAAATAGTCCACCTGCATGGGTTCCCAAAGGACATCGTCTCGGACAGTTCACCTCCCGGTTCTGGAAGGCCTTCTGCCGTCTGATCGACTCCACCTGCAGTCAGACGGAGCGAACCAACCAACAACTGGAGCGCTACCTGAGATGCTTTATTGCTGATCATCAGTGCTCCTGGGCCCGCTACCTCATATGGGCTGAGTTGTCTCACAACCTCCATACGTCCTCTGCCACCAACCTCAGCCCGTTCGAGGTGTGCTACGGTTTCCAACCTCCGATGTTCGACCATCAAGAACTGGAGGTTGAAGTACCGTCGGCCCAACAGTTGGTTCGCCGGTGTTGACAGCTCTGGAGACGAGCAAACAACGCCATCCTACTTGCTAACACCCGCTACACCGTTCAACATTGCCGTCGACACCCACCGGGACGAATGTACCAAGTAGGTGACAAAGTATGGTTATCAACAAGAAATCTACACCTGCAGACAGAATCACGGAAACTATCACCCAGATTCATTGGACCATACCGCATCAACCTCCGGATTAACCCTGTCACTTACCGGCTCCAGTTGCCTGCGGCGCTCCGGATCCACCCGGTATTCCACACCTCTCAACTTAAACCCTTCACTACGTCACCCATGGACCCGGAAGTAATACGGTCGTGTTTCAGGAAGCATAAAAGGAAACAAGATGGCGCTTCACATTGCTCAGTCATTGAGTTTTGCCCATGCTATCGCCGACGCTTCGCTCGTCTAAACGTGAGTACTCACTTTCTTGGGTTTCACTTTCGATTGGGTGTGTGTATTTAGAATCCGGGTTTATTTGTGTAAACTCTTGCTCTCGCTTCGGGAGCGTTCTAATAATAACCAGCGTGGTTATCCTGCCTGCTCGCGCTACTTCCGCGTTTGGGTTTACCATCCACGCTACAGGGCTAACTGCTAGTCTTCTGGTTCATCTCCGGTTAGTACGTGACATTTACTCTCAAAATCAGAATCTTTGTTTTTTGTTAAATCAAATGTAGGTAAAACTGTTACCGTGAATTATTGAAGTTATCAATCAGTTCAGTTTTTTCTCTTGTTTCTTTTACTCGCAGCTAGTTTGCTCAGAGAAGCTCTCACCTGTAGCGAACACCAACCCAGACCCGAGTGGTGAAATCATCGATTGTGATGTCACACAAGAAAATGTTTAGTGCTAGACCTATCTGCGCCAGGCCATGATATATTACTGATTCAATTTATCAGCTGCTTGTACTACACCTCTCCTCATTAAGGGGATTTTGGTGCACATTTGTGTCGTCTGATCATTTCCCTGAGTTTTGGGGTAATTTACTGTGTCTCCTACTTGCGAGTTATGGTGAAATAATGTTAAACTGCAGCACTCAGTAAAATTGTCCATAGAAGAATTGAATGAGAAATACTCCCAGGCTCTACAAATAATAATAATATTAATAATAATAATAATAAGAAGAAGAAGAACAAGAAGTTATTTTTTATTGTACCCATTTATAAAGCTAGACATTTTTATGACATATTTAAACCATTGCAATTCAATTCAACCGTTTTAGGTTCTCTAATGTAGGAAATGTAAAGATATCATTGAAAGAGTGAGTTCCAACTAATGTTCAGACAAAACCCTTCTTTTATTTATATACAGTAGATGAAGTGTTTTCAGTTCATGGTGGAGAAAAAATTATTTGTCTCAAGCTTTCTGATCCTTACTCTTTGTTTTCCTCTCCATGAACAGCCGGTGAGTGTGTTAGTCTTTTTGTGATTTTTCTCAGTTTGTGGTTTAGTTGATTTTATATCTCTAAAATATCCGCCCTTGCAACATAGTCTCTGTCACCTGGCATGAAAAAAACATGGAGAGACAAAGAAATGAATTAATGTTTATGTGGTTGATGAACTTTACATTAGTCCCAAACATAATTCCTCTCTTACCACATTTGGATTCGTTACAGACGATAAGTCCGGCAACGAGAGCAACAAGAGCCACGAGTGCAACAGTGATGAGAGCAATCTGACATCCACTTAATCCTCCATCTGTTAAATCAGCACAGAGTCTTTATCATCCACTGCAGCAAGAAATCAGATTTCACTCTCTATGTCTCTGGTTTAATCTCTCTCTCTCTCTCTCTCTCTCTTTTTGTTTATGTGTGTGTTACAGTAACAGAAAAATGATGCGAGTTACCTTTCCTCTCCACAGTCTCTTCGCTGTAATACACAAACCTCTTTAGCCACTCAATACACTCTTTCTCCAGGTAGCGCTTGTGGATGTTAGCCTCAGCTCCTGCAGACTCCCACTTCTATTCAATGGTCAGAGCTTTATCAGTAGCGTCCTCTTTCCAGATCCAGTTTGATCAAATCTTCTCCATCATAACGGAGCTGGTCATTTCCTCTCACAATGACATCATCATTGTTGTCATCAAGCTCGCAGCTGTATTTCCTCTGTAGTGTATGAACTCCTCCAAGAACATTAACAGACACAAACAAACACCCACCTGTCATTCCACCCTGTTCATTCAAACATCACACTACATACAAAACTGCAGCTGAGGTTTTGGGCAACCTAACCATAAAAGCACAAAGACTGGTGCGATGATTGTGACCTGGTGCTATTGACTGACCTAAAGACTCATTGCTGATCATTATGGTTTTTAAAACCTTTTATGATTGTCTGAAGGCAGTCTAAAATTAATTTTATACTCTGAACAAAAATGATTTCTGCTGAAATACTGCAGACAGTCATTATGAGAGTGTCACCTGATGCAGTCATCAGGACCCCCTTACCCCCCTAGTAACGTCACTATACATGACATAATTGTTATTATTGGGGGGGGGGGGATTCTTCTGATCACTCTGCATACACTGTGTCTGGTTGTTTCAGGAATCTGGATAATCAGCACCGATCTTTGTGATGTTTGTGTCACAAGCACAAACTGCTCTTCATCCAGCAGACCAACAGCAGTAAAATGTATTCCTGGTGTGATTACCGTGTTGAGGTACTGCACAGAGTGTGTGACTGTAAAAATAAAGCATAAAAACTATATTATGGCGTTCCACAGCATTTCAGCTACAAATGCATAGAATGGACAAATAATAAACCATCTGCTGAACTGGTTATTATATTGAGTTATTTACACATTAATTAAGTTTTATTTGCATGGTGCTTTTAACATTACACAGAAATTAACATGACAGCTTATTAATCCCAATATATATATAGACTCATTGTACACACACACACACACACACACACACACACATATATATATATATATATATATATATATATATATATATATATATATATATATATATATATATATATAAACTAATTATTTCTAATAAAAAACTAAATTTAATTAGAAGGTGTGTCCAAACTTTTGACTAGTACTAATTATTTCTAATAAAAAACTAAATTTAATTAGAAGGTGTGTCCAAACTTTTGACTAGTTCTTTAGATAAACTGGTCCTGACCTGTGTGTGTGTGTGTGTGTGTGTGTGTGTGTGTGTGTGTGTGTGTGTGTGTGTGTGTGTGTGTGCATTTTGTGATTTGAATTGCACTTTTATAAAGTTCACCAAACTTGCATCTGACTCTTCTGCCTGACCATGCATACCTAAACAACATACTATACACTTATAAAAATAGTCAACATTGAAAAGTCTCATTCACCTGCCAATGCATGAGGGAAAAATAATCACAAGGAGGAAAAAAGGTTTCTTCAGAACAGGACAGAGGTCCACTGACTGTAGATTTTAAGTAGAATTTATAAATTTCTAAAATCTACCAACAGAAGCATAAATAGTGGTCCGAAGGTAGACTATATAATGGTTATAATAAAATGAATTTGATTCCCTAATCCTATAACTTTAAATTACCTTAGTTCTAAACCCCATAGTAAAAGTGTTTTTAATGGTCTAAATTAAAAATCATTCTTTAAATTTGACATGTATTTCAGTGACATGTGTTTTGTCAAAGGGTGGCTAGTTTAACTAGAGATGATTCCTAACCATGCATTACTGTGCACTGTTTTGCTCAGACATGCAGTACATTATGAAATAGAAATACAGTAAGAGATGCTTATCCTACACTGCCACCTAGTGACATGTTTTGGTAATATTCTAATACAATGCTGTACCTGAACGACTTGTATTATGTTTACAAACTTTATCTCACTTCAGTACATGTACTTTTTATTATCTTCTTCATGAAATCTTATGGTGCCATATCATGTGACACCAGAGAAAAAAAATACATGGAAAAAAATCCTCACCATTTAGAACAATCTTGTTTAGAAATAAAAAAGTTAATTTAAGTTAGACCCACACTAACATTTCATTTTTCATTGAACAATGTTAGCTAAAATGTGCAAACTGGGCAATAAAACAACACTTAAGTCCGTCAGTCGTGCTCAAGGTCTCTAACCACAGACAAGACAGATTCCTTATAACAAATCGTAGTGCAGAAGGCAGGATTTCTTAACCTCACACAAGCATTCTAATATAGAAGCTTGCTAACCATTTTGCAATTGTATTTGTTATTTTAATAAACATCATTATTTATGAATCGCTTTGCTGGACATGAATGTTGTTTACATTATAACTGAGATCAATTAATAATCAAAAAATGTTCATCTTCGTATACAAGCAGTTGCTTCTCTGCTGTGCAGAGGCCTTAACTGTGTCTCCTCTCTCCTCAGATGTCTTCACTTTGTCTCCTCTCTACTCAGATGTCTTTACTTTGTCTCCTCTCTCCTCAGATGACTTCACTTTGTCTCCTCTCTCCCCTGATGTCTTCATTTGTCTCCTCTCTCCCCTGAGACCTTTACTTTGTCTCCTCTCTCCACAGATGTCTTCACTTTCTCCTCAGATGACTTCACTTTGTCTCCTCTCTCCCCTGAGGCCTTCACTTTGTCTCCTCTCTCCACAGATGTCTTCACTTTCTCCTCAGATGACTTCACTTTGTCTCCTCTCTCCCCTGAGGCCTTGACTTTGTCTCCTCTATCTTCAGATGTCTTCACTTTGTCTCCTCTCTCCCCTGAGGTCTTCACTGTGTCTCCTCTCTCCCGAGAGGTCTTCACTTTGTCTCCTCTCTCCTCAGAGGCGTCCACTTTATCTCCTCTCTCCACAGATGTCTTCACTTCGTCTCCTCTCATCACAGAGGTCTTCACTTTGTCTCCTCTCATCACAGAGGTCTTCACTGTGTCTCCTCTCTCCCCAGAGGTCTTCACTTTGTCTCCTCTCTCCTCAGAGGCCTTCACTTTGTCTCCTCTCTCCACAGATGTCTTCACTTTGTCTCCTCTCTCCACAGATGTCTTCACTTTGTCTCCTCTCATCACAGAGGTCTTCACTTTGTCTCCTCTCATCACAGAGGTCTTCACTGTGTCTCCTCTCTCCTCAGAGGTCTTCACTTTGTCTCCTCTCTCCTCAGAGGCCTTCACTTTGTCTCCTCTCTCCCCTGAGGCCTTCACTTTGTCTCCTCTCACTACAGATGTCTTCACTTTGTCTCCTCTCTCCCCAGATGGTTTAATTTGATCTTCTTGCTCTGCAGAGGGCATGGCTTTACCTCCACCCTGTTCAGAGGCCATCAGTGGACCTCCTGCCTCTGCAGAGAGTTTAACCACTACTCTGGTTAAAAAATATTCTGTTTAAATTCTGATATACTGAGTAACTGAATGTCTACTTCTTACGCACTGCTAAAAACTTGGGTTATACGGGTTACCAGGCCCCCGATGACTGGAAATTTCTACAAAAAATAATAAAAAATCTGTTAGATCTAAAAACTACACAAAACTATAGGCTATGAAATAATCATTGTTTTCTTTCTTCTGTCATTTTTTTGTTTATTTATTTCATATGCTTACATATGTATATTTGCATTGTGTTTTATAGGTCTTTATATTGTTTTTATACTGATCAAGTGCAACAAGTATAATCTCAATATTATGTCTTAGCTTATTTGAATTAGATCTATTCTCTGTCCTTCAGCTCACCTGGACACGGCTCTGTCCTGCACTAAACCACCTGTGCCTGAGGATTTGCCTGAAACTTGGCCGCGATTTGGGGTTTTGTTTCAGACACCATGATATCAGCTTGCAGCAATCTGTGTATGCAGTGATGAGATTGAAGATGATAGGGGAATAAAAAGTGATAGATAACGTCATCATCTAAAATTTCAGTGAGTACACATTGACAGCTTTAACATGCAGGACTAAATGTGATGGTTGTGCATTTCATCACCTTTGGAAATACCAGGAGGGAAGTGCAGGTGCCCTTGAATAATTTCAGTTGAGGACTTAAATGGTATGTCTCCACAGACCATATGAAACAGTACAACACCTAGAAACCAGATGGTAGCATGGCAGCCCATGTACTGTTTGCGTGTGTAATATTCAGAAGGGCTGTACACTGGAGTGCCTAAATGTACAAGAATGAGCAACAACCATCAGCACCATCACAAGAACAGGTTCTCCACTGCGTTCTCTTTTATCCGTCCCATATCTTTCATCCATTCCATATGTACTTACTAGTGCAATAATTATAGGGTTCGTCATTAAGCAGTTTTCCAGAGCCAAAATCGATTAATTTAATTTGCATGGTCACAGTGTTTATAAGAACATTCTCAGGCTTGATGTCGTTGTGAAACACTCCACAGTTGTAGCAATGGTACGCTGCCTGAACCAACTGTAGCATGATGTCTCGAGCCAGGGCTTCAGGCAGCTTACCATTGTAGAAATCACAGAATCCTAGGAGGTCCACGCAGGGGCTGGGTCGCTCCAAGATCAGGACGATGAAGTTGGGTATCTCAAACCATTCCAGCAGCTCCAGAACATATGGACTGCGAAATGGTTTGGATACCAACTCCATTAGTCCCACCTCTATAGGGAGGACACCTGTCTCTCCGGGCTAAAATTAGAAGAGACAGGGTTACCATCAGTTTGAAGTAAATACAACTAGTCTATGGACATCTGTCACTGGTATTTATTCTGCCTGATAACTTATAAAACCTGAATAAAAGCTGAATAAAAGCTGAATAAAAGCTAAATGACCGGATATGAGGAAATGGACAAAAAAATCTGGATAAATATTAATCTAAAGGACGTTTGTTATTTGTACTGTATTGCTTTGTTGATCCTCAGACATAAAATAGATTTATTTACCATGGTCATCATGCCAAAGTATGGATCCTTTTTGAACACTTTAACTGCAACCTGTTGACATAAACAAACAAACAAACAAACAAGCCATAAATGAGTACATTTTAAAAGCTTTCATTTAAATAAATAATATAAATAATAAAATCGTACAGCCACTAAATGTCAGTACATTAAAGCTTTATGGAAAAATGTCCTTTTTTCAGTCATGGCATGCTTTAAAGTTTGTTTGGGTGAGTGGCGTTGGGGGGGGGGCTTACATGGTACATCTGTATAGGGAGGTCTGTCATTCATAATGTTTCGTAATTTTTTTTGTTCAGTTTAATTATAAGTAATGATAAATAACTGGACATGTGTAGATATAATACCTCTCTGGCATCTGCTATCCGAACTCCTGCAAACACAGCACCGAAACCTCCCCGCCCCAGTAGAGCTCCTATGGCGTATCGTGATGTTACCTCCTCAGTCAGGAATGAAAAAGCCAGGTGTTCATTAGCTCTATTGCTGTAGTCTGTCAGGGACGAGACCTGTGTTATTAACATTTTATTAACATTGCTTAACACCTGATAAGCAATGTTTTTATCTCTATTATGATGTAATACCTTACAGTATTACAGTTTAATCGATCCAGAGTGCAGCTCCGTAATCAGAACTATTTTACATGCACCTGGCCCACCATCATCATCTCTCTCACTCTCTCTGTGTTTCCTTTTCCACTGTTCATTTTAACTGGCTTATAGTTTTAGGTACATGGTGTATTCTGACTTACCCGCAGATGTAGTGGCCATGTCCATGATGTTCCCTATATGATAAAAAAATAAATAATCAGAAATTAATACATTAGGAAACAACCCTGCAAAAAATGATCACCATTTTTGCTCATGTAATGTCTGTTGTCTTATGTATTTTTCCTGCAGTGTGTGTGTGTGTGTGTGTGTTTTGACTTGACTACACAATGGTGCTTCACGATCTTCATTGTATTGACAGTTTTAGTCTTCAGGAGATATCTTTCAGTACTATTTCTCACTCTATAAGGGTTACTGCATGAAAACATTTCAGTTAGCATGCACACTGCAGCTCACTCACTGAACACTGACTGCGGCAACATACAGTACAGGTGCACACACACCCTCAATCATACACTACGGACGGTTTGGAGATGTCAATCAGAGTATGGAGCCTGTCTTTGGGCAATGGGAGGAGAATATACAGTATAAATTCCACACACACTACGTAGATAAAACAGTTACCTTGAAATATTACATTTATCGATCAGTTATCGGTTCAGTTTGTTGTTGTTGTTTTTTTGTCTTGTTTTTGAGGCTTACTCACAGCTAGTTCGGCCAGAGAAGCTCCCGCCTGTAGTCGTCGATTGTTACGTCACATAATAAAATTGCGCGCCACCACGCGCGCACAGAGTTCTAATAGTTGACGCGCGCGCTCGGTGAACACGCGCTGAATGATGAGCGCGACGTCCGGAGTGAGGAAATAAACCCCGCGTTCAGCTGTCGGTAGCTTTAAACCTAACAGTTTGTGGACTCTTTACATTCAGATGAAAAAGTAAGTGTTTTCTTTTGTGATTTTTTTTTGTTTTGGCTCCGTTCGAGATAATTTTAAAGAACATTTGTTCGGCTTCTCAAATTAAAATGGTTGAAGTGGTGTGTGTGTGTGTGTGTGTGTGTGTGTGGGTGATTGTGACAAACGACGAACTAGAACCAAATCCTAACCCAACACTGAGGGCAGCGACTGTGTTATCCAAAGACGGGAATGCATGTGAATATTTACAGAGACATTCAAATATCTGCATCATATTTAATCATGTAGCACTTTTACATTTATAAAAATGTAAAGAGAGAGAGAGAGAGAGAGAGATATTCACACATTCAGCACAATTCCACTTTATATTCGGTCTCTGTTTTTCTCTTCCCTTTCTCTTTATCCTTCTTCTTATGTTTGCTTTTTGCTTCTTCAGTAGTTTTCAACACTAGCGTCACTATTTTTGGCTGCACAGTTACATGCATATTTCAAACAGCCTTATATCAGATTGCAAAGATGCTCAGAATCTTTGGCAATACTAATATCCATATTTGTCATGCCAATCTTTTGATACTCTCTCTCTCTCTCACTCACTCACTCTCTCTCTCTCAGGACCAGTGATTGATCCACTTTATATAGGGATAACCCCTAGAGACTTTTGTGACTTTTGAGACTTTGGTGTTTGTAGTTCGTTTAAGTTTACTTCATTTCCCTGCATGCAGCTCGGTCTGGTGACATGGGCGCTCACCTGAACCGAGTTAGCTTATGTCAGGGACCTGACCGAGCTGCATGCAGGGAAATGAAGTAAACTTAAACGAACTACAAACACAAAAGTCTCAGGGCGCTTTGGCGCCCTCTAGGGGTTATCCCTGACACTTTAATGGACTTCTTTATCCTACAGTTCCCTTTTTTTTCATCTGTTTCTAAATGGCCCAGGATTTCTCACTGCTCTCACATACACTCTCTTTTCCCCAGGGCTCCTGCATGACTGCTGCACTCCATGTGCAAATGCAATCTGTAACAAAACAATCAGATTTACTTTTAGGGGGGGGGGGGGGGGTTACACAGAAAGCACTCCCTCACTCACTCACTCACTCATCATCTGTTCCTCTTTATCCTGTATTCAGGGTCACGGAGGGCCTGGAGCCTATCCCAGGAGACTTAGGGCACAAGGCGGTGTACGCCTTTTACTTTACTTATTCACACACTACAGGCAATTTGGGGGCAATTAGCCTAATCTGCAGGTCTTTGGACTGTGGGAGAAAACTGGAGTACCCGAAGGAAACCCCCCAAACACAGCGAGAACATGCAAACTCTACGCACACGGAGACGCAAATCGAACCTGGACCCGAGAGGTGCAAGGTGACAGTGCTAAACACTACAACACCGTGCTGTCCGCGCAGAAACCATTGTATATTTTAAATAAAAAAAAAAAATGTTTAATATGGTATCTATATAAATATTCAATGCGGCATGAGGGCTTAAGTGGTTAGCTCCAGGGTCCAGGTTTGAATCCCACCTGGGGGTATATGTGCATGGAGTTTGTATGTCCGCCCACAGTCCAAAGACATACAGATTAGGTTAATTGGTGTTCCCAAATTGCCCATAGTGTGTGAATGCATGTGGGCATGTTGACTGAAGGTCCTACTATGGTCTTAAAGAAAGATTTCTGTCTGTCCAACCAGTTTTTGTCACAGCATCACGCAAAATGGGCTGGACAGAATTTAATAAAACTTTGGCAGTAGGTCAATATTGTCCTGAAGTTTGACCTTTTAAGTTTAAGTTTGCACCATAAATGAAATCAAAATGTAGAACGGATGACAGGTGCAGTTATGTGCCAGATTATGTCACAGCATCTAGCACTTTTTTTCTAATTTAGCTTTTTTTTCCCCTGAGGTGGGTGTGGTTATACATGTCACTCAACAGAGCCAGTCAACACGGAAGTTTATCGTGCCCAGACACAGTATGCAGAAGACACAGAAATGATCGTAATGCACCTACAAGCTGCCACAATCCTCACCAAGCACAAACAAAACCGGGACACAACATGCCTTACTCCAAAGAAAAGGTAAGTACACCACAAATGTACAATACCCAAACTGAGAGCACATTGTTATGTGCTCAAATAAAAATGTTGAGTAAAAGTGAAGTTATAAGAAGTTATTATTATATTATTTTATTACTGAAATTATGTCACAGCATCACGCAAAAAAGGCTGGACAGAATTTAAAGAAGCTTTTGTAGTACTTGGATATCTGCCTGAAGTTTAACCTGCACCATAAATTAAATAAAAATATTAAGTAAACATGATTTTAAAATAACCTACTAATAAGCTACTTGCTCAATGAAAACAAACACCTACACCAATAAATATTAATAAGAAAAGATAACCTAAATATATTTACCACTAATGTAACAGCGCTGAAGGGGTGTAAGTGGATTTTAATGTGCTGGAGTTTTTTTTAAGACAAAACCTAATCTTTATTGATCTACTTTTTTGATTACTCATCTGTAATTCACTCTCCGATTACCGAACAGGGAGTGTATTTGGCTGACAACGAAGGAGGTAAACTTAGCATAAACAAGGTGTAAACAGGTGTTATAAGGTTAAAATGTTAATCTTATAACATTTTATTTCTTTGTATTAATAAGTTATAGGACTTCTGTCGTAAAGACATGATGTGGGCTTCAACCGGAAATAATAATATCACTGATTACATTAAAGTAGATTTTTAAATGTAACATTTTCACTATTTCTACAAACTTTTTTTCCCGTGTTACGTTTATATCTACGAATTAAATAAATAAATAAAAATACACTAGTATTAATAAAACATAGTACCCCCCCCCCCCCCCCCCTTAGAAATGGAATGGCCCTGCGTTTGGAAGTGACCATTATGAGGATGAGATATTTTCTGTCGAACATTTACCTGAGAAAAGAATTACTTATACATATTTTTAAAAAAATAATAATCTCAACGTGTACCTGAAACTGTCACCTTTATGTTATTTTAAAAAATACAGATAGATGTTTTAGGAATCTCGAATTATACGCATGTCAACCCCCCCCGCGTGTTCTGCGCTAATGGTTTAATCCGAGCACTTCCTTGTTTTGTGGAAAAGTTTTATTTTGTAAAGTCTCTGCTCTTTTTCTACCATGTCTTTTCGCTAAGTAATTTGAATTTAAATGAGTTTGTTTTATATTTAAACAAATGTCGCTTAAGGGAACAATTCGTTCTGGGTGCTAGTTTTTTTTTTTTGTTGTTCTGATATTTGTATAATTTTTTTAATAAAAATCAGTGTGAGATGGACTTCAGGGAGAAGTTTCCCCTGCACTGGCTGGTCTGGGAGAATGACTACAGGCAGCTGGAGAACAGATACACATGGTAAAAAACATATTCATTTTAATATCTATATAAATCTAAATATATTTATATCTTTAACGTGAACTTTTTTGTTAAAAGTTATGGGTTGCACCGTGGAGCAGCTAGGCTACATACTCCAAACGTTAGCATGCTAGCTAACTGAATACCTAACAAGCTTAAATTAAGGTTTGAAATAATTAATACATTTAACGTGGGCCTGTTCTATTGTTGTGTTATTACATTAGTTTCTTGAATTTTGCTAATAAATCGAAGACAAATGTATTAAAATCTCAGTTTCGCTGATGTGGGTGTTTTTGTAGCTGGTGTATCTCGGGCTGCGTCCCGAACAACACTCTAGTGCACTAGGTAGTGTTTAGATTATCATAATCCCATCGCCTGTGTAGTGCGCGTGAAGATCGAGCAGGATGCGGATCGGGACGCTGCTGCGCGGAGCCGCAGGCTGACGAGGAAATCAGGCTCTGTGCGCGAGTGCGGTGTCAGTCACGTGACCTGTGTGTGGTCATGAAGTGAATGTGATATGTGGTGGTGTTCATGCTGTTGTCATTTACGATGAGCAGCACGGCGTGGAGGAGGTGGACCCGAGAGGACGCACGCCGCTGCACTTGGCCGTGTCTCTGGGTCACCTGGAGTCGGTGCGAGTGCTGCTGAGACACGGAGCCCAGGTCACCAAGGAGAACTCCAAGAGCTGGACCGGTGAGGTCATCTCACACACACACACTCACACACACACCATGATCACACACCACCATCATCACACAGACAAATCGTCTTACTCACACACATCATCACGTGCACATCATCACACAGACAAATCATCTCCCACACAAAAACACACCGTCTCACAAACACCTGTCTCACACACCCGGTCATTATACGTAGACACACACTGTTATTCTAAGAGACTGTGGCGCTGCTAGTTGAGGGATTTGATCTCTCTCTCTCTCTTACTCACACAAACACACACACACACACTTCTACACACAGGTATATTCAGTTTGTGTACTTGCTGTAAGTGAAGCATTCAGTGACAGGTCTGCAGGTGCACAAACGCAGCGTCACGGTCAGCACTCAGACCTGTGTGTGTGTGTGTGTGTGTGTGTGTGTGTGTGTGTGTGTGTGTGCACGCGTGCGTGCCCATGAGGGGTTTATTCCACTTATACCACTGAAACTTCACAACTTTCACATCTCTTACAATTTTATAAAAGACACAGCACACTTTGTGTATGTGTGTGCGCGCACATACTATCCTCACGAAAGTCAATGTTTAAAAAAAAAAAAAAAAACAATTTTATAAAAATATTGTCGTGTGTGAGAGAGGGGAAAAGAGACAAATGGAAAGCATGATGTATTATGTGATGCATTTAAACATTTGCTCAGGAAGTGTCTTGTTGCCCCAGGACTTCTGTTGGTCAATTACTGTGTGTGATTGTGAATAGGAGTGTGTGTGTGTGTGTGTGTGTGTGTGTGTGTTACTGTAAAGAGGACTCACTCTCATCTAGCATAAAGTTATGTAAAACATCAATAATCAAACCAATGTAGTACTAAAGGGTTTTGAAAGAAAGCCAAAGTTACGTGTGTGTGTGTGTGTGTGTGTGTGTGTGTGTGTGTGTGTGTGTGTGCGCGTGCGCTCGTTGGCACGCATGGCTGCTCATGCGTCAAGAGTTTCACTTGCAGATAAGGCAAGCACGCTAAAAAGGAAATACAATCAACTGTGTTTGTGTACTCGTGTGTGTACGCGCGTGTGTGTACATGCGTTTTAAATGCTCGATGGTCTCTCTACTCTCTGAACCACAAACGAGACATCATGTTATCAGTTGTGTATAACTGATGTTTCATGTGTATGTGTGTGTGCGCATGCGTGTATGTGTGTGTGTGTGTGTGTGTGTGTGTGTGTGTGTCGTGTGTGTGCGCGCACACAGTGCTTCAGGAAGCGGTCAGTACTGGAGATCCGGAGATGGTGCAGCTGGTCCTGCAGCGGCGAGATTACCTGAAAGCCTCCACGGCTCTGTCGGGCGTGCCAGAGTTACTCTGCAAGATCCGGGAGGTGAGCGAGTCTCCTTCGGTCTCTGTCTCTCATATATATATACACACACACCTCACTTTCTTCACCTCTCTCTCTTCCTGCAGTCTCCAGATTTCTACATGGAGATGAAGTGGGAGTTCACCAGCTGGAGTAAGTTTGTGTGCATGCGTGCGTGTGTGTGTGTGTGTGTGTGTCCACCGATTTCTACACACTCGTGGTCATCAGGTTCTTCGTTCTGATTGGTCAGGTGTTGATTAGTTTCCTGCAGAACCGCAGCTGTGACATTAGTGCACCTACCCCTGGCCACAGACCCTACCGTCGCCATAGTAACGCCTGTACGCTTGTCGTAATCAGTTGTAACGTTTATGAAAGGAGTCTCTGGTGTTAGTTGCAGTTCTTCAACATCACAGCAAGGAATAATCTCTGTGTGTGTGCGCGTGTGTGTGTGTGTGTGTGTGTGTGTGTGTGTGTGTGTGTGTGTGTGTGTTTTGTTTATGTGTCAGTCCCATTAGTGTCGCGTGTGTGTCCGAGCGATGTGTGTCGTATCTGGAAGAGCGGCACGAGTCTGCGGGTGGACGCAACACTGCTCGGCTTTGAGAACATGACGTGGATCAGGGGGAGGCGGAGCTACATCTTCAAGGGAGATGGTACACACACACACACACACACTGATCAATTTACTGTAACTCTCTCTCTATTTTTTTTTTTTTTTTTTTTTTTTTTATAAGCTCCAAAGATCCAGTAATGATTTCTTTGTGTGTGTGTGTGTCTGTGTGTGTGGACAGAGAACTGCGCCGAGCTGATAGAGGTGAATCATGAAGACGAGGTGGTGGACACTGAGCGATTCGATATCACGCGCGAGCTGGATGAGGTCACGCTCGACTCCATGCAGCCTGACCAACAGGAAGTGGCCAAGCGTCTGACCACGCCCATCGTCAACACCTTCTTAGACACCAAGGACATCTCGTTCGAGAGGTGAGTCTTTAACATGGAACCGTGTCTCATGTCTTAAACGCGTCTCACTGGTTGTCTCGAGGCTTGCAGAATCAGAAGCTGCTATGAGACGTGTGTGTGTGTGTGTGTTTATGCAGGTGTAAATCGGGGATCTGGGGCTGGAGAACGGACCGAACCGAAGTGGTGAACGGATTTGAAGCGAAGGTTGCGTTGAACACTAGCTCAGGAGACTGTGTATGTGTATGTGTGATTCAGTCTCGTCCAATCAGAATACAGAGTTCAACATAGTGTGCTACATAGTGTTGTGTAACTAACAGCACGATTGTATTAACAAAACCAGGATGCTGTTTGATGATGATGCTGTTGTGTTGGTGTTGTTTAGGTGTTCTCCGTCAACAACGTGAACGTGGTGATTCGCACGAGGACGGAGCACCTGACCGACGAAGAGAAAGCCAGGATCAAAAGTAACTGCTCACACAAGACTCATCACGAAGGTTGTTATGATACGATGGGCGTTCAAGTCAAACCGGACTGGTGATGTACTTCTCAGTACGGTGATGAAAACTCTTAGCCGCAGCGACGCGTTTGAAACGTTTTAAAGAAGGCCGTACATCCGTGAATGACGATCCTGGCCCGGGTGGCTTGGAGCACAATGCATTCATTCCCAACACAACTTGTACATTACAGGAACTCGGCTGAGAGTTATTGCCACATCCTTGTACAAGCCATTTTCACATGTTTGGGCCATTAAAGGAGTTCCTGGGAGGCCAGCGTTTCAGACGTGAAGCAGGCAGGCTGATCGTGGCTCCGGTGTACTGAGAAAACTTTCTACCTTGATCATAGAGAAATAAAGAGTCTTTATTCTTAGAACTGTGTTCTCTCTCAAAAGTCCTGGCTCGACTTGAACGCCCCTCGTACATTAGTGCTGTAACTTAAAGTTAATGTGTGTGTGTGTGTGTGTGTGTGTGTGTGTGCTGCAGGTGAGAGGAACGTGCTGGAGTGTTTTCTCGGGACAGTAGAGCAGCAGATCAGTGCTCAGGGGGTAAGTGAGTAGTGTCAGGTGATGTATTTTAAGATTGATGTCAACGAAACGGGTCTAGATAATAAGACATCAGCTTACGGAGTGTAAAACCAGATGTGATTTTCTTAAATTACTAATGACTATTTATTTATTAATTAATTAAGGATTTAACTCTGGAGTACGCGACGGCGACAAACCGACCGCCATCACGCCGGAGGAGTATTTTAACCCGGACTTTGACCTGCAGGACCGAGACATTGGCCGCCCATCGAGCTCACCATCAGAACCCAAAGGTGAATAAAGTTCAAGTTTAATTCACAGATTTTGGGGGGGAAAAAAATGCTCATTTTCTGTAGAGTAAATTGTACTTTTCGATCCATCTGGAAGACGAGTGGAGTAATGATGTGGTGCATGTTGTTGCTGGTCAGGTTTAAGGGGACGTTGTGGATGAGCGGAGGAGCACCCCCCTCTCTCTGGTGGAGCAGGTCACCCCATCATCGACCTGATGGCTCGCACCAGCACACACTTCGCCCGGCTCCGGGACTTCATCCAGCTCCGCTTCCCCCGGGCTTCCCTGTCAAGATCGGTAATGCAACAGTGCACAACAAAAAAAAATACATCAGTGATGTTTCTTAATATGCTGCATAAGTATTCACCCCCTCCCTGAACCCTTCCACTTTTTATAACTGGAATAAATTTTGTTCTATTGGATAACCTGCTGATCTTTTACCAGAAATCCCGCTGTTCCACGTGCTCAACGCTCGCATCACGTTCGGGAACGTGAACAAGTGCAGCACGGAGGAGCCTGCCGAGGCGAGCCAGTCCCCCACTACACCTTCACCGACGGAGGAAAAGGAAAGCGAGAGCACCGAGGCTTTAGGTATTACACAATCAGAATACGTTTTAAAGTAAAAATACATTTCAGAAATTACCAGCAGTGCTGTGGATGAAAACTCATTACTGCTGCACTAACTGTTTTTCAGTAGCGGATTCGGGAGCTTTTATCCGACTGTAGACTCTCAGTAGTTCTGACCTCACTCTCTGGATGGGGGTTAAATCTCTAAATCTTTCTCTCTCTCTCTTTCTTTCTCTTTTTTAAGACGTCACACCGTTCCAGGTGTCCCCCTCTGTTTTTTACGTTTCCTTCTCACTATCACCAACGTGGCGGGCAGCAGACACACACACACACACCACCCCACCAACCACGACGAGGAGCTGCTGCAGTACGCCATCCACCGGAGCCTGCTCGAGTCCAGCAGCTACAGCGCACAGGTCTGTGTCTGAGTGTGTGTGTCTCTGAGTGTGTGTGTGTGTGTCTCTGAGTGTGGTGTGTGACCTTTTATTGTGTATGTTTGTCTCATTATTATTGCTCCTCTTTGATTTCTAGAACCCTTGGAACGACTCGAATGGAGTTTCAAATCACAGTATGGCAGAAAGCTCGAGCGATGGAGTGAGTCAGTTATCTTAATTATTTTAAAAAGTTTTTAAAAAACAAGAGCCTAGTGAGTGTGTGTGATATGGGAACTTGTATTAGGACATGAACGCTCACTATCCTGCATTATGTCTCTTGACCTCAGGAAATGTCTCCGAAGGAGTCCTCGTGGATCTCAGCGAGACCACGCCCACCAGCCACAGGCTCCGCCTCCAGGCACTGGACTCCCGACACTCCGAACTGGCCAATGGAGCTGTCGGCCCGAAGCGCAGGAGAAGAGGAGAAGAAACGGAAAGGACGAGGAGGCGGAGCTTGGAGAGGGATCCTGCAGACTCTCGCGCTCACGAAACAAAATAACGACACTAGGACCGGAAGGAAACCAGGAGATGACGGACGGACAGATGTGAAGTCTGTTTCCTCTTGATCTTCCACTTCCTGGCTCCGCCTTTTTATTATTATATGTATGGAACGATCCATTCGCTAAGACAAGAATCATCGCACATAGGTCTAACGGTAAAAAACACACTTTAACTCGCTAAAGGACCACAAAGCTATTTTTTTTTTTTCTTTTTAGAAACGACGACACTTTCCTGTTGTTCTTGCTCCGCTTCTCCTGCGACGGAACGATGCTGCTGCGTCTTGAAGATAAACTTCCGAGCTGCTTCACTGAGACTGTGTGTGAGAGAGGACACATTTGTGTGTGTGAGTCATTAGGGGTGTGTTGTATAAGGAAGTATACAGAAACCTTAAAATCAAGCTTTCTGTTTAGTTCTACGTTATCTCAGGGTTCTTCTGTTTTTCTTTAGCAATGATAAACGCGGAGGACGTTTAGAGATCAGAGAAACGTTCCGGTAGCGCTCCTGAGGGAACGAGCACTTATGTGTTCCAGCCTCATGTTTTGTTAGCTAGGAATGAATAGTTGTGGGTTGATGATCCAAGGCGAGATATAT
>CM059208.1:6058090-6070590 GCA_030347435.1 Clarias fuscus
TTTGCAAACAACTCAAAATAACTCACTTCCTGTTGATTAGACCTGATGACATGCAGCGCGAAACTTGTTTAGTTTGATGAGATCTAAATGTACACCGAGTTTTATAAGTATACGTGCAAGTGTGTCTGAGCTATAAGGCAAGACTCTCTAGGGGGCGCTGTGCGGGGCGTGTGCGACGCCCGGGGCCGAGCCCCACTGAGGACCTGTTGGCCGCAGATTCCAATCTGTATGCAAATTTTGGTGAGTTTTTGAGTATGTTAAGAGGCCCGAAAGTGCCCGGATGATTGAAAGAAAAATAATAAAAAAAAGAAAAAAAAAAAAAAATAAAATAATAATAATCCTAACGAAAACAATAGGGCCCTGCGCACTCAGTGCTTGGGCCCTAAAAAATAATAATCCTGAGGAAAACAAGAGGGCCCTGCGCACTCAGTGCTTGGGCCCTAACAAGCAACGATGACGGGCCAGCAACGGGCGCGGTCCCCACCCCGGGCGCACCGCACAACCTGCGTGTTATTCGAGTGTGTCAAAACCTCGAAAAAGTCATTGGCACCCGGTTGCACCGCGGAACTTGCACACCGAACGTCACACATCATACTGGGCTAATATCAGTTTGGGCCCTAAATATGTGTGTGTGTGTGTGTGTGTGTGTGTGTGTGTGTGTGTGTGTGTGTGTGTGTGTGACTAGTTAATGTGTCAGTCTGTCTCTGATGAGTAAATGTGTTTTTGCGTGTTTGTGTGTGTGTGGTGTGTGAGTCTGTGTGTTAACATTAGTGATGTGTGTGTTAGTATGTCTAAGACATGTGACTTGTTAGTGGATGTGTGTGTTTCTGCGTGAGGGTGTGTGAGACAGAGATGTGAGTGTGTGAGTGTTATAATTTGTGATGTTATAATGTGTGTTTATGTAGGTGCTCATTTGTGTATTGTACGAGTGTATTTGTTTGTGTGTGCATGCATGTGTGTGCGTGTGTGTGAGAGGTGTTTTTTTGTGTGTGTGTGTGTGTGTGTTTCTGTGTGTGTGTTTATTTAGTGTGTTAACATTAGTGATGTGTGCTTGTGTTTGTGCATGTTTGTGAGTATGGTGTCTGCATCTGTGTGTTAATATTAGTGATGTGTGTTATTAATAATTGTTGGGTGTAAGTTTAAGACATTATCACGGCTGACCCGTTTGAGATATCAAAATGTGTGATGTGTGTGTGAGAGTGAGGGAGAGAGGTGTGTGACAGTGATGTGATGTGATGTGTGTGTGTGTGTGTGTGTGTGTGTGTGAGAGAGAGTCAGGGAGAGAGGTGTGTGACATGTAGATGTGTCAGTCTGTGTGTGACGAGTAAATGTGCTTGTGTGAGTTTGTGTATATGGTGTGTGTGTGTGTGTGTGTGTGTGTATGGTGTGTGAGTCTGTGTGTTAATATTGGTGATGTGTGTTATGAATAATTTATCGGTGTAAGTTTAAGGATGTTCCTGAATGTGATGTCACTGTCTGTGTCACTGAATATAATGAGTGTGTGTGTGTGGTGTGTAAGTCTGTGTTAACAGTAGTGTGTGTTAGTATGTTTAAGATATGTGACTTGTTAATGGGTGTGTGTGTTTCTGCGTGAGGGTGTGTGAGACAGAGATGTGAGTGTGTGAGTGTTACAATTTGTGATGTTATAATGTGTGTGTATGTAGGTGTGCATGTGTGTGATATATGAGTGTACTTGTTTGTGTGTGTGCATGCATGTGTGTGAGATATCTTTGTGTTTGTGTGTGTGTTTATTTAGTGTGTTAACATTAGAGATGTGTGCTTGTGTTTGTGCATGTTTGTGTGTATGGTGTCTGCATCTGTGTGTTAATATTAGTGATGTGTGTGTTATTAATAATTGTTGGGTGTAAGTTTAAGACATTATCACGGCTGACCCGTTTGAGATATCAAAATGTGTGATGTGTGTGTGAGAGTGAGGGAGAGAGGTGTGTGACAGTGATGTGATGTGAGGTCAAGTTTGAGTATGACACGCAATGGGATTTATTTGATGCTGATGCTGGATCAGTCTTTGGCTTGTCCTGTGTGTGTGTGTGTGTGTGTGTGTGTGTGTGTGTGTGTGTGTGTGTGTGTGTGAGAGAGAGAGAGAGTGAGGGAGAGAGGTGTGTGACATGTAGATGTGTCAGTCTGTGTGTGACGAGTAAATGTGCTTGTGTGAGTTTGTGTATATGGTGTGTGTGTGTGTGTTTGTTTGTAGATGTTTTTGTGTATGGTGTGTGAGTCTGTGTGTGAACATTAGTGATGTGTGTGATAAATAATTTATCGGTGTAAGTTTAAGGATGTTCCTGAATGTGATGTCACTGTCTGTGTCACTGAATATAATGAGTGTGTGTGTGTGTGTGTGTGTGTGTGTGTGTGTGAGAGTGAGGGAGAGAGGTGTGTGACATGTAGATGTGTCAGTATGTGTGTGACGAGTAAATGTGCTTGTGTTTGTGCGAGTTTGTGTATATGGTGTGTGTGTGTGTGTGTGTGTGTGTGTGTGTGTGTGTGTGTGTGTGTGTGTGTGTGTGTATGGTGTGTGAGTCTGTGTGTTAATATTGGTGATGTGTGTTATAAATAAATTATCGGTGTAAGGTTAAGGATGTTCCTGAATGTGATGTCACATATAATGTGTGTGTGTGTGTGTGTGTGTGTGTGTGTGTGTGTGTGTGTGTGTGTGTGTGTATGTTGTACAGTGGGCAATTTAAATGTTTCTATTGTATATTTTTGATCATTTCTGCATATGTTTAAATTGTAAACATGAAGCCATAGTAAAGGAGAAGGGGAAAGACCTGACTGCAGAATACCTGCCTATTACTGCCATCTACTGGACATATTTTATTACTGCAGGACTGAGTGGAGACAGTTCAGGCCAAAGCTGATAAATATACTGTAAAAATTGTTGGGAGCTGTGTGAGCATCACAAAAACATGAAACTCAAGAAATCTACTCAGAAGCAGTTGTTCTTTCTACATAAAATGTTTGGGCACATTAGGACTTTCCACTTGGTGGATATAAGTATCTTATATTTGCTCAAAATGATATGTTGCCATAGCAATACTATTCAACGTATCAAAAAGTCCTTTACAGTGTCACATCAGCCGTGTCTTCCAATTATTGTGCCTGATTTTGAAGCCAATTTGCTGAAAATTAGCCACAAAAGAATTTAATTTCTGAAAGTAGACACTTTCTGCTGCCAGTTGGTGGCGCTATGACTGAGACTCACGGGACCCATGTCACTGTGAGCAGGACTCTCCTCTTAACCTACTGCTGAGGTTTGATGAATGTCACTCAATTTATACAGAAGTTATTAGCCACTTCCTGTTTCCTGTTATTTGCCGTATTTTTAAGGGCTCGCCACGGCCGACCCGTTTAAGATATCAACCAGCCGTTCACAATATTAGATCCTCAATGTCTTGAGATTATATTAGACCCTGTTTGGTCAAAAACATATGAATCCTGTAAGAGTAGTATATCACATTCCAATGGGTGCGTTTTTCAAACAACGCAAAATAACCGACTTCCTGTTCAGCGGATTCCATGACATGGGGTATGCAAGTTGTTCACCTCAATGAGATCTAAATTTATACTGGGTCTCATTCATATATGTGAAAGTGGATATGAGTTATGCTGCTTAAACTTTACAAAGTTCCAGGGGGCGCTGTACAGGCCTTGTGGCACGCCCAGGCTCCAGGCTCTCAGGGCTTCCTCACAATCAGTGAGAGTCTACACCCATACAATTTTGGAACCGTAGGTCTTTCCACTTGTAAGATATGAGAAGAATAATTTTCTTTGATTTTTTCTTGAGTTAAATCGTCACCATAGCAACGCGATTCAAATTAGAAAAAAATCCGTCATGATTTCAAATGACCCATGTCTTTTCATTATTCTGACTGATTTTGAACCAAATCAGGTGAAAGTAAAGGACAAAATATTACTGATTTCTAAAAGTGACACACTTCCTGCTGCCACTTGGTGGCGCTATGGCATAGACTCATGATTGTCATATGATGTGATCAGCTTCCTACTCTTAACATACCTGTAAACTTTCATGTGCCTAACTTAATGTACACAGAAGTTATTAGCCACTTCCTGTTTCATTTTATTCGCCATAATTTTAAAGCGTCGCCACGGCCGAACCGTTCGAGGTATCAAAAAGATCTCTGCAATTTTGCATCGGCAACTTGTTTCGATCATATTTAGCTGGTTTGGTGCGAATTGTAAAAAGTTCCTAGGAGGAGTATTTCAAATTCCATGGGGTGCGTTTTGCAAACAACTCAAAATAACTCACTTCCTGTTGATTAGTCCTGATGACATGCAGCGCGAAACTTGTTCAGTTTGATGAGATCTAAATGTTCACCGAGTTTTATAAGTATACGTGCAAGTGTGTCTGAGCTATAAGGCAAGACTCTGTAGGGGGCGCTGTGCGGGGCGTGTGCGACGCCCCGGGCCGAGCCCCACTGAGGACCTGTTGGCCGCAGATTCCAATCTGTGTCCCCACCCCGGGCGCACCGCACAACCTGCGTGTTATTCGAGTGTGTCAAAACCTCAAAAAAGTCATTGGCACCCGGTTGCACCGCGGAACTTGCACACAGAACGTCACACATCATACTGGGCTAATATCAGTTTGGGCCCTAAATATTTGTGTGTGTGTGTGTGTGTGTGTGTGTGACTAGTTAATGTGTCAGTCTGTCTCTGATGAGTAAATGTGTTTTTGCGTGTTTGTGTGTGTGTGGTGTGTGAGTCTGTGTGTTAACATTAGTGATGTGTGTGTTAGTATGTCTAAGACATGTGACTTGTTAGTGGATGTGTGTGTTTCTGCGTGAGGGTGTGTGAGACAGAGATGTGAGTGTGTGAGTGTTATAATTTGTGATGTTATAATGTGTGTGTGTATGTAGGTGCTCATTTGTGTGATGTATGAGTGTATTTGTTTGTGTTTGTGCATGCATGTGTGTGCGTGTGTGTGAGATGTGTTTGTGTCTTTGTGTGTTTATTTAGTGTGTTAACATTAGTGATGTGTGCTTGTGTTTGTGCATGTTTGTGTGTATGGTGTGTTCAAATATTAGTGATGTGTGTGTGATTAATAATTGTTGGGTGTAAGTTTAAGACATTATCACGGCTGACCCGTTTGAGATATCAAAATGTGTGATGTGATGTGATGTGTGTGTGAGAGTGAGGGAGAGATGTGTGTGACAGTGATGTGATTTGTGTCTGTGTGTGTGTGTGTGTGTGTGTGTGTGTGTGTGTGTGTGTGTGTGTGTGTGTGTGTGTGTCCGTGTGTGTGTCCGTGTGTGTGTCCGTGTGTGTGTGTCCGTGTGTATGTGTGTGTGTCCGTGTGTATGTGTGTGAGAGTGAGGGACAGAGGTGTGTGAGATGTAGATGTGTCAGTCTGTGTGTGACGAGTAAATGTGCTTGTGTTTGTGTATATGGAGTGTGTGTGTGTTTGTGTGTATGGTGTGTGAGTCTGTGTGTGAACATTAGTGATGTGTGTTATTAATAATTTTTCAGTGTAAGTTTAAGGATGTTCCAGAATGTGATGTCACTGTCCGTGTCACTGAATATAATGAGTGTGTGTGTGTCGTGAGAGATGTGTGCTATAGATGTGCAGGACCCTCTTGTTTTCCTAAGGATCATTCTTTTCTTTTCTTTTTTAATGTAGTGTGTTGACATTAGTGATGTGTGTGTTAATCATTTTTCGTTGTGTAAGTTTAAGACATTAGCACGGCTGAGACATTTGAGATATCAAAACTGATTTGTAATTAAAAACTCACCCACACACTATAGGTGCGCAGGAGCCTCTTGTTTAAGGATCTTTTTCCTTTTTCATGATATATTGATTTTTATTTAGTCAGGTCACATTAGTGACGTGTGCTTGTGATGTGTGTGTGTGTGTGTGTGTGTGCATGTAGGATAGTTAGTGTGTTCATATTGTGTATTTGTCGGGATGTGTACATGACCGATGTGTAGAGTGTGTGTGTGTGTGTGTGTGTGTGTTTAGAATGTGTGGTCTGGTGTGTATATCGCCGCGCTTGTCCACCAGACTGAATGTTGCACAGTGGGCAATTTAAATGTTTGTATTGTTTATTTTTAATAATTTCTGCATATGTTTAAATTGTAAACATGAAGGCATAGTAAAGGAGAAGGGGAAAGACCTGACTGCAGAATACCTGCATACTACTGCCATCTACTGGACATATTTTATTACTGCAGGAGTCAGTACAGAAAGTTCAGGACAAGGATGATAAATATACTGTAAAAATTGTTGGGAGCTGTGTGAGCATCACAAAAACATGAAACTCAAGAAATCTACTCAGAACCAGTTGTTCTTTCTACCTAAAATGTTTGGGCACATTAGGACTTTCCACTTGGTGGATATAAGTATCTTATATTTGCTCAAAATTATATGTTGCCATAGCAACACTATTCAACGTATCAAAAAGTCCTTTACAGTGTGACATCAGCCGTGTCTTCCAATTATTGTGCCTGATTTTGAAGCCAATTAGCTGAAAATTAGCCACAAAAGAATTTAATTTCTAAAAGTAGACACTTTCTGCTGCCAGTTGGTGGCGCTATGACTGAGACTCACGGGACCCATGTCACTGTGAGCAGGACTCTTCTCTTAACCTACTGCTGAGGTTTGATGAACGTCACACAATTTAGACAGAAGTTATTAGCCACTTCCTGTTTCCTGTTATTCGCCGTGGCCCTTAAAGCTACGGGCCGTGTTTCAAATGTGTGTGTGTTTATAACACGAAATAACAACAGCAAAAGATAATAGTGACAGTCACAATAACATATTGATTCTAGGCATACTTACTAAGAATACACACACACACACACACACACACACACACACACACACATGTAAATATATATATATATATAGCGACCTCGCGGGCATAATAACTTGTTACCGGAACAGATAAAATGTCCATTGTTAATATAGTTAAAGACTTCACACTTACTGTTGCATTCACGCACAAAACTTGGTCCAAAGGGCGATTTGTAAACAATTCAACAGTCCATAAACAACTATTCAGCGGCAGCGTTTGTGTCAGTCCGCTTCACCAAAACTCAAATCTGTGAGGGAGGGGGAGGTCACGTGTGTCTCTGTGCGTCTCCGTGTGTGTGGGATGTGTGGTGTGATACCTCCATCTAGTGGCCATAGTTTAGTACTGCAGGAGTTAGTTTATACACTTTTTTAAAACAATGAGTTAATAAACATAAAATATTGTTGGGAGGCGTATGAGCATAACAAAATCGTGAAACTCAAGAAATTTACTCAGAACCAGTTGTACCTTCTATGTAAAATGTTTGGAGACATTAGGACTTTCCACTAGTTGGATATGAGTATCCTAGTTTTCCTTAAAATTTTACCTTGCCATAGCAACACTATTTAACATAGCAAAAAGTCCTTTACAGGGTGACATCAGCCATGTCTTCCAATTATTGTGCCTGATTTTGAAACCAATTAGCTGAAAATTAGCCCCAAAAGAATTTAATTTCTAAAAGTAGACACTTTCTGTTGCCAGTTGGTGGCGCTATGACTGAGACTCGAGGGACCCATGTCACTGTGAGCAGGGCTCTTCTCTTAACCTACTGCTGAGGTTTGATGAACGTCACACAATTTATACAGAAGTTATTAGCCACTTCCTGTTTCCTGTTATTCGCCGTAGGTTTAAGGGCTCGCCACGGCCGACCCGTTTAAGATATCAACCAGCCGTTCACAATATTAGATCCTCAATGTCTTGAGATTATATTAGACCCTGTTTGGTCAAAAACCTATTAATCCTGTAAGAGTAGTAGATCACATTCCAATGGGTGCGTTTTTCAAACAACGCCAAATAACCGACTTCCTGTTCAGCGGATTCCATGACATGGGGTATGCAAGTTGTTCACCTCAATGAGATCTAAATTTATACTGGGTCTCATTCATATATGTGAAAGTGGATATGAGTTATGCAGCTTAAACTTTACAAAGTTCCAGGGGGCGCTGTACAGGCCCTGTGGCACGCCCGGGCTCCAGGCTCTCAGGGCTTCCTCAAAATCAGTGAGAGTCTACACCCATAAAATTTGGGACCCGTAGATCTTTCCAATCGTAAGATATGAGAAGAATAATTTTCTTCGATTTTTTCTTGAGTTAAATCGTCACCATAGCAACACGATTCAAATTAGAAAAAAATCCTTCATGATTTCAAATGACCCATGTCTTTTCATTATTCTGACTGATTTTGAACCAAATCAGGTGAAAGTAAAGGACAAAATATTAATGATTTCCAAAAGTGACACACTTCCTGCTGCCACGTGGTGGCGCTATGACATAGACTCATGATTGTCATATGATGTGATCAGCTTCCTACTCTTAACATACCTGTAAAGTTTCATGTGCCTAACTTAATGTACACAGAAGTTATTAGCCACTTCCTGTTTCATTTTATTCGCCATAATTTTAAAGCGTCGCCACGGCCGAACCGTTCGAGGTATCAAAAAGATCTCTGCAATTTTGCATCGGCAACTTGTTTAGATCATATGTAGCTGGTTTGGTGCGAATTGTAAAAATTTCCTAGGAGGAGTTTATCACATTCCATTGGGTGCGTTTTGCAAACAACTCAAAATAACTCACTTCCTGTTGATTAGACCTGATGACATGCAGCGCGAAACTTGTTCAGTTTGATGAGATCTAAATGTTCACCGAGTTTTATAAGTATACGTGCAAGTGTGTCTGAGCTATAAGGCAAGACTCTGTAGGGGGCGCTGTGTGGGGCGTGTGCGACGCCCCGGGCCGAGCCGCACTGAGGACCTGTTGGCCGCAGATTCCAATCTGTGTGCAAATTTTGGTGAGTTTTTGAGTATTTTAAGAGGCCCGAAAGTGCCCGGATGATTGAAAGAAAAATAATAAAAAAAAAAAAATAATAATAATTAAAGTTGCAAGCAACGATGACGGGCCCAAGCAACGGGCGCGGTCACCACCCCGGGCGCACCGCACAACCTGCGTGTTATTCGAGTGTGTCAAAACCTCAAAAAAGTCATTGGCACCCGGTTGCACCGCAGAACTTGCACACAGAACGTCACACATCATACTGGGCTAATATCAGTTTGGGCCCTAAATATTTGTGTGTGTGTGTGTGTGACTAGTTAATGTGTCAGTCTGTCTCTGATGAGTAAATGTGTTTTTGTGTGTTTGTGTGTGTGTGGTGTGTGAATCTGTGTGTTAACATTAGTGATGTGTGTGTTAGTATGTCCAAGACATGTGACTTGTTAGTGGATGTGTGTGTTTCTGCGTGAGACAGAGATGTGAGTGTGTGAGTGTTATAATTTGTGATGTTATAATGTGTGTGTGTATGTAGGTGCTCATTTGTGTGATGTATGAGTGTGTTTGTTTGTGTTTGTGCATGCATGTGTGTGCGTGTGTGTGAGATGTGTTTGTGTCTTTGTGTGTGTTTATTTAGTGTGTTAATATTAGTGATGTGTGCTTGTGTTTGTGCATGTTTGTGTGTATGGTGTGTTCAAATATTAGTGATTTGTGTGTGATTAATAATTGTTCGGTGTAAGTTTAATACATTATCACTGCTGACCCGTTTGAGAGATCAAAATGTGTGATGTGATGTGTGTGTGAGAGTGAGGGAGAGATGTGTGTGACAGTGATGTGATGTGATGTGATTTGTGTGTGTGTGTGTGTGTGTGTGTGTGTGTGTGTGTGTGTGTGGGGGAGGTTTAGTGTGTGTGAGAGTGAGGGACAGAGGTGTGTGAGATGTAGATGTGTCAGTCTGTGTGTGACGAGTAAATGTGCTTGTGTGAGTTTGTGTATATGGTGTGTGTGTGTGTGTGTATGGTGTGTGAGTCTGTGTGTTAATATTGGTGATGTGTGTTATGAATAATTTATCGGTGTAAGTTTAAGGATGTTCCTGAATGTGATGTCACTGTCTGTGTCACTGAATATAATGAGTGTGTGTGTGTGGTGTGTAAGTCTGTGTTAACAGTAGTGTGTGTTAGTATGTTTAAGATATGTGACTTGTTAATGGGTGTGTGTGTTTCTGCGTGAGGGTGTGTGAGACAGAGATGTGAGTGTGTGAGTGTTACAATTTGTGATGTTATAATGTGTGTGTATGTGTGTGATATATGAGTGTACTTGTTTGTGTGTGTGCATGCATGTGTGTGAGATATCTTTGTGTTTGTGTGTGTGTTTATTTAGTGTGTTAACATTAGAGATGTGTGCTTGTGTTTGTGCATGTTTGTGTGTATGGTGTCTGCATCTGTGTGTTAATATTAGTGATGTGTGTGTTATTAATAATTGTTGGGTGTAAGTTTAAGACATTATCACGTCTGACCCGTTTGAGATATCAAAATGTGTGATGTGTGTGTGAGAGTGAGGGAGAGAGGTGTGTGACAGTGATGTGATGTGAGGTCAAGTTTGAGTATGACACGCAATGGGATTTATTTGATGCTGATGCTGGATCAGTCTTTGGCTTGTCCTGTGTGTGTGTGTGTGTGTGTGTGTGTGTGTGTGTGTGTGTGTGTGTGTGTGTGTGAGAGAGAGAGAGAGTGAGGGAGAGAGGTGTGTGACATGTAGATGTGTCAGTCTGTGTGTGACGAGTAAATGTGCTTGTGTGAGTTTGTGTATATGGTGTGTGTGTGTGTGTTTGTTTGTAGATGTTTTTGTGTATGGTGTGTGAGTCTGTGTGTGAACATTAGTGATGTGTGTGATAAATAATTTATCGGTGTAAGTTTAAGGATGTTCCTGAATGTGATGTCACTGTCTGTGTCACTGAATATAATGAGTGTGTGTGTGTGTGTGTGTGTGTGTGTGTGTGTGTGTGTGTGTGTGTGTGTGAGAGTGAGGGAGAGAGGTGTGTGACATGTAGATGTGTCAGTATGTGTGTGACGAGTAAATGTGCTTGTGTTTGTGCGAGTTTGTGTATATGGTGTGTGTGTGTGTGTGTGTGTGTGTGTGTGTGTGTGTGTGTGTATGGTGTGTGAGTCTGTGTGTTAATATTGGTGATGTGTGTTATAAATAAATTATCGGTGTAAGGTTAAGGATGTTCCTGAATGTGATGTCACATATAATGTGTGTGTGTGTGTGTGTGTGTGTGTGTGTGTGTGTGTGTGTGTGTGTGTATGTTGTACAGTGGGCAATTTAAATGTTTCTATTGTATATTTTTGATCATTTCTGCATATGTTTAAATTGTAAACATGAAGCCATAGTAAAGGAGAAGGGGAAAGACCTGACTGCAGAATACCTGCCTATTACTGCCATCTGCTGGACATATTTTATTACTGCAGGACTGAGTGGAGACAGTTCAGGCCAAAGCTGATAAATATACTGTAAAAATTGTTGGGAGCTGTGTGAGCATCACAAAAACATGAAACTCAAGAAATCTACTCAGAAGCAGTTGTTCTTTCTACCTAAAATGTTTGGGCACATTATGATTTTCCACTTGGTGGATATAAGTATCTTATATTTGCTCAAAATGATATGTTGCCATAGCAATACTATTCAACGTATCAAAAAGTCCTTTACAGTGTCACATCAGCCGTGTCTTCCAATTATTGTGCCTGATTTTGAAGCCAATTTGCTGAAAATTAGCCACAAAAGAATTTAATTTCTGAAAGTAGACACTTTCTGCTGCCAGTTGGTGGCGCTATGACTGAGACTCACGGGACCCATGTCACTGTGAGCAGGACTCTTCTCTTAACCTACTGCTGAGGTTTGATGAATGTCACTCAATTTATACAGAAGTTATTAGCCACTTCCTGTTTCCTGTTATTCGCCGTAGGTTTAAGGGCTCGCCACGGCCGACCCGTTTGAGATATCAACCAGCCCTTCACAATATTAGATCCTCAATGTCTTGAGATTATATTAGACCCTGTTTGGTCAAAAACCTATGAATCCTGTAAGAGTAGTATATCACATTCCAATGGGTGCGTTTTTCAATCAACGCCAAATAACTGACTTCCTGTTCAGCGGATTCCAGTATGGGATATGCAAGTTGTTCATCTCAATGAGATCTAAATTTCTACTGGGTCTCATGCATATATGTGAAAGTGGATATGAATTATGCAGCTAAATTTTTTACAAAGTTCCAGGGGGCGCTGTCCAGGCCCTGAGCCACGCCCGGTCTCCAGGCTCTCAGGCCTTACTCATAATCAGTTTCAGTGTATAGCCGTAAAAGTTTGGAACCGTAGGTCTTTCCACTCGTACGATATGAGAAGATTTATTTTTTTGCACTTCATTTTAGGTTTTTTCTCTAGATAAATCGTCGCCATAACAAGACGATTCAAATTATAAAAAAATCCTTCATGGTCTCAAATCATCCATGTCTTTTCATTATTCTGACTGATTTTGAACCAAATCAGGTGAAAGTAAAGGCCAAAATATTAGTGATTTCCAAAAGTGACACACTTCCTGCTGCCAGTTGGTGGCGCTATGACATAGACTCATGATTGTCATTTGCTGTGATCATCTTCCTACTCTTACCACACCTGTAAAGTTTCATATGCATAACGTA
>CM059208.1:6073090-6120590 GCA_030347435.1 Clarias fuscus
ATATTTTATTACTGCAGGAGTCAGTACAGAAAATTCAGACCAAGGCTGATAAATATACTGTAAAAATTGTTGGGAGCTGTGTGAGCATCACAAAAACATGAAACTCAAGAAATCTACTCAGAAGCAGTTGTTCTTTCTACATAAAATGTTTGGGCACATTAGGACTTTCCACTTGGTGGATATAAGTATCTTATGTTTGCTCCAAATGATATGTTGCCATATCAACACTATTCAACGTATCAAAAAATCCTTTACAGTGTGACATCAGCCGTGTCTTCCAATTATTGTGCCTGATGTTGAAGCCAATTTGCTGAAAATTAGTCACAAAAGAATTTAATTTCTAAAAGTAGACACTTTCTGCTGCCAGTTGGTGGCGCTATGACTGAGACTCACGGGACCCATGTCACTGTGAGCAGGATTCTTCTCTTAACCTACCGCTGAGGTTTGATGAACGTCACACAATTTATACAGAAGTTATTAGCCACTTCCTGTTTCCTGTTATTCGCCATAGGTTTAAGGGCTCGCCACGGCCGACCCGTTTAAGATATCAACCAGCCCTTCACAATATTAGATCCTCAATCTCTTGAGATTATATTAGACCCTGTTTGGTCAAAAACCTATTAATCCTGTAAGAGTAGTAGATCACATTCCAATGGGTGCGTTTTTCAAACAACGCCAAATAACTGACTTCCTGTTCAGCGGATTCCATGACATGGGGTATGCAAGTTGTTCATCTCAATGAGATCTAAATTTATACTGGGTCTCATTCATATATGTGAAAGTGGATATGAGTTATGCAGCTGAAACTTTACAAAGTTCCAGGGGGCGCTGTACAGGCCCTGTGCCACGCCCGGGCTCCAGGCTCTCAGGGATTCCTCACAATCAGTTAGAGTCTACACCCATACAATTTGGGACCCGTAGGTCTTTCCACTCGTAAGATATGAGAAGAATAGTTGTCTTCGATTTTTTCTTGAGTTAAATCGTCACCATAGCAACACGATTCAAATTAGAAAAAAAATCCTCCATGTTTTCAAATGACCCATGTCTTTTCATTATTCTGACTGATTTTGAACCAAATCAGGTGAAAGTAAAGGACAAAATATTACTGATTTCCAAAAGTGACACACTTCCTGCTGCCACTTGGTGGCGCTATGACATAGACTCATGATTGTCATATGATGTGATCAGCTTCCTACTCTTAACATACCTGTAAACTTTCATGTGCCTAACTTAATGTACACAGAAGTTATTAGCCACTTCCTGTTTCATTTTATTCGCCATAATTTTAAAGCGTCGCCACGGCCGAACCGTTCGAGGTATCAAAAAGATCTCTGCAATTTTGCATCGGCAACTTGTTTAGATCATATTTAGCTGGTTTGGTGCGAATTGTAAAAATTTCCTAGGAGGAGTATTTCAAATTCCATTGGGTGCGTTTTGCAAACAACTCAAAATAACTCACTTCCTGTTGATTAGTCCTGATGACATGCAGCGCGAAACTTGTTCAGTTTGATGAGATCTAAATGTTCACCGAGTTTTATAAGTATATGTGCAAGTGTGTCTGAGCTATAAGGCAAGACTCTGTAGGGGGCGCTGTGTGGGGCGTGTGCGACGCCCCGGGCCGAGCCCCACTGAGGACCTGTTGGCCGCAGATTCCAATCTGTGTGCAAATTTTGGTGAGTTTTTGAGTATGTTAAGAGGCCCGAAAGTGCCCGGATGATTGAAAGAAAAATAATAAAAAGAAAAAAAAAAAAAAAAAAAAAAAAAATTAAAGTTGCAAGCAACGATGACGGGCCCAAGCAACGGGCGCGGTCCCCACCCCGGGCGCACCGCACAACCTGCGTGTTATTCGAGTGTGTCAAAACCTCAAAAAAGTCATTGGCACCCGGTTGCACCGCAGAACTTGCACACAGAACGTCACACATCATACTGGGCTAATATCAGTTTGGGCCCTAAATATTTGTGTGTGTGTGTGTGTGTGACTAGTTAATGTGTCAGTCTGTCTCTGATGAGTAAATGTGTTTTTGTGTGTTTGTGTGTGTGTGGTGTGTGAATCTGTGTGTTAACATTAGTGATGTGTGTGTTAGTATGTCCAAGACATGTGACTTGTTAGTGGATGTGTGTGTTTCTGCGTGAGACAGAGATGTGAGTGTGTGAGTGTTATAATTTGTGATGTTATAATGTGTGAGTATGTAGGTGCTCATTTGTGTGATGTACGAGTGTATTTGTTTGTGTGTGCATGCATGTGTGTGCGTGTGTGTGAGATGTGTTTGTGTGTGTGTGTGTGTGTGTGTGTGTTTATTTAGTGTGTTAACATTAGTGATGTGTGCTTGTGTATGTTTGTGTGTATGGTGTGTTCAAATATTAGTGATTTGTGTGTGATTAATAATTGTTCGGTGTAAGTTTAAGACATTATCACGGCTGAACCGTTTGAGATATCAACATGTGTGATGTGTGTGTGAGAGTGAGGGAGAGAGGTGTGTGACACTGATGTGATGTGATGTGATTTGTGTGTGTGTGTGTGTGTGTGTGTGTGCGTGTGTGTGTGTGCATGTGTGTGTGGGAGGTTTAGTGTGTGGGAGGTTTAGTGTGTGTGAGAGTGAGGGACAGAGGTGTGTGAGATGTAGATGTGTCAGTCTGTGTGTGACGAGTAAATGTGCTTGTGTTTGTGTATATGGAGTGTGTGTGTGTGTGTGTGTGTGTGTGTGTGTGTGTGGTTGTTTGTGTGTATGGTGTGTGAGTCTGTGTTAACATTAGTGATGTGTGTTATTAATAATGTTTCGGTGTAAGTTTAAGGATGTTCCTGAATGTGATGTCACTGTCCGTGTCACTGAATATGATGAGTGTGAGTGTGTGTCTGTCGTGAGAGATGTGTGCTATAGATGCGCAGGAGCCTCTTGTTTTCCTAAGGATCTTTTTCCTTTTTCATGATATATTGATTTTTATTTAGTCAGGTCACATTAGTGACGTGTGCTTGTGATGTGTGTGTGTGTGTGTGTGTGTGCATGTAGGATAGTTAGTGTGTTCATATTGTGTATTTGTCGGGATGTGTACATGACCGATGTGTAGAGTGTGTGTGTGTGTGTGTGTGTTTAGAATGTGTGGTCTGGTGTGTATATCGCCGCGCTTGTCCACCAGACTCAATGTTGTACAGTTGGCAATTTAAATGTTTGTATTGTTTATTTTTTATGATTTCTGCATATATTTAAATTGTAAACATGAAGCCATAGTAAAAAAGAAGGGGAAAGACCTGACTGCAGAATACCTGCCTACTACTGCCATCTACTGGACATATTTTATTACTGCAGGAGTCAGTACAGAAATTTCAGGACAAGGATGATAAATATACTGTAAAAAAAAATGTTGGGAGCTGTGTGAGCATCACAAAAACATGAAACTCAAGGAATCTACTCAGAAGCAGTTGTTCTTTCTACATAAAATGTTTGGGCACATTAGGACTTTCCACTTGGTGGATATAAGTATCTTATGTTTGCTCCAAATGATATGTTGCCATAGCAACACTATTCAACGTATCAAAAAGTCCTTTACAGTGTGTCATCAGCCGTGTCTTCCAATTATTGTGCCTGATTTTGAAGCCAATTTGCTGAAAATTAGCCACAAAAGAATTTAATTTCTGAAAGTAGACACTTTCTGCTGCCAGTTGGTGGCGCTATGACTGAGACTCACGGGACCCATGTCACTGTGAGCAGGACTCTTCTCTTAACCTACTGCTGAGATTTGATGAACGTCACACAATTTATACAGAAGTTATTAGCCACTTCCTGTTTCCTGTTATTCGCCGTGGCCCTTAAAGCTACGGGCCGTGTTTCAAATGTGTGTGTGTTTATAACACGAAATAACAACAGCAAAAGATAATAGTGACAGTCACAATAACATATTGATTCTAGGCATACTTACTAAGAATACACACACTCACACACACTCACACACACACACACACACACACACACACATGTAAATATATATATATATATCGCGACCTCGCGGGCATAATAACTTGTTACCGGAACAGATAAAATGTCCATTGTTAATATAGTTAAAGACTTCACACTTACTGTTGAATTCACGCACAAAACTTGATCCAAAGGGCGATTTGTAAACAATTAAACAGTCCATAAACAACTATTCAGCGGCAGCGTTTGTGTCAGTCCGCTTCACCAAAACTCAAATCTGTGAGGGAGGGGGAGGTCACGTGTGTCTGTGTCTCTTCGTGAGTGTGGGATGTGTGGTGTGATACCTCCATCTAGTGGCCATAGTTTAGTACTGCAGGAGTTAGTTTATGCAATTTAAAGCAATTAGTTAATAAACAAAATATTGTTGGGAGGCGTATGAGCATAACAAAATTGTGAAACTCAAGAAATTTACTCAGAACCAGTTGTACCTTCTATGTAAAATGTTTGGAGACATTAGGACTTTCCACTTGTTGGATATGAGTATCCTAGTTTTCCTTAAAATTTTACCTTGCCATAGCAACACTATTCAACGTATCAAAAAGTCCTTTACAGTGTGACATCAGCCGTGTCTTCCAATTATTGTGCCTGATTTTGAAGCCAATTTGCTGAAAATTAGCCACAAAAGAATTTAATTTCTGAAAGTAGACACTTTCTGCTGCCAGTTGGTGGCGCTATGACTGAGACTCACGGGACCCATGTCACTGTGAGCAGGACTCTTCTCTTAACCTACTGCTGAGGTTTGATGAATGTCACTCAATTTATACAGAAGTTATTAGCCACTTCCTGTTTCCTGTTATTCGCCGTAGGTTTAAGGGCTCGCCACGGCCGACCCGTTTAAGATATCAACCAGCCCTTCACAAGATTAGATCCTCAATGTCTTGAGATTATATTAGACCCTGTTTGGTCAAAAACATATGAATCCTGTAAGAGTAGTATATCACATTCCAATGGGTGCGTTTTTCAAACAACGCAAAATAACCGACTTCCTGTTCAGCGGATTCCATGACATGGGGTATGGAAGTTGTTCACCTCAATGAGATCTAAATTTATACTGGGTCTCATTCATATATGTGAAAGTGTATATGAGTTATGCAGCTTAAACTTTACAAAGTTCCAGGGGGCGCTGTACAGGCCCTGTGGCACGCCCGGGCTCCAGGCTCTCAGGGCTTTCTCACAATCAGTGAGAGTCTACACCCATACAATTTTGGAACCGTAGGTCTTTCCACTCGTAAGATATGAGAAGAATAGTTTTCTTCGATTTTTTCTTGAGTTAAATCGTCACCATAGCAACACGATTCAAATTAGAAAAAAATCCTTCATGCTTTCAAATGACCCATGTCTTTTCATTATTCTGACTGATTTTGAACCAAATCAGGTGAAAGTAAAGGACAAAATATTACTGATTTCCAAAAGTGACACACTTCCTGCTGCCACTTGGTGGCGCTATGACATAGACTCATGATTGTCATATGATGTGATCATCTTCCTACTCTTAACATACCTGTAAAGTTTCATGTGCCTAACTTAATGTACACAGAAGTTATTAGCCACTTCCTGTTTCATTTTATTCGCCATAATTTTAAAGCGTCGCCACGGCCGAACCGTTCGAGGTATCAAAAAGATCTCTGCAATTTTGCATCGGCAACTTGTTTAGATCATATTTAGCTGGTTTGGTGCGAATTGGAAAAATTTCCTAGGAGGAGTTTATCACATTCCATTGGGTGCGTTTTGGAAACAACTCAAAATAACTCACTTCCTGTTGATTAGACCTGATGACATGCAGCGCAAAACTTGTTCAGTTTGATGAGATCTAAATGTTCACCGAGTTTTATAAGTATACGTGCAAGTGTGTCTGAGCTATAAGGCAAGACTCTGTAGGGGGCGCTGTGCGGGGCGTGTGCGACGCCCCGGGCCGAGCCCCACTGAGGACCTGTTGGCCGCAGATTCCGGTCTGTCTGCAAATTTTGGTGAGTTTTTGAGTATGTTAAGAGGGCCGAAAGTGCCCGGATGATTGAAAGAAAAATAATAATAAATTAAAGTTGCAAGCAACGATGACGGGCCCAAGCAACGGGCGCGGTCCCCACCCCGGGCGCACCGCACAACCTGCGTGTTATTCGAGTGTGTCAAAACCTCGAAAAAGTCATTGCCACCCGGTTGCACCGCGGAACTTGCACACAGAACGTCACACATCATACTGGGCTAATATCAGTTTGGGCCCTAAATATGTGTGTGTGTGTGTGTGTGTGTGTGTGTGTGTGTGTGTGTGTGTGTGACTAGTTAATGTGTCAGTCTGTCTCTGATGAGTAAATGTGTTTTTGCGTGTTTGTGTGTGTGTGGTGTGTGAGACTGTGTGTTAACATTAGTGATGTGTATGTTAGTATGTCTAAGACATGTGACTTGTTAGTGGATGTGTGTGTTTCTGCGTGAGGGTGTGTGAGACAGAGATGTGAGTGTGTGAGTGTTATAATTTGTGATGTTATAATGTGTGTTTATGTAGGTGCTCATTTGTGTATTGTACGAGTGTATTTGTTTGTGTGTGCATGCATGTGTGTGCGTGTGTGTGAGAGGTGTTTTTTTGTGTGTGTGTGTGTGTGTGTGTGTGTGTTTCTGTGTGTGTGTTTATTTAGTGTGTTAACATTAGTGATGTGTGCTTGTGTTTGTGCATGTTTGTGTGTATGGTCTGTTCAAATATTAGTGATTTGTGTGTGATTAATAATTGTTGGGTGTAAGTTTAAGACATTATCACGGCTGACCCGTTTGAGATATCAAAATGTGTGATGTGTGTGAGAGTGAGGGAGAGAGGTGTGTGACAGTGATGTGATGTGATGTGTGTGTGTGTGTGTGTGTGAGAGAGAGTCAGGGAGAGAGGTGTGTGACATGTAGATGTCTCAGTCTGTGTGTGACGAGTAAATGTGCTTGTGTGAGTTTGTGTATATGGTGTGTGTGTGTGTGTGTGTGTGTATGGTGTGTGAGTCTGTGTGTTAATATTGGTGATGTGTGTTATAAATAATTTATCGGTGTAAGTTTAAGGATGTTCCTGAATGTGATGTCACTGTCGGTGTCACTGAATATAATGAGTGTGTGTGTGTGTGGTGTGTAAGTCTGTGTTAACAGTAGTGTGTGTTAGTATGTTTAAGATATGTGACTTGTTAATGGGTGTGTGTGTTTCTGCGTGAGGGTGTGTGAGACAGAGATGTGAGTGTGTGAGTGTTACAATTTGTGATGTTATAATGTGTGTGCATGTGTGTGATGTATGAGTGTACTTGTTTGTGTGTGTGCATGCATGTGTGTGAGATATCTTTGTGTTTGTGTGTGTGTGTTTATTTAGTGTGTTAACATTAGTGATGTGTGCTTGTGTTTGTGCATGTTTGTGAGTATGGTGTCTGCATCTGTGTGTTAATATTAGTGATGTGTGTGTTATTAATAATTGTTGGGTGTAAGTTTAAGACATTATCAAGGCTGACCCGTTTGAGATATCAAAATGTGTGATGTGTGTGTGAGAGTGAGGGAGAGAGGTGTGTGACAGTGATGTGATGTGATGTGATGTGTGTGTGTGTGTGTGTGTGTGAGTGAGAGTGAGGGAGAGAGGTGTGTGACATGTAGATGTGTCAGTCTGTGTGTGACGAGTAAATGTGCTTGTGTTTGTGCGAGTTTGTGTATATGGTGTGTGTGTGTATGGTGTGTGAGTCTGTGTGTTAATATTGGTGATGTGTGTTATAAATAATTTATCGGTGTAAGTGTAAGGATGTTCCTGAATGTGATGTCACATATAATGTGTGTGTGTGTGTGTATGTGTATGTTGTACAGTGGGCAATTTAAATGTTTGTATTGTTTATTTTCTATCATTTCTGCATATATTTAAATTGTAAAGATGAAGCCATAGTAAAGGAGAAGGGGAAAGACCTGACTGCAGAATACCTGCATACTACTGGACATCTGCCATCTACTGGACATATTTTATTACTGCAGGAGTCAGTGCAGAAAATTTAGACCAAGGCTGATAAATATACTGTAAAAATTGTTGGGAGCTGTATGAGCATCACAAAAACATGAAACTGAAGAAATCTACTCAGAACCAGTTGTTCTTTCTACCTAAAATGTTTGGGAAGATTAGGACTTTCCACTTGGTGGATATAAGTATCTTATATTTGCTCAAAATTATATGTTGCCATAGCAATACTATTCAACGTATCAAAAAGTCCTTTACAATGTGACATTAGCCGTGTCTTCCAATTATTGTGCCTTATTTTGAAGCCAATTTGCTGAAAATTAGCCACAAAAGAATTTAATTTCTGAAAGTAGACACTTTCTGCTGCCAGTTGGTGGCGCTATGACTGAGACTCACGGGACCCATGACAGTGTGAGAACGACTCTTCTCTTAACCTACTGCTGAGGTTTGATGAACGTCACACAATTTATACAGAAGTTATTAGCCACTTCCTGTTTCCTGTTATTCGCCGTAGGTTTAAGGGCTCGCCACGGCCGACCCGTTTAAGATATCAACCAGCCCTTCACAATATTAGATCCTCAATGTCTTGAGATTATATTAGACCCTGTTTGGTCAAAAACATATGAATCCTGTAAGAGTAGTATATCACATTCCAATGGGTGCGTTTTTCAAACAACGCCAAATAACCGACTTCCTGTTCAGCGGATTCCATGACATGGGGTATGCAAGTTGTTCACCTCAATGAGATCTAAATTTATACTGGGTCTCATTCATATATGTGAAAGTGGATATGAGTTATGCAGCTTAAACTTTACAAAGTTCCAGGGGGCGCTGTACAGGCCCTGTGGCACGCCCGGGCTCCAGGCTCTCAGGGCTTCCTCACAATCAGTGAGAGTCTACACCCATACAATTTTGGAACCGTAGGTCTTTCCACTCGTACGATATGAGAAGAATAATTTTCTTCGATTTTTTCTTGAGTTAAATCGTCACCATAGCAACACGATTCAAATTAGAAAAAAATCCTTCATGATTTCAAATGACCCATGTCTTTTCATTATTCTGACTGATTTTGAACCAAATCAGGTGAAAGTAAAGGACAAAATATTACTGATTTCCAAAAGTGACACACTTCCTGCTGCCACTTGGTGGCGCTATGTCATAGACTCATGATTGTCATATCATGTGATCAGCTTCCTACTCTTAACATATCTGTAAAGTTTCATGTGCCTAACTTAATGTACACAGAAGTTATTAGCCACTTCCTGTTTCATGTTATTCGCCATAATTTTAAAGCGTCGCCACGGCCGAACCATTCGAGGTATCAAAAAGATCTCTGCAATTTTGCATCGGCAACTTGTTTAGATCATATTTAGCTGGTTTGGTGCGAATTGGAAAAATTTCCTAGGAGGAGTTTATCACATTCCATTGGGTGCGTTTTGCAAACAACTCAAAATAACTCACTTCCTGTTGATTAGACCTGATGACATGCAGCGCGAAACTTGTTCAGTTTGATGAGATCTAAATGTACACCGAGTTTTATAAGTATACGTGCAAGTGTGTCTGAGCTATAAGGCAAGACTCTGTAGGGGGCGCTGTGCGGGGCGTGTGCGACGCCCCGGGCCGAGCCCCACTGAGGACCTGTTGGCCGCAGATTCCAGTCTGTGTGCAAATTTTGGTGACTTTTTGAGTATGTTAAGAGGGCCGAAAGTGCCCGGATGATTGAAAGAAAAATAATAAAAAAAAAAAAAATAAAAATAAAAATAATAATCCTTAGAAGAACAATAGGGCCCTGCGCACTCAGTGCTTGGGCCCTAATAATCCTTAGAAGAACAATAGGGCCCTGCGCACTCAGTGCTTGGGCCCTAATTAAAGTTGCAAGCAACGATGACGGGCCCAAGCAACGGGCGTGGTCCCCACCCCGGGCGCACCGCACAACCTGCGTGTTATTCGAGTGTGTCAAAACCTCAAAAAAGTCATTGGCACCCGGTTGCACCGCAGAACTTGCACACAGAACGTCACACATCATACTGGGCTAATATCAGTTTGGGCCCTAAATATTTGTGTGTGTGTGTGTGTGTGTGTGTGTGTGTGTGTGTGTGTGTGTGTGTGTGACTAGTTAATGTGTCAGTCTGTCTCTGATGAGTAAATGTGTTTTTGTGTGTTTGTGTGTGTGTGGTGTGTGAATCTGTGTGTTAACATTAGTGATGTGTGTGTTAGTATGTCCAAGACATGTGACTTGTTAGTGGATGTGTGTGTTTCTGCGTGAGACAGAGATGTGAGTGTGTGAGTGTTATAATTTGTGATGTTATAATGTGTGAGTATGTAGGTGCTCATTTGTGTGATGTACGAGTGTATTTGTTTGTGTGTGCATGCATGTGTGTGCGTGTGTGTGAGATGTGTTTGTGTGTGTGTGTGTGTGTGTGTGTGTGTGTGTGTGTGACTAGTTAATGTGTCAGTCTGTCTCTGATGAGTAAATGTGTTTTTGCGTGTTTGTGTGTGTGGTGTGTGAGTCTGTGTGTTAACATTAGTGATGTGTGTGTTAGTATGTCTAAGACATGTGACTTGTTAGTGGATGTGTGTGTTTCTGCGTGAGGGTGTGTGAGACAGAGATGTGAGTGTGTGAGTGTTATAATTTGTGATGTTATAATGTGTGTGTGTATGTAGGTGCTCATTTGTGTGATGTATGAGTGTATTTGTTTGTGTTTGTGCATGCATGTGTGTGCGCGTGTGTGTGAGATGTGTTTGTGTCTTTGTGTGTGTTCATTTTGTGTGTTAACATTAGTGATGTGTGCTTGTGTTTGTGCATGTTTGCGTGTATGGTGTGTTCAAATATTAGTGATTTGTGTGTGATTAATAATTGTTCGGTGTAAGTTTAAGACATTATCACGGCTGACCCGTTTGAGATATCAAAATGTGTGATGTGATGTGATGTGTGTGTGAGAGTGAGGGAGAGATGTGTGTGACAGTGATGTGATGTGATTTGTGTGTGTGTGTGTGTCCGTGTGTGTGTGTCCGTGTGTGTGTGTGGGAGGTTTAGTGTGTGTGAGAGTGAGGGACAGAGGTGTGTGAGATGTAGATGTGTCAGTCTGTGTGTGACGAGTAAATGTGCTTGTGTTTGTGCGTGTTTGTGTATATGGAGTGTGTGTGTGTGTTTGTGTGTATGGTGTGTGAGTCTGTGTGTGAACATTAGTGATGTGTGTTATTAATAATTTTTCAGTGTAAGTTTAAGGATGTTCCTGATTGTGATGTCACTGTCTGTGTCACTGAATATAATGAGTGTGTGTGTGTGTGTGTGTGTGTGTGTGTGTGTGTGTGTGAGTGTGTGTGTGTCGTGAGAGATGTGTGCTATAGATGTGCAGGACCCTCTTGTTTTCCTAACGATCATTCTTTTCTTTTCTTTTTTAATCTAGTGTGTTGACATTAGTGATGTGTGTGTTATTAATCATTTTTCGTTGTGGAAGTTTAAGACATTAGCACGGCTGAGACATTTGAGATATCAAAACTGATTTGTAATTAAAAACTCACCCACACACTATAGATGCGCAGGAGCCTCTTGTTTTCCTAAGGATCTTTTTCCTTTTTAATGATATATTGACTTTTATTTAGTCTGGTAACATTAGTGACGTGTGCTTGTGATGTGTGTGTGTGTGCATGTAAAATGGTTAGTGTGTTCATATTGTGTATGTGTGGGTGTATGGTGTCTGCATCTGTGTGTTAATATTAGTGATGTGTGTGTTATTAAGAATTGTTGGGTGTAAGTTTAAGACATTATCACGGCTGATCCGTTTGAGATATCAAAATGTGTGATGTGTGTGTGAGAGTGAGGGAGAGATGTGTGTGACAGTGATGTGATGTGGTGTGTGTGTGTGTTTGTGTGTGTATGTGTGTGAGGTTTAGTGTGTGTGAGAGTGAGAGAGAGAGGTGTGTGACATGTAGATGTGTCAGTCTGTGTGTGACGAGTAAATGTGCTTGTGTGAGTTTGTGTATATGCTGTGTGTGTGTGTGTGTGTGTGTGTGTGTGTATGGTGTGTGAGTCTGTGTGTTAATATTGGTGATGTGTGTTATAAATAATTTATCGGTGTAAGTTTAAGGATGTTCGTGAATGTGATGTCACATATAATGTGTGTGTGTGTGTGTATGTTGTACAGTGGGCAATTTAAATGTTTGTATTGTTTTTTTTTTATCATTTCTGCATATATTTAAATTGTAAACATGAAGCCATAGTAAAGGAGAAGAGGAAAGACCTGACTGCAGAATACCTGGCTACTACTGCCTTCTACTGGACATATTTTATTACTGCATGAGTGAGTGCAGAAAATTCAGACCAAGGCTGATAAATATACTGTAAAAATCGTTGGGAGCTGTATGAGCATCACAAAAACATGAAACTCAAGAAATCTACTCAGAAGCAGTTGTTCTTTCTACTTAAAATGTTTGGGAACATTAGTACTTTCCACTTGGTGGATATAAGTATCTTATATTTGCTCAAAATTATATGTTGCCATAGCAATACTATTCAACGTATCAAAACGTCCTTTACAGTGTGACATCAGCCGTGTCTTCCAATTATTGTGCCTGATTTTGAAGAATTTGCTGAAAATTAGTCACAAAAGAATGAAATTTCTAAAAGTAAACACTTTCTGCTGCCAGTTGGTGGCGCTATGACTGAGACTCACGGGACCCATGTCACTGTGAGCAGGACTCTTCTCTTAACCTACCGCTGAGGTTTGATGAACGACACACAAATTATACAGAAGTTATTAGCCACTTCCTGTTTCCTGTTATTCGCCGTAGGTTTAAGGGCTCGCCACGGCCGACCCGTTTAAGATATCAACCAGCCCTTCACAATATTAGATCCTCAATGTCTTGAGATTATATTAGACCCTGTTTGGTCAGAAACATATGAATCATGTAAGAGTAGTCTATCACATTCCAATGGGTGCATTTTTCAAATAACGCAAAATAACCGACTTCCTGTTCAGCGGATTCCATGACATGGGGTATGCAAGTTGTTCACCTCAATGAGATCTAAATTTATACTGGGTTTCATTCATATATGTGAAAGTGGATATGAGTTATGCAGCTTAAACTTTACAAAGTTCCAGGGGGCACTGTACAGGCCCTGTGGCACGCCCGGGCTCCAGGCTCTCAGGGCTTCCTCACAATCAGTGAGAGTCTACACCCATACAATTTTGGAATTGTATGTCTTTCCACTCCTAAGTTATGAGAAGAATAATTTTCTTTGATTTTTTATTGAGTTAAATTTTGGTCATAGCAAGACGATTCAAAGTAGAACAAAATCCTCCATGGTGTCAAATGACTCATGTCTTTTCATTACTCTGGCTGATGTTTAACCAAATCAGGTGAAAGTAAAGGCTAAAATGTTAGTTATTTGCAAAAGTCGCACACTTCATGCAGTAAACAAGAGCTATCTGGGTACAGGATATAGAAGGTGTTAGCACAGAAGGTGTAAAGAAGCACAGTGAGGGGTCTGTTCTCAGGCCAGAGGAATTATCTTATTAGATCACAATGTCTTATAATATTTTAAAACCTTACACTGTATATGATATGATAATAATCAAATATATACTTTGTCAGTAGTTTGTTATAAATTACTTCTATTGTTGAAAGATTTCTGGCCATTTTCCTATTTAGTATGAAATGCATTTCATTGTTTTGCTATCTACCAGTTTCTTAAGATTAGTGTAGTTAAGATATATTTAATTGGCTAGTTTTTAAAAATATAACATTATATGTGACAAACCTAGTACCAGGTACTGTAGTGTAATGGTGATGTAATGTAGTATGTAATTTTTTGTAGTGTCTTTTATTAATTGATTAATCAATGTCATGTATTAAGTGGAATTAGTTAAAGACTTGCATGTTTTAAGATGAAGAAAAATGTTGCCTCAATATGCCACAAATGAGTTTAAATTACGGGAAGATTTCGGTATATCTTTATGTGCATATCTGTTTTTGATTGGCTTTTACTTGCAAGTTGTGTCATATCTGTAGTTTATAGTCAGAAGTGTAGTACTATGAATTAATGAGTTTTCTTTCTGATAAGTAGTGTCTCTTTATTTTGTATTGCAGCCTCAGAAAAAGAAAAAAAAACATGAATATTAACAATAGCCAAAATCTCTATTTTCTTCTACACAAAGTATGTTAGGATTTCTCTGTTGTTGTTGGTTTTGACCATCAAAATAACAAAGAAAATAATGGAGATAGGTCAAATAGTCAAATAAAGAAAATAGACATAAGATAACAAAGAAAACATAGCTTTACACATTTTCCAAAATGTATCGAGGCCCTTGCCATGTCTTTTGTATTTTGTGTGTATACTTTTTCTCTTTATGTCATTCAGTTATTCCAGGATTGTACTTCAAACATTGGGAAGGTGTTATGTTCTATTTGGGAAGCACTCATGCTGGATTGTTGGGTGACAAGTACTGGAGACAATGTGTCTATAATTATTGGGGCTTTGAGACCAAATGCAAAGCCATTTATGATGTCCTGACAATTCATGTCTGTGCACTAGGCTGTGGTCATTATGACACTGATAGTGTAATTGTTTTTGATGACTGTAAAGAATCAGCTAGATTACATTGGTGAAATGTAGATGTATGCATTAGTAGATACAAATTATATCCAGGTTCACAAAAAGAGTTGACATTATGTTGCTCTGCTCAGCACTTTTACAATAAGCTGTTGCATAGCTTAACAGTATGTTTTGTTTGTTGGTTGTCAACGTACTGAGGCAAGACAGGACAAATAGGTAAATAGAATCTGGTCTTAAAAGTGTGACTGAGGTGATCTACTAGGAAAGACATTTGGTTAATGACAGTTTATGCTGAAACTCCAGTGCCCACATTATTTGTTTCATTGTGAATGCCGACTAATGTATGACCATGTATTTTTCTCAGATGATGCTGTTGTGCAGAACGGTCCAAAGTTGTTCTTGGGTGCATCCAGCATTGTGCACAAACAAACTATTGATCCAATCCACAACATCTGACAAGACATTGATTCTTTTAGAAAACAGATGTTCAGTCCTGACACTGAAATGAAAAGTGAAGTTTGAGTACCATAATCCACAACTAGGAATTCAATGAGAAAAACAATGGAAACAAACTATGGCCAAAAAAAGAGTGTAATGTCAAGAAAAAGTATATAAATGTTCATGAAAGAAGAATTTTTCTTTCGAAATGTGGACTATGATATTTTTGTTGCAGCTTAAAAAAGTTGGACAAAAAGGTTGCATCCAAGACACCAATTGAGAAATGTAAATCAGAGCATATTTCTGATAAAGATTTTTATTAATTGTTGTTTGTCATTTTATCAAGATTGCTTATAAAGACACTGTTGATCAGTTAGGTCTGGTTTATGTGCTGTCCACTATTAATCTGGAATAAGTGAAGTGAAGTTAGTACTTAAATACATGTGAAATGGCTAACCACAGCCATAAGACCATCTTTTACAGTGCCTTCTTCATTTATAGCGTTTAAAAGTGGTTGATTTTATGCTGTATTTATAGATATGGCTGACCGTGCGCTCTGACCCCAGTTACGCTGGGATATGTGAAGAAGGAATTTCACTGTGCTGTAATGTATATGTGACAAAATAAAGGCTTTACTCTACTTTAGATATGTGTGTGTGTGTGTGCGTGTGTGTGTGTGTGTGTGTGTGTGTGTGTGTGTGTGTGTGTGTGTGTGTGTGTGTGTGCGCGCGCAGGATAAGCCATAATTTTTATACATAGAGAATAGAAATAGTAATTTGATGTTTTGTGTTAGATTGTGTTGGAGCCATGTGACAGCTTTGTGATGTGGCTGTTAATATGATTTTAATATCCTGTTCTTTTGTCAAACCCATCTTTTTAGGCTATGTAAAAGTATGTTTAATCCTGATACTATATTTATATATCTATCTAGACATAGAGGCATGTTGTCTGAAGATCTGTGTTTATTTACAGCAGAGAGAGCACCTTTAAATAGTGCTATGTTCTGAACATCAAACAGAGACTTGGAGACAGACAGGAGAGAGGAAATGCATTTGCATTCTCCTGATTATATAAAAGGGTTCTAGCAGCCAAGAGCCATTTGGATACAGGATATACTGTAGAAGGTGTTACCACAGAAGGTGTAAAGAAGCACAGTGAGGGGTCTGTTGTCAAGGTACAGGAATCCTCTTATTAGATTACAATGGCTTAGAATATTTGACAAGGTTACACAATATGTGAGGTAACAGTAATATTGATAAATCAAAATGGTTTTTGAAGTTATCTGAAATGTGTATATATATATATATTATGGCATGCCGTTTAGGAAAATATTCATGAGAGAACTTAATGAAAATTCTGAATATATTGAATGAAACGTGAGAATATTGAATGGCTTCGGAATATATTGATTGAAAACTGATATATTGAATGGAAAGTCTGAATATATTGAATGAAAACTAAGTATATATTGACTGAAACATGATGTCACCGAAACACAGCGCCATCTTTAGGAAGGATGAGTGAGTCGGCGAGAAACTTGGTTGCTGCAATTGTGAGAAATGAAGAGATGGTGAACACATTGATGAGTGCGTGTACGGCCCAAAGTGGTGGCACAAGCCGCACTCAGTATCAGACTACGGATGAAGAAATATATTCGCTATTTCACCGTTGGAGCGGTGTGACCGGTGTTATGCGCTAAAATGCCCCCCTGCCACAGATTGCCCCCCCCCCCTATATAATCTCTATTCAATATTATATTACAACATAAATTCATAGGTTTATTGTTATCAAATATGATATAACTATTATAATTAACCCTTGGCACGTGACAGGTGTCGAGACCATGAATACAAATTCTCATATAATGTTTATTTTGTGGCACATTTATTTTACAGGGATTTGTCATGTAATACAAAAATGCTTGCAGTAAATAAATATTTATGATGAAAAATTTTACGAAATTATTTTTATTATTAAATAAGCAATATCAAAAATACATCTTGTATATAAAAAATAATAATTTATATTTTTTCCCTATACAACATGTAATTTTTTTATAATGCTTATTTTATAATCAAATACATTTGGTCTAATTTGTAATTTCTAAATCATAAACCTATAAATTTCTGTTGTAATATAATATTTGACGGAGATTATGTAGGGTGTGCAATCTGTGGCAGGGGGCCATTTTAGCGCATAACACCAGTCTTCCGCGGTGAAATAGCGAATATATTTCTTCATCTGTAGTTTTACAAAGCATACAACCATGAAATGGCACAGGGAGGGTTTTACATGACCTTTTTACAAAGGATTGTATTTTAAAACTGGAATGCTACTCAATTTATGTGGTAGAGTGTTAGACAGATCTGAAGTGGGATGCAAATGTTAGTGATAATTTTAATGAACCCAATGGTTCATGTTGTTTCATAAGTGTTTGGGAGTGTTTCATTATCCAACAAAATGTTATGTTGAAAGAAGTGAAGGGATATCATGTGCTAGATGTATTGTACAAAAGATGTCAAAGGTTTTACAATTGGAATTGACTTGAAGTGTTTGACTGAATCATGTGACTGTGTCTGAAATTGAGTGGCTAAAATAAAAGGGGTGTGTTTTTTGGTGGGTGTGTTTAAGGGATGTATGACTGTTTAAAGGTGATGGGCTCTGACCCTTAGGCTTATTCAAAGTTGAGATTTAGGTTGAAGCAGTACCATTTTTTGATTCAATTTGTGCCTTAAAATACTTTGTAAGGTAAGTTGGCTGATTGTCTTTAGTATTCTTTTGTTGTGTTTATGTGTTTATTTTAGTAAGATGTTTTCCATTCAATGTGTCTAAAAATAGATGATAGAAATGAGTTTAGTGTTTGTTATATTATATGTGGTTTGTTACTGTTTTGTGGTGAAACTTTGATTTAATACAGTGCATTAGTCTAATCTTTGTTTTGTAGGATGTTACTAAATGGAATGTAATTCATGGTTTTGCAGAAACAATGGCTTACCAGAGTCCAAGCAAGCTTTATCGCGTCGAAGGACAGGACTTGAATAGGATTCGAGACCAAATGTCTTTATTTGGAGTAAGTGTTAGATATTGTTTGGTTTAAGGCAGACGTGGGTTGTAACAAGTGACATATATTTTTAATAGAGTAATTTTTTGAAAGATATGTAGTTGTATGAGTGGTTTTACTCCAGCATAGTTTCTTAATTTTACATGACTAGATTTGAAAAGAAGAAATGGTAATTTTAGTTTCTTACATTTGCACACACTTAGGATCCGGATAGGATCTAGGCCGCAGACTCATTCCTTTTTTATGCTTCCAAAAAATATGATGCATGACGGGCATGATATAGATAGCATGTTTTGCTTGCAAAAGAAGAGCTTCATACTACAGTGTCTTCTTTATGTGTCAAAACAGACACACTTCATACTATTTTTAAAAAAAGTGACATTGCTATTGAAAGAGTTAGTCAGTATTAGACTTTTCATAGAATACCGTTGTATATTTTGGATGAGTAGGTTGTCCTTATATTTGAGTAATATTCTTTTGAAGTCCATCTACTCTTACTTGAGTATTTCTTTTGGCTACTCTATCCACTTCTGCTTTAAGCTAGTTTTATGTGTGTTTAGATCTGTTTGTTAATTTGTTTGTTGTCTTATTGTTGGAAAATGTTGAGTTTTTGTGTTGCTTTGTGCAGTATTCCATTGTGGATGGAACAGTCAGCAGAGGCATCCTGCAGCAGCAGTTCCTAGAGTTGGGTGACAGACTTTTGAGGAAAATGAGTGCAATGCAGGTTGGGCAGAAATATCTACGGAGGCAGTGGGAAACATCAGAGAGGAAGTTGAGTGAGACTGCAAGGAAACTTGAAGTGTCAGAGGCTTCTTTGGATTGTGTGAACAATGGTATGCAGTGTGTACAATGTTAAATTGGTAGTTATGCAAAATTGCACAACCTACAAAAGTTGTTTAGAAACCGTTCGTAACATTCTTTTTTATTCCAGATATCCTGGAAGTAGACGATGAGGATGAGCATGAGGATGGTGATGAAGAAGAAAACTTCAGCACTAGTCTTTTAACTGTTGAAGAGAACAAAGATCCATAGGACCTGTGTATAGTCAATCATAATGTAAATATAAAAATACTTTTTGTGTGAGTTCTTTTTTAGTGTGTGATATTTATATCTAAATATTAAAATAAATGTTTTTTGTTTTAGATGTGTGTTTGTTTGAGTTTTACATTAAACGTAAAGAGTACACATAGTAAGTGTGACGTTGGTTTTTATTGTTAAGACTGCAATGCTATATGTGACATAAGAGTAGTGAGTAGTCAGTGTTCTGTTATAAGTTAGTTGTATTGTTGACAGAGTTTTGGCATTTTTCTATTTAGTTTGAAATGAATTTCATTAATTTGCTAACTAGAAGTTTCTTGAGACCGTGAAGTTTACCAATATTTAATTGGTTAGTTTTCAAAAAGATAATGTTATATGTGTCAAACCCACTACCAGGTAATGTATGAAGTGGTATTTAAAGGATTAAGAATCTTGTATTTTGTTTTGAGTGATTTACAACTTCATAAGTTAGTTTAATGCATTAAGTTGAATTAATTGAAGACTTGCATGTTTTAAGATTAAGAGAAATGTTGTGTATATGTCATCAATCATTTGAAATGATGGGCAGACTTTTGTAGTATAAGTGTTTTTAATTGCCTTTTACTTCCAAGTTTTGTCCTGTGTGTAGGTTTTAGTGAGAAGCGTAGTCCCATGTATGAGGCACTGTATAGCGCTTAAATCAAACTTCACTCATGCAGACACATATGAAACTCTTGCATTGATGTATATGAACCAATCACACATACATATATACAACTAAGTCCTCAAACAACTATATATGAGATGCACACACATACACACAAACTCTCCATGCCCACAGACTTTTGAGATGCGCACATGTACACACAGATTGTCTGTGCACACGCACCCATGAGGTTTTCAGTGTAACTGGAAGCCATTTCACTCTAGATGGAATCGTTGCTTCATACTCCATGATAGGTTGTAGTAGTTTGTAAACTGTATGCTGTTGAACAGTTTATAAGATGGAGTAGGACAGTATAATGATGATGAGTGCTCAATCACAAGGCATAGTCAGAACTGTCCACATAATGTTTGAAGATTGCAGGACCAGAAAAGATGGGTGATGTTTAGCAAAAAGAAAATTGAAGCACGGAATCTGTGGCCAATATGTCAGAGAGTACAACAGAAGCAATTACTGTTTTTTGAAATGTGTTTCCACACTTTTGGTAATATGAAGAATAACTAACTAATTAGAATCTGCTGGGACTCTGAATTGGAAATTTGAACATTGTAATGATCCTCCATACTACTCCCTTTTGCGGTGCTAATAAATAAAACACTTCTCCATTAATGGCTATTTAAGAAACGCTTCTACTCATCATGGATAATGAAGTGCATATAAATTGAAATGACTACTCCCTAGACCCTGCTTCCTATGCAGGAAATGTTTGATAAGGGAACCAAATTTGACCATTCAGAACAGCATGCAACATCACTTCCTCCGTACCTTCGTTACCATGGTAACAGAAGCACCTTGGAGAGCTGTTGCTTCTGCTGTGGAAATTTCACGGTATGGAACTAATTTATAGAATATTTTTTGAAACATAAACTGATACTATTAAAAAAATACCTAATGTATTGAAATGTTAAGACCTTATGAATAAATTATTCTATTAAGTTACATGATGTATGGACATGTATTCAATTATTAATTTTGTAATTTATTTATTTCTTTTTACACATTACTAGGCTTTATAATACAAATGGTTTCTTAATTAAATTTAAATTATTGTGTCCTATTTATATGATGTTGTCCTCGATAATAGTTATAAAAAATATATGAAATATTTTTCCAACTTAATTTTTTCACACTCCAGAGAGACTTAATGACTTATACTAAATTATTTATTTGCTTTTTCATGCATGTGATAGGTGTGTGTGCATGGAAAGTTTGTGTATATGTGCGTGTGTCTCATAGATGAGTGTGCATGGAGAGTTTGTGTGTATCTGCATGCATGTCATAGGTGTATGTGTATGCATTTCATATTTAGTTGTTTGAGCAGTTAGTACTATATATGTATGTGTAAATATTTCATATATGTGTGTGCAAGTGTTTCATATGTGCATATGAATATATATAATAACCAATTGTGTTTGACCACTGACAAGAATCACGTAGATTACATTAGTCAAACATTGTAGATGTACTGCTTTTTCATGTACAATTTTGCATTAAATGCTGGTGTAGGGTTTTAACTCAGAGGTGATTCGAATCTTTATCGATTCAAGGCAAGTTGTTGAAAGCAATATACAAACTTTTAATACACAGTTTCTGGGCTATTCATCCACCAAATAGCACGAAGGAGTGTGTTTTAGTCACCCTGTTTCTCCCGTGTCTAACGAGGATAATAGAACAACAGATATGGCCTATTTTACAGCAAGGTTGTGTAAGATCTGGGCAATGGTTTAAAGTTTAAAATACATGACCAAGACAACAGTTCTTTATCAAGAAGCACAAATTTATTGAACTAATCTAGGTGACATGAAATTATGGTTTTTAATCACTCAATCACACACACACACACACAGATGAACAGTTTATAGGGTGAAAGTTAATGGAGTTCTGTGTAGGTTTACTACAACATTAGAAAGTCACAAGAACACAGGTTTGGGTTCAATCTACTGGTTTAGTTATGAATCGCGCATTACTTTCAGCAAGGTATGAAGCTTTGTTTGTTTACTTGTGTTACATGACAGTTCTTCTCATTGGTTTGTGTTCAGTGAAGGGAATGACAGTGTGGCTGATTGGTCTGTGTGCTGAGTTGAAGTGACGTTTTTTGGGAAAATGCTCAAATTTTAATCTGATGGGTTTGTCCCGCAGCTGATTGTTCCAATCAGAGCTCGTCGTGATTGTAGCCATGCCCATAGGTTCCTCTGTTTTGTGTATACATTATTCCGTGGTTTGGTTTGTCCCGTGGGAGGACTTTTCTGTGAGATTATAGCCATTTTGATTAATTGTATTAACATGAGTTTCAAATTTTGTGCCTATGAACATTCCTTGAACAGACAGAGCTTCCATCTGATACCAAACATCATATGTTTTGTGTACTTATTTATACCTTTATCTGTACCAAGGCTGTAGAGGTTGATTACACTTTGTGTGCTTATGATACATCTATTGAACATAACATGAAGAGATCATACATTTCATACACACAAACATGTATGATTTATATTTGCCACTCAGAAGGGCTGTTGAAAGCCATCTGGGTTTCCGCATTCAAAAGTTTTGGGGTAACGTCATTTGTTTGGACTTTAAGGCAAGGGGTTTATAGTTTGCAGTTCTCCCTATGTTGTGTTCTACGTACAGTCATTGACAGGACCACTTGCCATGCCTCGACAATGTGGTGGTGGTGTGATTTCAATCAAGTCTGTTGAGTTTTTGGGTTCAGCTTCTGGTTTGGGTTTACCATGTTGTAAAATGTGTGGAACGCTGGACATACACTTATTGATTGACTCTTTCATAACATTCATTCGCTTAAAAAGGAGGAAAGCCAGTGTTAGGGTGACGATGTGTCCTAGGATGGTAGACACACAGAGTGCTGTGTCAGCAGCAGACCAGGAATGAACAATGGGCGAAGTACCAGGAGGCAGGCGTGTAATGGCCTCCAAGGCTGTGTTGACGGGAATCAAATCAATGAGTTGCTTTCCTTCCTCCTTGATCCTTTCTTCCAATTCTGGATTGAGGACGAAGGAGTACTCTTTGAAAAAGGGTGAGATTTCAAGTTTGGTCTGATATTCGTTGTCAGGAAGATGATATAATGCCAAATCACCAATGTGGAGAATCGAGTCCTTAGGGACATTGATCCACAGTGTTTGGTTAGGCAGTGGTACGCGTGTAGCCGTGTCATGTTGATGGTAGGTGAGTGTGGCGGTACGTGCTGGGGTGTTTACTAACCACTGATTTCCCACAATTTCGGCTTGGGTTGTTTTGACTTGAGATCGTGGTGTAGCATCTGCTTGGCAAGTAGTGTCGGATCGGATAGGATCTAGGCCGCAGATCCCTTCTGTATTATCACGGATGAAGGGCTTACTGGGGCATAGGTAATGGATGTCTTTAGTGAGCATACACATTTTCAGGTTAGGAGCCAAGTACAACTGCTTGTTGTTATCGTGATATGCAATGACTTTGGGTGTGTGTATCTTAACGTGGGTGTTTCCCTGCCAAATGCCTACGTTGACAACGTCTTTCAGTCGGTAAATGTTGTTCGTATCTATTATTGGTATGCTCAGGAGAAAGGCAAAGTCCCCTAATTCTGGATCAACACGTAGAGGAATGGCACTGCCCAGAGACAAGGCAAGGTGGGCTTGGATAGGATTAGTGGGGCCAGTAGTGGCAGAGGCCAGGATATTTTGGACCATGCTAAGGGGTATCAAGTAGGATGGAATTCTTCCCATGGCTAAACTATCTATTGAGGAGCTTACTTCTCGCAGCATGTCAGCCATAAGGGTCGTCAGGAATTGTATTTCAGCCAGGTCACTTTGCACTACTGAAAACAATTTGTTTATGGACTTGATGGTTTGGTTTAGGAGACTACTGTGGGTATTTAAGACAGTGATAGTGCCTTTCAGAGATTTCCCAAAGGATTGTAGAGTTTGGCTCTGCAGTAGGAGCTGCTGTTCGATCTCAGGCAATTCTGCCTGGATTTCATCCACGTGTTTCGTTACGGTGGCCAGATTTACTGCATTAGCGGTATTCATGCCGATGTTGAACAGAGTCCCTACAGCCGCAGCAGCCCCCAGTAGGGTGCCCAAGAATCGTTTGGGGCGTCGGTTGTACCCGTTTAACATAGCCTGGGTCACCGTCATTTTTTGTAATTGATGCAGCATGTGGTTCACATCTGCCTGGGCATGGTTGAGGATTTCCTGAGTCCACTGGTTGCTGACCGTTGTGGTTTGAGCAGGGGTGGCCCTGCGGTGAGCTCTTGCAACATCGCGAGCATTCAGCCGGACAAAGACCTTTTGCGTGTAGGTCATGCAGTTTGTGATCAAGAGCCCTGGTTGTTCACGGAGCACTATTCCTGCCTCTGGTCCTGGTGCTGCCACTTTGGGTTGAGGTCTAACCCCCACTATGCAGAGCAAGATGGTGGCAAGTTTGAACATCTTCCCTGGTGGTGGACAGAAAGAGGGAACAGTTAGTGGTGAAGTTCAATATTCAAAGGGTCATTTTTAGTAATTAACCATGCCTTTTGACAGTTTTTTGTAACATTTAGTGCTGTGTTGAATGTAATCAGAGACAGATACAACGTTTAGATGTGGTGGTTCTCTTAACTCAGGTGATGGAGGAGACCAGCATGAAAGGGAATGTAAATCATTAGAGATGAGAAGAAAAACAAATGATAAGAAATGTTAAAATTAAAGAACAACCCCCAAGGTAATAATAGCTGTAGTATTAGTAATAATGGTACTATGAAGAGGAGACCAAGTGAGCTTATTTATTTTATTTTTAACATTTTATTTAGAGGTTGAAGGCTGCCTTTCAGTTGTCTTCTTGACCCATTTTAGCTTTGCCTCAAAAGGGAAGGTATAATGAGGGATGACTTAGATTGTGTAACAGGCTCATGTTTCATAAATATTCATCGACCTTTGTGTTATAGTTCTTTGCTTTGTGACTTTCACACGTGTAACCTTAAAGATCAGCAGTAGTTAGTTAGGTGACAGAAAAGAAAAAGAAGGAAGGAGCATGTTTGTTTTCACGGATGTGATGTTTAAGAAGATGAACAGGGTGGGGCCGCTAATGGGTCAATGCACCAATGTACTTGGTTCTATGTTCTAGTTGAAAGAAAAACTGGTTTAGGTATGGGAAGACCCTAAGTGATTTTGGGGTTTTGCTGGGTGGATGGCTGATGCGCTTATACCCTAGACTTGGTCATGAGCTAGCTTGACTCAGTCGTAGCCCAGTGGTAGGGTCCACTGTCTGAATGCACCAGGTGAGCTCCTGTAAGGTTGTACCAACACTCTGTTCCTTCTGTATTGCAGTGACACTTTGAAACAGCCTGTGGCTTTTAGCACAACCGTATAATATTTGGAGGAGGCATGTCAATGACTAACTGGCATGAGAGAGAATTGGCTAAACCTGAGGCTACCCACCAATAGCCACCAGGACGTCTAACCATGCATCCACCCAGTTAGTCTTTATTGAGTCTTCCTCCGTTGCACAATTGCTGATGCCAGCTGTGTGCTCACTGTGTAATACTAGGACAGAGATATCAGTTTCACCTCCAGCCAGCTCCGGGTTACATCAGAACGGGTGACTTACGCCACTGTCATTCACTATGAGTACAACCGTCAGTGCACCAACCATGAAGTAGAAGAAAGACAATCAACCACCCAGCTTAGTGAAAGGCAACCTCTGGAGTTTTGGCCTCAATTGGTGAACGTAAAAAGAGGAACTAAGACCTACTAGGCAGACATGAATATGATTGCATATGCAAGTTCAATTCCAAATTAGGTATTGTACCCAAGTGTTAACTTTTTTTTTTTTTTTGCAATTTCACAAGTAACCTAAGAACTGATTGATTAGGGAGCCCAAATCCTTAAGTGCATTGAGGCATTTGGCAGACTAAGTGATTATCAATTGCATAATAACTATATTTGAAGGTGCTAATTCCAATTCACTATTAAGATTAGTGATTAAGACTACATGGCATTCCAGTTATATCAGTTGACAAGTCCCTGTATGATGGACCAAACTGTAATTAATCATGAACTTTATTGAAGTTTACATCCAAATACAACATCAGGCAATATCATCCATTACGGTGGTTATAATGAATGCCGTATAAGGAGTAGATATTAGGAGGTAAAAGGCACAATAACCCACTGGTGTGAGTCAGGGTTTGGATGTAAAGGGGTTAGTTCACTTAAAGAGTTTGAAAACAATGCATTGACCACTGCAAGATGCTAACCGTTAACCGCTTGTCTTTGATGCTAATAGCATAGATGCTACCATGTAAACCCGCTATCTTTAACTACTTATGTTATACTAGGCTTTGTTTACATCCGATTCAAAATGGTGCTGGCTAGGATTAGTGCATGCACAGTGAACAGTTATTCTGGAAGAAGTTGCTTAAACTTTCTGGGTCATGGTTGTTGCTATCGTCATGTGCCCTGCTGAAACGAGCATGCCACTTCAAGACAGTTATGCGTAATTGGTAACGGCATTGCAGTCAACACTGAATAAGCCCCCCAAAAAATTGGTGACCTCTGAAAGACCTCGACTTGAGTCATTAGAGTGAGGCAAAGAAATTAGTTGTAACTACATGAAACAACAATGTCGCTACAATTTCAGCGGATACCAAGCCTTTCTTAGACAACAACAAACAAAGAGACAAAACAGAACATGAATTTGAACTCACACAATTTACTAAATGAAGTTTAGTACTTCTCTCAAACAATGCACTTGGACACTCTCTCTGAGCACCTGTGTGTAATTCCGTAATCTGAGCGAATAAAGAGGGTATCAAGACTTTATTTAGGTACTCTAAACTTGGTGTCAGGGAGGTTTCATCACATACATGAGTTAAATATGGAACACACACAAATAACGTATCTATGAAGGCCTGATAAGACGCAGAACAAGGAATACGCTTGCTGTTATCTTGCAGTGCTTTTGTAGCGAATCAGAAATTCACTTCTACTGTAGTTTAACTTTAACACCATTCACGTGGCATTTCTTTCATTCACACGCCGGTATCCATAGTAGAATTTAACTCTGATTCTGAGGTGAGTTGGATCTTTATCGATTTGAGGTAAGTTGTTGAAAAAATAAACCTCATCAGATATTTGCCAATTTTATAGGAAGGTAACTTCAGATCTGCGCAAATGTTTAGACTTTAAAATACATGACCAAGACAGCAGTTCTTTATCAAGAAGCAAGAATTGATAGAACTAATCTAGGTGCCCAGAAACAATGTCATTTAATCACTCAATCAGATACACATGAAGAGTTTATAGGGTGAAAGTTAATAGAGTTCAGTTTAGGTTTATTAGAACATGAGAAAGTCACAAGAACAAAGGTTTTGGTTCAATCTACTGGTTTAGTTATGAATCTTGCACCACTTTCAGAAAGGTATGAAGCTTTGTTTGCTTACTTGCGTTACGTGACGGTTGTACTTGTCGGTGTGCCTTCAGCAAAGGGAATCACGGAGTGGCTGATTGGTCGGTGCGCTGAGTTGAAGTGATGTCTTTCAGGAAAACTGTCAGCAGTGTGTTGGTTGCCTGGTGATGATGATGACCCTTGGAGACTTCTTCTGCAGTTCTTCTTGGCATGAATGTGTTGTTCAAGCGGCGTGTGAGTTTGAGCTGAAATTTCCTGTGTTAAGTAGAGTGGAGTCTTCGGTTGTGGCGCAGGTCAGAAGTCAGAGTTCAAGTGTTAGTTGAGAGCAACTGAAAGAAGCAGTTGACTTGTTTTGATCTTGCATTTTTAATCCCACAGTGAGGATTTGTCCCACAGGTGATTGTTCCAATCAGAGCTGGTGGTGAGTATAGCCACGCCCATAGGTTCCTCCATTTTGGGCATACATTATTACAAAGTTTGGTTTGTCACATGGGAGGACTTCTCCGTGAGATTATAGCCATTTAGATGAACTGTATTAACATGAGTCTGGTTCATATATCTCAATTTTTATGCAAATCAACATTCATTGAATACAGAGAGCTTCCATTTGAAATACTTATGTACTTATTCATATGTTTATGTCAAGCAATGCTGTAGAGGTTGATTCCACTCCGTGAGTTTATGAGAAATTTATTGAAAATAACATTAAGGCATCATACATTCCATACACACATACATATATGATTTATATGTGCCCTAATGGACTACTTTGCTGGATTAATATAGTACGTGTCCCTTAAAGTGATGCATGTTGCCTGTTCCAGGGACTTGTGCTGCTCAAGAGCGATTTGACTGAGGATGTGAGCTACTTTTTCTCTTGTGCAAGGACAGTGTTTTTGCAAATGACCCGTATGGACCAAAAATATATTTCTGAATATATGATGTGATAATATATTTCATGTGTATTCATATATTGTGAATAATAAATAGTAAGATGTTCTGATATATATATATATATATATATATATATATATATATATATATATATATATATATATATATATATATATGAAATAAGGAATATGAAAATATATGGAAATATAACAATTATTGCTGTTTTCATATATTGAATAAATACATTGTTGTATTGTTTATTATATTGTTATATATAATGAATTATGTCCCACACTGAATGAGATTATATATTGGAAAAGATATTGTACATATATGGAAATATATATGTCAAATTATATGAGAATTTAATTCATTGTAAAAGATAAGATAGTTAGATTTATATGGAAAGATATGTCTTAAATACTTTAGAAAATATATTGATTTATATGAAATCATATCAATATATTGTATACATGGTAAACAGGAAATAATAATGTATTAAACAATACCTCAATATAGTGTCTTCATTAATTGAATGAGGTGTATTTTTTAAAACATGATATAGGAACATGGAAACAACTATAAATGAGCAAAAGCAGTTTACAAGTAGATGAAATATTTCCAAAAGGAAAAAAAAAATTGTTACAGGAGAAATAGACTATAGACTCATTTTGGCTTCACACAAATCTCATAGATATCTAGGAGACATGAAGGATACATTTCTGAGAGGTCGTTTCTAACTTTCCTTTCCTCTGGGCATAACCAGGTACTGTAATGTAATGCTAATGTAATGTTATTGTAGTGTCTTTTATTAATTGATTAATAGGTGTCATGTATTAAGTGAAATTAATTAAAGACTTGCATGTTTTAAGATTAACAGAAATGTTGCAAACTACTTCAATTTATTTGAAGAGTTTGGTATGTGTCTATGTGTGTATGTCTTTTTGATTGTCTTTAATTGCAAGTCTTGTCATCTCTGTAGTTTATAGTGAGAACTGTAGTACTATGAATTAATGAGTTTTCTTTCTGCTAAGTAGTGTCTCTTTATTTTGTATTGCAGTCTCAGAAAAAGAAAAAAAGACATGAATATATACAATAGCCAAAATCTCAATTTTTTTTCCTCACAGAGTATGCCTGGATTTCTTTATCGCTGTTGGTTTCGATCATCCAAATAACAAAGAAAAGAATTGAAATAAGTTAAAGAGTAAAGTAAGAAAATAGACGTAATACTACTTGCCTTGCCACGTCTATTGTGCTTTGTGTAGAGACTTTTTCCCTGTATCTAATTCAATTATTCAACCATTGTACTTCAAAGATGCTGGACAGTTGGGTGTCAAATAATGGAGACAATGTGACAAGAATCAATGGGGATTTCACGCAAAATGCAAAGCCATTTATCAGCTCCTGGCATTTGACATCTATGCACTGGAATCTGGTGTCTATTACACTGATAGGGCAATTGTCTTTTATCACTGAGAAGAATGACTTAGTGTTAGGTTTAGTGTATCTGAGCTAAGTTTTAAGCTCAGAGAAGAAGAGTTTAACTTGTTGTGTCCGCTGCACCTTGATACTTACCGGTCCGGGCCCAATTGACCAGGAGAGACAAACACACACACACACATGCAGGCATGATGTCTGAAGATCTCTAGTGTATTCTTAGCAAGGAGTGCACATTTAAACAGAGCACATTGCTATGTCCTGAACATCAAAAAGTCATTCACATGTCAGTGATAGAGAGACCTGGAGACAGACAGGAGAGAGGAAATACATTTACATTCTCCTGATTAAACAAAAGGGTTCCAGCAGACAAGAGCTATTTACATGTATATTTGTCTGGGTACAGGATATAGAAGGTGTTACCACAGAAAGCATAAGCAAGCACAGTGAGGGGTCTGTTCTCAAGGGACAGGAATCTGAACTGATTAGATTACAATGTCTTACAATATTATGAAACTTTACACTTAGATTACATTGGTGAAAGATTATAGATAGACAGATTTTCTACATTTTGCATTAAACAGTGGTGTCGGGTTTGAACTCAGATTCAGAGGTGAGTCAAATTTTTGATGAAACATAAAATAAGGCTAGTTTGAGATGTTGTGCATCTTTTTTCCTAGAGAAAAAAAAATGAGTTACAGGAGAAATAGACTATAGACTCATTTTGCCTTCATACAGACCTTATAGATGTCTACAAGACATGAAGGATACATTTCTGAGAGGTCATTTCTAAGTTTCCTTTCCTCTGGGCAGTACCAGGTACTGTAATGTAATGCTAATGTAATGTAGTATTTTATTTTTGTAGTGTCTTTTATTAATTGATTAATAGATGTCATGCATTAAGTGGAATTAATTAAAGACTTAATTAAGAAGATTAATCTGAAGATTAAGAGAAATGTTGCTTATATGCCACAAATTACTTCAAATTATTAGAAAAGTTTGGTATATGTCTTTTTGATTTTCTTTTACTTGCACGTTTTGTCATGTCTGTAGTTTATAGTCAGAAGCGTAGTCCTATGAATTAATTAGTTTTCTTTCTGCTAAGTAGTGTCTCTTTATTTTGTATTGCAGCCTCAGAACAAGAAAAAAACACATGAATATATATAATAGCCAAGATCTCTATTTTCTTCCACACAAAGTATGCTAGGATTTCTCTATCACTGTTGGTTTGGAACATCAAAATAACAAAGAAAATAATTGAAATAGGTTAAATAGTAAAATAAAAAAAATTGCCATAATACTGTATGATAACAAATGAAAGACTACTTTACACATTTTCCAAAAGTTAAGTCAAGTCAAGTCAATTTTATTTATATAGCGCTTTTAATAATTGACATTGCCGCAAAGCAGCTTTACACAATAAAAAAAAAAAGTAAGTTTGTAGTAAAAATGTAGTGAAGCCCTTGCCACGCCTTTTGTACTTGGTGTGGAGAGTTTTCCCTGTACCCAATTCAGTTATTCAAAGATTGTACTTCAAAGATAATGGATACTGGAGACAATGTTACAATTGAGTTGACTTGATTGGTTATTGGGCAGGTATGTAGCTATCTACAGGTAAACTTGCACTCAAATACATCAAGACGCTGGATAGCTTCTTTGAGAAGAGCAGTGTGTGTAACTTGCTTCTCCTACAAACTCTCAAGTTGAAGAGACAAAGGCACACCATGGCTAATCCCCCCACCCAGCTATGATAAGAAGGACAGCACCTCTTTCTGCTAGTCATTAACATACAAAAGGCCTTTACACCTCACAGCCGTCACCTCTCACTGCTAGGTGTGAGGACTCCTAGAAAGTTTCACTGATTCCCGTATACATCCACATACATGAGGTATGAGTCGTTTCACAAAATGTACTTTTTTTCCAAGCACTGTGCCTCAGACATCTGGCAAACTTAAAGTTTAGCGGAGATTTCCCATACCATATTTGTCCGGATACAGCTCTTTTCATGCAGTGTATAAGAGTAAAAGCTTCCTATATTTCTTCCTACATTCTTTCTCTATATATGAGGTTGTGCATGGTTATGCAAGAGCAAAATGCCTTTGGTGTCCTGCTTTGACTTGAACACCACTCGTACATCAGTGTGATTTATTAGTCCAAAAAGTATGTTTTTGAACTGAAGTACTATTTTACCAGTCTACTAGGCTTTACAGTAACAGTCACACTTGCACTTACTTGTACAGTATTGTTTTTTGTTTTTTTTTAGGTGCCAGCTTATGGGGTGTCAGTGTGAGCTCTGCACATTTGTCGCATCATCAAAAGGAACTTCCATCATTATGGAGTGAAGCATGGTACTGCTGGTCATGGATATTTACAGTAGTGTCTTGTCTTCATTTAGATGGTCATTACTTCTTTAAGACCTGAGAAGGTCTGCACACACATTTGTATGGATCCCACAGTTTGCAGGAAACTGAAGTGTGAAGGTGTTCAGTGTTTCAGATTTAAAATGTGACTCTTTAGATTCTAATACAAAAGTCCTCTTTCCACATATTAACTGTATAATACTTGTGGCAGAAGTATTGTTTGTGAGACTGTTTACTAATTAGATCAGTTCAGCTCATTGTTTATGATCTTGTTACCTGTCATTTGCAAAGTAAACCAAGTTTTAGTGGCATGAGTTTAGTCTTCATGTCTTGTCAAATTTGTCAAATAAATATTTAATTAAAATGGTAATGTGTGTATCGATTCTTTTTTTTAATAATATGGTGTCACTGGATACATTGACCTGAATTTAAATATTGCTTGTGTAAAGGGTAAATATAGTTATAAAATTGAGTAAGTTAATTAATTCTGTGATGGAGGAGTTTGAATTAAGTTTAGTTAAAATATTTATTAAATGTAGCACATTTGTTTGTTAAATAATAGTCTAATTTTCAATTCCTTCTACCTTGCATTTCAATTATATCAATAATTTTATGCATTTTCACTTAGGGTAATCATTACATTAACTTCTGTTTTTGATTACATTAACTCAATTTTGTTCATAATTGTACTAAATATAGTTATTCAGGTCTACTCAATTTTTTACTGACTCCTACTCAATTCATGAAGTATATTTAACATTTGCTATTTTTTATAGTTACTCTATATTTTTAAGTGTAAAAATGTTTCACCAAACAGATTGAGTACAGCACAGTTTTATTTTTTAGAGTGTATATAAAAGTATATCTAAAGGTGTATTTCATTCTGATACCATATATCTATCTATAGACCCACACAGGCATGATGAATATAAAAAAGAACCATTCATTAACATGTCAATCATAGAGAGACCCGGAGACAGACAGGAGAGAGGAAATATATTTGCATTCTCCTGATTAAACAAAAGGGTTCTAGCAGTCATTTGGATACAGGATGTAGAAGGTGTTACCACAGAAGGTGTAACGCAGCACAGTGAGGGGTCTGTTCTCAGGGCACAGGACCCTCTTATTAGATTATAATGTCTTACAATATTTTAAAAGCTTGCACCATATGTGATCTAACAGTCATGAAATATACACTTTGTCAGTATTTGGTTATAAATGAGTCCTATTGTTGAAAGATTTTTGGCCATTTTCCTATTTAGTATGAAATGCATTTCATTCTTTTGCTATCTACCAGTTTCTTAAGACTAGTCTAGTTAAGATATATTTAATTGGCTAGTTCTTAAAAATATAACATTATATGTGACAGACACACTACCAGGTACTGTAATGTAATGCTCATGTAATGTAATGTAGTATGTAATTATTTTAGTGTCTTTTATTAATTCATTAATAAATGTCATGCATTAAGTGGAATGAATTCAAGACTTGCATGTTTTAAGATTAAGAGAAATGTTGCCTCAATATGCCACAAATGACTTCAAATTATGGGAAGAGTTTGGTATGTGTCTATGTGTGTACGTGTTTACGATTGCCTTTTACTTGCACGTTTTGTCATGTCTGTAGTTTATAGTCAGAAGCATAGTCCTATGAATTAATTAGTTTTCTTTCTGCTAAGTAGTGTCTCTTTATTTTGTATTGCAGCCTCAGAACAAGAAAAAAACACATGAATATATATAATAGCCAAAATCTCTATTTTCTTCCACACAAAATATGCTAGGATTTCTCTATCACTGTTGGTTTGGAACATCAAAATAACAAAGAAAATAATTGAAATAGGTTCAATAGTAAAATAAAAAAATTGATGTAACAGTGTATGATAACAAATGAAAGATAGCATTACACATTTTCCAAAAGTCAAGTCCAGTCAATTTTATTTATATAGCGCTTTTAACAATTGACATTGTCGCAAAGCAGCTTTACACAATAAAAAGAAGTAAGTTTGTAGTGAAAATGTGGTGAAGCCCTTGCCACGTCTTTTGTACTTTGTGTGGAGAGTTTTCCCTGTACCCAATTCAGTTATTCAAAGATTGTACTTCCAAGATAATGGATACTGGAGACAATGTTACAACAATGGATGGGGCTTCACCAAATGCAAAGCCATTTATCAGCTCCTGGCATTTCACGTCTGCGGTCACTATTCCACTGATAGGGCAATTGTCTTTGATCACTGAGAAGAATCACTTAGCTTACACTGGTGAAACATTGTAGATATACAGATTTTTTAAACAGTGGTGTAGGGTTTTAACTCTGATTTAGAGGTGATTCGAATCTTTATCGATTCAAGGTAAGTTGTTGAAAGTGATATACAAAATTTTAATACATACAGAATTTATTGAACTAATCTAGGTTACATGAAACAATGATATTTAATCACTTAATCACATAAACACAGACACACACACACATACACATGAACAGTTTATCAGGTGAAAGTTAATGGAGTTCTGTTTAGGATTATTAAAACATGAGAAAGTCAATTGTTCAAGAAAGTATGATGATAAAGACATCATACATTCCATACACACATACATATATGATTTAAATTAGCCTTAAGGTGAAGCACGAAGTGCACTCAGGGCACTGTTTTATTGAGGGCTGACAGAATGACGGCTCCCTTTGAGGTCGCTCGTGTAGGATTACAAATGTATAAAATGTTAAATCTAGGTTCCAACAAAATAGTACATAAACTGAAAAGTTAGGTACATTGCCTTTTACATTTTGAGGTAAAGATTAGGGCATTCTAAGGACATCAAGTCTGGTAACCCAGGTGTCTCAGATATTAACCTTTTGTCTCAGGTGACATTAACCTATTGTCTTTATGCACTTCCTGGCCACTGGGTCGCTCCCAAGGTAAATTTGAATGCTAATGTCTGCAGTGGTTTGATAATATTTACAAAAAAATAAGTCTTATTAATAGAAAAGTAAAAAATTATAACAAAGATTTGGTTAAGATAAAAATATTTTAGGAAATCTGATTTCTTTTGCTTAGACACATGTTGAAGCAGGTTGCAAACATCTGTAAACCATAGTTTATTATGATGTAAATACTCACACAGGTGGCTACAGCCTGAATTAAACCTCAAACAATGTATTTGAAAGAGAATTTTAAATGTTTTGTGCACTGTATTGTGTGAATCTTATCATTTTGATTCATACACATTGCATACAAACTTACTTCTTTTTATTGTGTAAAGCTGCTTTGCGACAATGTCAATTGTTAAAAGCGCTATATAAATAAAATTGACTTGACTTGACTTGAATATCTGAGTGATTCATAATTTTCAAGGTCTTAATGTGATTTGATGTTATTTTTTAGGGAAAATTTTGTGTTTGGTATATAAGTTTTAATATATGCTTTTTAGTCAACTTCTGTTTTATATAAAGACAAAGATTAGTAAGGATTGTGCTGTGGGATGTTCCTGAATGGAATGATAATATGAAAAAGGGGAGGGGTTATTAAGATCATTTTCTATTGGCTGGAAGGTTTGATAAAAGCATTCCTTGTAGACACATCCCACATTTTCAGTGAACGCAGAGGTAAGTACCAATGTCTCGTGTCTTTTGATGTTAGGAAACAGCAATTGTTTGATGCACACAATTAGTGAAATTCAGATGGACAGAGTGTGGCAGCACTGTACTTAAAGTGAACTTTGTGTTTGTTATTCAGACATTATAATGTGAACTGTGTTAAGATTGCATTACACATTTTCCTAAATGTAGTGAAGCCCTTGCCACGCCTAGTGTAGTTTGTGTAGAGACTTTTCCCTGTACCTAATTTTAAAATTAAATGCCCTTTGATGGTTTGGAATATATAACAGGTTCAGACAGTTCTGGTGTGTTCAAATGTTTTAGTACTAGTGGTGTAAACTGTTTTGATTAGTTCTGAGTGTCTTAATGAAAAAAACCCCCAAAGTATTCTTCGTTTGTAAATATTTATTAGTGCAACTACTATATATCTTTGGTGAAAGAAGTTTTTATTTCAGCATTCTTTAGTTTGAAGAATTTAAGGCGATTGAAAAGACTGTTATTAACACAAAGTCTGAATTTATTTAACCAGTATCATATGGTGTTAATTACTGAATTTGGTTCCATACTTTTTATGTACTTGATATATAATTGAGAATATATAAAGTCTTAAGGTTTGCTAAGGTTTTTTGTTTTTTGTATTTAGATGCCTAAGCTGAAGTGTTTTCGAATGCGGCGTAAGCCAAAGAACTCCAAAGGTAAGGAAGTTACACATTCTGATATTGCTTGTGTTTGTCCAGATGTCTCAGGCATACTAGCGGGCAATTATGTTAGACTGAAGTCTGAAGAAGTGAATGCAGAGTTGATGGGAATAACTTGCAGTGTGGTTTCAGTTCTTAAGCACAAGATATATAATGTGTGTACTTGGAAGAAATCTGACCTTGACAACATTTGTACTCAAGGAAGTCAACTGTTTGAAAAAATGCATGCACAACTGACTGGCAATGTTGAAGACTGGCGCTTTGCTAATTGTTTTGGTGGTCCATATACTGTTGTGACTAAAACCTGCAAAGTAACAGTAGATATTGTACCAAAACAATATCTGACTGGAGGTAAAAGTGATCTTTATGAGAGGTTACAGGAGGTTTTTTGTAGTTATGAATCCTGTCTGGTCAAGATGAAAGGAGAGACATGTGCGATTGTGAAACATAATGAATTTTATGTTGTTGTTGACAGTAATGTTCGTAATGCATGTGGTTTGGAATCAGACATTGGAACATCAGTTGTTGTTTTTAACACAAATTGGCAGGATCTGTATTTCCATATTGATAATTTAATGACAAGTCTACGTGCAGAAACATTTTGTATCTGTGGCATTAATGCACATATGACCACAATCGATATGCCACACTGTGTGAATGCTGTTGCAGAACTTGGCCCATGTTCACCAACTGATAATGAAGAAAAGACAGTGTCTAAGGCAAATGAAGGGGAACGGATTCATAGTGTTCATGGATCGTTTCATCAGGGTGATCGCAGGTTTACGTGGCCAGGGAAACAGTGTGTTGCAATTAGTTTAGCTGCTATTGCAATGCATAGTGTACATAGCGTCTTCACATGGACATGTAAAGAGCTGGATAATGTTGTAACTATGGGTGATGGCTTGTATACCAGTTTGCGTAGAAGTGGTGCAATCACTGATCCAACAGGGGAAAACTTGCTTTGTATTCCAGATCTTCCCCAAGAATACATGTTCGGAACAAACATGTTCCAGTTTAATTATGGAGACTTTGTTTCTGGAAATGTGGACGTGGTTGATGGAGAATTTATTAGATCTGGTGCATGTGTGTCATTAGTCAATGGTTTGGAAACTATGTTTGTGAAATATGACACATGCTTTTTCACTTTGAATGGTAGCACCCGTGCCATTATTAAGCACATTGATCAGTTTGCTGTGTTTGATTCTCATGCATGTAACAGTGCTGGGATGAGTGATGGTGATGGCTTCAGTGTGGTTGTGTATCATCGAACACTGGATTGTGTAATAAAGCACATTACAAATTTAGCTGCTGGTGTTGAGAGAAGCTTGAAGATTTTTGAAATAAGTGGTGTTTGTGCTGTGGCTAAAAACGGCAAACCGTCTGGCAGTGTGTCAGAAATTATGTGTGATGACACAATAAAGAATAGCAGTATGGGTAAGAACATGAACTCTCAGTGTAAAAATGTGACTCTGGAAGAAGAGAAAGAGCGTGCATTCATTAAGGAAGGGAAACAATCTGTAGAGGAGAGCACAGAAATACTTGGATCAAATGTCAAAGTTGATGCTGATTGTGATGTACTTTGTTTGGGTGATGAGAGTAACGTAATGTTTAATTTCACACCAGTATGTAATGAAACAAAACTAAAATTATGTAGCAAACTTTGTATAGAGTTTTATGGTGAAAACATGTGCTTGTCGTCAATTAGCAGGACAATGGGTCATCCTTGTGAAACAGTTAGTATTGTAGGTGATGGAAACTGTTTCTTTAGAGCAATAGCGCAAGTAATATGTGGTACACAGAAACCTCATCGTGCGTTTAGACTTTTGATTGTAAAACACATGCAGTTGCATAGTGAGGAGTACAAAAATCTGTTAAGACATCAGTATTCATGTATGGAAGATTATTTATCGACATCCAGAATGAGGTTTGTCGGGTCCTGGGCCACAGAGGTGGAGATTCAAGCGATGGCTAATTTTTTAGGGGTGGATATTTATACTTATCATAATAAGAAGTGGTTGAAGTACAGTTGTATGCATGAAAGGACATGCAATGAGGGTATATATCTACAGAACTCTAATGAGAATCATTATGAAGTTGTGGTTTGTGTGAAACAACCGAATAGTGAGTTGTGTTTTAAGTTCTGTCAGAAAGAGCAGTGTAATGAGATTAAACGTATGCGTACAAGACAGCAGGTCAAGGTACAAAGTAAAATGGATGTGAATAGTGAAATAGAAGCTTCTGTTGTTGGTGATGTCAAAAAGAGTGTATCTAGTGAAAGAGAAAAATATTGGAAAAGGTATTATTCATTGAAGAGAGTCAAAGGCAAAGTTGGTGTGCGTACAAGGCAAGATGTTTTTGACAAATATTATTCCAATGCAGAGTTTCAAAAACTTAGGAAAAATGCGAATAGGATAAGGTATCACAGAGATATTGCATATAAAGAATCACTAAAAACAGCCAGTAAATTGAAATATAAAAAAGACCAGCAGCATCAGTGTAAAGTAAAAAAATACAGTCAGATAAAATATCAAAAGAATGAGCAACACAGGAGTAAAGTAAATGAGTATAATAGAAACAAGTACCGTGATAATGAGCAATATAATCGCACAATGAAGGAGTATAGCAGAAAGAAATACAGTGAATATGAACAACATCGTCTCAGAGTAAATGACTACAACAGAAAGAAGTACCATGATAACGAGCAATATAATCGCAGATTAAATGAATATAACAGAAAGAAGTACCGTGATAACAAGCAATATAATCGCACATTAAATGAATATAACAGAAAGAAGTACCGTGATAACAAGCAATATAATCGCAGATTAAATGAATATAACAGAAAGAAGTACCGTGATAATAAGCAATATAATCGCAGATTAAATGAATATAACAGAAAGAAGTACCGTGATAACAAGGAATATAATCGCAGATTAAATGAATATAACAGAAAGAAGTACCGTGATAACAAGGAATATAATCGCAGATTAAATGAATATAACAGAAAGAAGTACCGTGATAATGAACAATATAGGAACAGAGTGCAAACATACAGTAAGATTAAATACTACAACAATGAAAAGCATAGAAATGCTGTAAAACAAAGCACAAGAGTAAAATATCAGACTAATTTGTCATTTAGACAAAATATTAAAAGACTGACCACAAAGAGAAGGCAACAGCTAAAACAAAATCAACAGGTTTGTGCTTTTGTCAAAAGCCAGTTTTTAGACAAAGTTAGTTCTGGTCCAGAATTTGTGTGTTGTGTTTGCCACAGACTTTTCTTTAAAAAGCAAGTATTAGCCTGTAAACTTCAAAATTATAACAAAGATTCAGCAATGTCATTGGTAGCTAGTAGATGTATTACAGATCGCTTTTTGCACAAGTGCAGTGATAAGTGTCTTATTCCCTGTAATCAGGCGAATTCATGCAAAGGCCAGCTTTGGATTTGCTTCACTTGTCATTCTAAATTAAAAAAAGTTGAAATGCCAGCTGAAAGTGCAGCTAATAACCTGGAGTTGCATCCTATACCCAAAGAGCTGAGATGTCTCAATAGTTTAGAGCAACATTTAATATCGTTGCACATTCCATTTATGAAAATGCTAGCTTTACCAAAAGGTGGGCAGAATGGAGTGCATGGTCCTGTGACATGTGTGCCCGCTAATGTTAATGTTACAACAAACGTCTTGCCTAGAACAGAGACTGAGGGCTCTTTAATATGTGTAAAGCTAAAGAGGAAATTAACATATAAAGGTCATTATAAATACCAGTTTGTGGACACAACAAATATTAAACAGGCCCTTTGTTACTTAAAGACATTTAACAAATACTATACTGACGTAGTGTTTAATGATGATTGGTTGAATACGTTTATGAGAGAAGATGGTGAAGAGGCTGTGAGTGACATTTTGGAGTGTGATGTGGAAAATGTGGATGAGGAGCTACATGATAGGCAGCAGCACTGTGTGTTTATGGACACGTGTCTGCAACCAGTTGACATCGGGCAAGAAGTACTTGATCAGTATTTTGATGGCATTTTGAATCTCGCCCCTGCAGAGGGAAATAATCCAGTGAAAATGCTTGCTGATGAGACTAATGAAGCTAAATGTTTTCCTGTTTTGTTTCCTGATGGTTCTGCAACTTATATGGACAAAAGGGCACAGCGATTAACACTGTCGCGATATTTTAATAATCGGATTTTGCATGCAGATGGTAGATTTGCACAAAATGTTGAGTACATTTTTTATGCCCAGTATTTGTCAGAAATTGAACAGGTTTTGTCTAATGTATCTATTGCGTTAAGAAAAGGCCATGGATGTGGCAAATCTGTACCTAGTGAAATATTTAAAGACACAGAGTCCTTGAGACAAGTACTAAATTTTGATGAAGGCTATAGGTTTTTGAAGCCGATCCGTGGAACTCCTGCATTTTGGCAAGGTGTGCAAAAGGATTTGTTTGCGATGGTTAGACAGCTGGGCATTCCCACTTGGTTTTGTTCATTCTCATCTGCTGACATGAGATGGACAAATTTAATGACAAGTATTTTAAAACATGAAGGTAGAGATGAAACTTTAGAGCAGTTAGAATGGGCTGAAAAATGTGAGCTTTTACGGCGTAATCCTGTGACTGCAGCTCGCATGTTTGATTTTAGGTGGCATTGTTTTCTGAAAGAGGTGCTGATGTCTCCTGTTCAGCCCATCGGTGAAATTGTCGACTATTTTTATAGGGTGGAGTTCCAACAGCGTGGCTCTCCCCATGTCCATTGTCTGTTCTGGATTAAAAATGCTCCACAAATTGATAAAGATTCTGATGAGCAAGTTGTGCAGTTTGTAGATAAATACGTGACGTGTGAGATGCCCAGGGAAGATGCAGAACTGCACAGTATTGTTTCATCTGTGCAGTGTCACAGCAAGCATCACTCGAAAACATGTAAAAAGAAAAACACTGTTTGTCGTTTTAATTTCCCCAGACCTCCTTCAATGCGAACATTCATATGTCGCAGAAGGGTAGAAGATGATGAAAACTTAACAAATAAAGAAGATTCCCAAACAGAAAGAGGGAATGTGAATATTAACATGGATGTTGAATATGCGCGTGGCATTATGTCAGCATTTAAGAAAGCTGTTACAGAAGATAATGTAAGTTGTCTAGAAGAGCTGTTTAATCGACTTGGGATGAATCAAGACGTCTTTGAAATGGCTTATAGATGCATAAATAATAGCACACACATAGTTATGAGACGACAGTTGGATGAAGTCTGGGTTAATCAGTATAACAGGTTTAGTATTCAGTGCTGGAATGCTAACATGGACATTCAGTACGTCACTGATGCGTATGCCTGCATTGTGTATATAATTTCATACATCTCCAAGTCAGAAAGGGAAATGGGTTTGTTGTTAGCTAATGCACAGCGTGAGTCAGCAACACAGGGTAATGTAGATGCAAGACAGGCTTTGAGGAAATTAGGCAGTGTTTATTTACATAATCGTGAAGTAAGTGCACAAGAAGCGGTTTATAGATTAACAAACATGCATTTAAAAGAGTGTTCAAGACATGTACAGTTTATCCCCACTGGTGAAGATGTTGTACGCATGAGTCTGCCTCTGAACATTATTCAGAGCAAATTAAAGTCCGAAAATATAAATAGTGAAGAGATGTGGATGACAAGTTTTGTTGATAGGTATAAAAACAGGCCACGTCAGAGCGTTTTTGATGATATGTGTTTGGCGACATTTGCCTCTGAGTATCGTGTGGTGTATAAAGGGCAGTCTTGTAGAAACAAAATTAGATTAGAGAACAATTTTGGCTTTATTGTGAAAAGGACTCGTACACAGCCAGCTGTTGTTCGTTTTGCTAGATTTTCACTCACAAAGAGTCCAGAAAAGTTTTTTCTTAGTTTGTTACAATTGTTTTGTCCTCATCGGTTAGATAGTCAGTTGAAACCAGATGGCTTTAACCATTTCGAGCAATTTTATAGGGAAGGCAATGTGTGTTTTAGTGATGGGTCTGTTGACCTGGTAAAAAATATTGTAGATAGAAATAGAGCGCTTTTTGAAAAGGATGCTGATGTCTTGGACACAGCACAAAGTTTTGTTGATAATGAGGGCATATTAGAAGACGCATGGTGTGCACTTTGCCCTGAACAGCAGTTAGATCACATGGAGTGTCGACAGCTTAGACGTGAAACTGGTCAGGAAAGTGAGGAAAATGAGAGTTGTATACCGGATTTAGCAAGTGGAAATGCACCGGTGGCTTGTGTTGAGAAAAGCGATAATAGTTTGAGTCGCGTTGAGGGGTTGACCCTAATACGGTCTTTAAACAAAACCCAGATGTGTGTTTTCTATAAAATCAGACAATGGTGTTTAAGTAAAGTTAGAGGTCAAAATCCTAAGGCTTTTCATGTTTTTATTACTGGAGGAGCAGGAACTGGCAAAAGTCATTTAATTAAGGTGATAAAATATGAAGCAACAAGATTATTGTCACAAATTGCTTTAAATCCAGATGACATTTGTGTTCTTTTAACTGCTCCAACAGGGATTGCAGCATACAACTTACAGGCTGCAACAATTCATAATACATTTTGTATTGGGACAGATGTTAAGTTGCCATACACTCCTTTGGGCGAAGAGAAATTAAACTCTTTGCGGGCAAAATTCCATGGCCTTCAGATTTTAATTATTGATGAGATCTCAATGGTGGATCATAAACTGTTGGCATACATTCATGGAAGATTACGCCAAATTAAACAAACTGGAGACTTTTCTCATTTTGGGAATGTTTGTGTTATAGCGGTTGGAGATTTTTTCCAGTTGCCTCCGGTGAAGGGGAAACCATTATATATGGAATTACCAGGTCTTGGACTATGGACCAGTTGTTTTAGTGTCGTGGAGTTAACACAAGTAGTGAGGCAAAGTGAAAGCACTTTTGCAGAATTACTAAATCGTTTAAGGAAACGAACTAAAACATCTCCATTGAGGAAAGAAGATTTGGAAACTTTAGCAAAATGTGAAACAGGTGAAGAAAATAATATTTCTTTACACATTTTTGCTACTAATGAGGAGGTCCATGAGCACAACCTGAAGCAGTTATTTAATATCTGCCCAGAGGTTGAGACTATTGATGCAGAAGATTTTGCCCGTAGTAAAAGAACGGGAAAAATTGAGTTAATTACTGGTCATCATGTGAAAGTTTACAACACATGCTTACCTGCAAAGTTACTTTTGGGCATAAATGCACGTGTGATGTTGATTAAAAACATTGATGTAAACGATGGCCTAGTTAATGGTGTTTGTGGCACAGTGATGCATGTTGTGCGTGCCAGTAAAGAGAAGTTGCCTAAAACTGTGTACGTCCTTTTTGATGATAGTCATGTGGGGGTTAGGAGGCGTAAACAATGTTTGGCTGATTCAGCACAATTGTTGAACGCAACTCCTATTCATGTAGAAGAGGATAAGGTGTGCAGGAATGGGGGTCTCCGGCGACAGTTTCCTCTGAAGTTGGCTTGGGCGTGCACAGTCCATAAAGTACAGGGTTTAACTGTTGATTCAGCTGTCATTAGTCTAAAGAAAGTCTTTGCTGCTGGTCAGGCTTATGTTGCTTTGAGTCGAGTGAGAAATTTGTCTGGCTTGACCATTAATCATTTCAATGAAAAAAGGATTTATTGCAATGAGAAAGTGTTTGAGGCTGTAGAGGAAATGCCATGTTTCATGTCACATGATGAATTATGTTTGACAGTACGAAAGAATTCTTTTTCACTGTTACTGTTTAATGTACAGGGTTTGTCTTGTCATAAACAAGACCTGGATGTCTGTGTGCAACAATTCCAACCTGCATGTATAGCTTTGACTGAAACATGGCTGCCTGAATTATATTCAGGTGAAAATGTGTATTTGCAAAACTACACATTTGTGGGTCTTTCTCTGTGTGCAGCGTACACAAGCGATTGTCCACTTTTTCAAGATTTGAAGGGCCAACAACATGGTGGCGTTGGGTTATACACAGCATGTGGTGTAGGAAATACTTCAGTAACATTCCCAGACCTTAATTTAGAATGCGTGTTAAGACACTTCACTGAGAAGGACATATTGCTTGGTGTCATTTACAGGCCTCCATCATATGTGATGGGTGTTTTTAAGCAAAGCTTAGACCACTTAATCCATTTGCTTGAAACGATTTGCAGCAAAGTTGTGCTTGTAGGGGACTTTAATAATGATGCATTAAAGTCACAATCTCTCTGCTCTTTCATGGCAGAAAGGGGATTTATTCAACATGTTAGGGAGGCAACAACAGAAAAAGGAACATTAATTGACCATGTCTATACCAAAAATCTAAGACATTTTTCTATACACATAAACGTTGTGCCAATGTACTTTAGCACACATGAAGGAATTATTTGTTCCTTTGAAGATGGTGATAGTTAACTTTGTTGGGAAATTTGTTGAATAAAGATGACTAATGTGTTCAATGACCTGTACTGTTAGGCTGATCATTTGATTAATCAGTATTTACTAGTAATACACTGATCACACGATCTGTATAACTTAATAATGATGGTAATGGAGCGGCATTTAAGTTTTATGTGCTCCTCTTTGTTTGTTTAAAAACAGTTCTGGTTACTTGCTTCCTTGTTACGTCAATACAAAAACTAATTTGTCTACTGTACTTATGTTATTGAATACAGTTCTGGTTACTTGGTGACGGAGATGAGGACCATGAGTAAAGAGCTTAACTCTAATATTCTGGATCCTTGTTAAGCCAGTACAAGAACTGATTTGTCCAGTTGACTTTTTGAATTATGGTAAATGTTTATTAGGAATCATGAAAAAATAAGTGACATTATTTCATTACTATCTAATTGTTATGACTTTTATTCAGTACAATTTTATACTACGTTTTATCTTGTCTTGTTTAATCTTTTCCTCCCCCATTGTGTCCTATGTGTCCTTTTTAAGGCATAAAAAATTAGCAGGTAGTATGTCATTTTGAGGAAGTCCTTATAATTTTATTAAATACAGTTGTGGTTAGTTGGTGACGGAGATGAGGACCATGAGTAAACACCTTACCGTTAATATTTTGGATCCTTGTTAAGCCAGTACAAGAACTTTTGTTCTGTTTGTTTGATTGTTTCGTTCAATTTCTCCACCCACCGCAAACCTCTTTGTCCTGTCTTGTTTTATGTATTCATGTATGTATTTATTGTTTTTCTTTATTTTTTTACCATTTTTCATACATCTTAATTGTAATTAAGTGAAATATTCTCAAACAGTATTTCATTCTTATGTCTTTGTCATATTTTAATAAATACAGTTCTAGTTACTTATCTTCCTGTAAAACATTAAATGGGTTTGTTTTTCTTGCATTGCAACAGCATGTTTCAAGAAGAGTACTATGTTTAATAGTGCTATGACGAACGTGCTTAACACGTGCACTCTGAGATGTAATGTTTTACGTAAGACCTTCTGTGCACGAAATAGTGACACTTATAAAACATTGAAAAATCTGTTAACATTTTTTTGTTAAATCGACCTTGACATGGTGTTGCTAATGCAAGTTTTTGCTTATCCTGTAGTCTACATAATAACAAAAGCAAAAATACACTGGTAATGGTACTCCAGGTTATCCACCTGGATGGGGTTCAAGTCCCTGCAGTGTACTTGCTTGTTATTTTTAGCTGTAAAACTAAATGTTTTGAGATGATATGACCCCAGTTTGGTCAAGATGATAATGGTGCAGTTTGTGTGTATAGAATGTGTAATGTGTGTACAGTGTGTGTGTAGGTGTGTGTGTGTGTGTGTGTGTATGTGTGTGTAGGATGGTTACTCTCTAAGGTGCAGTTTCTAGTTTCTATGTGTGTGTATGATGGGTCATGTGTGTGTGTATAGCATGTAGTCTTTGTATATGTGTCTGTGTAGGACGTCCACTGATGGCAAATGGGACTCAACATCTAAGCTCTAATGTCTATACTGTCTGTGTATATAAATATGTATTTGTGTGTGTGTGTGTCTGTCTCTGTTTGTGTGACGTGATTAGGCACTTTTCAGCCTGAGGCATCTCCATGGCTAAACTGTCTGAGATATCAGAAATACCATTGCAGTATTCCACCCTCAATGTTTAAAGATTATATGGGTCAGTTTGTTGAACATTATCATGGTGCAGGTGCTTGTTTTTGTGGGATGTGCAGTGTGTGTGTGTTAATAGGATGTGTAATGTCTGTGTGTGCATAGGATGTGTAAAGTGTGTGTGTGTGCGCATGTGTGTGTGTGTGTGTGTGTGTGATGAGTAGTCAGAGTGTCTGTAGGGCATGTAGTGCTTGTTTATATAATGAGAAAAGTGTGTGTAGAATGAGTAGCGTTTTTGTATGTGTGTGTGCAAGTGTAACATGTGTGTGTGCATGGGTCTTTGTGTGTGGTGTCTATATTGCTGCCCCTGCTTACCATACAGAATGCTGCACAGTGGTCAATTTTAATGTACATATTGTTAATTAGTATTATTTCTATATATGTAAAAATTGTAAACATGAAGGCGAAGTATAAGAAACAAGCAAATACCTCGATCTAGTGGACATAGTTTAGTACTGCAGGAAGACTTTAGGCAACAAGTGCATGAATCTAGAAATATTGTTGAGTACCTTATGAGCATCACAAAATCATGAAACTCAAGAAATCTACTCAGAATCAATTGTTCTTTCTACAGGAAATGTTTGAAGACATTAGAACTTTCCACTTGTTGGATAGAAATATCTTTTTTTTCCTTAAAATGATCCCTTGCCATAGCAACCCTGTTAAAGACAGCGAAAAGTCCTTTACAGTGTGACATCAGCCGTGTCTTCCAATTATTGTGCCTGATTTTGAAGCCAATTAGCTGAAAATTAAGACATTATCACAGCTGATCCATTTGAGATATCAAAATGTGTGATGTGTGTGTGAGAGTGAGGGAGAGAGGTGTGTGACAGTGATGTGATGTGTGTGTGTGTGTGTGTGTGTGTGTGTGTGTGTGTGTGTGTGTGTGTGTGTGTGTGTGTGTGTGTGTGTGTGAGAGAGAGAGAGTGAGGGAGAGAGGTGTGTGACATGTAGATGTGTCAGTCTGTGTGTGACGAGTAAATGTGCTTGTGTTTGTGCGAGTTTGTGTATATGTTGTGTGTGTGTGTGTATGGTGTGTGAGTCTGTGTGTTAATATTGGTGATGTGTGTTATAAATAATTTATCGGTGTAAGTTTAAGGATGTTCCTGAATGTGATGTCACATATAATGTGTGTGTGTGTGTGTGTGTGTGTGTGTGTGTGTATGTTGTACAGTGGGCAATTTAAATGTTTGTATTGTTTATTTTTTATCATTTCTGCATATGTTTAAATTGTAAAGATGAAGCCATAGTAAAGGAGAAGGGGAAAGACCTGACTGCAGAATACCTGTCTACTACTGCCATCTAC
>CM059208.1:6125590-6127726 GCA_030347435.1 Clarias fuscus
CATATGAATCCTGTAAGAGTAGTATATCACATTCCAATGGGTGCGTTTTTCAAACAACGCAAAATAACCGACTTCCTGTTCAGCGGATTCCATGACATGCGGTATGCAAGTTGTTCACCTCAATGAGATCTAAATTTATACTGGGTCTCATTCATATATGTGAAACTGGATATGAGTTATGCAGCTTAAACTTTACAAAGTTCCAGGGGGCGCTGTACAGGCCCTGTGGCACGCCCGGGCTCCAGGCTCTCAGGGCTTCCTCACAATCAGTGAGAGTCTACACCCATACAATTTTGGAACCGTAGGTCTTTCCAATCGTAAGATATGAGAAGAATAATTTTCTTCGATTTTTTCTTGAGTTAAATCGTCACCATAGCAACACGATTCAAATTAGAAAAAAATCCTTCATGATTTCAAATGACCCATGTCTTTTCATTATTCTGACTGATTTTGAACCAAATCAGGTGAAAGTAAAGGACAAAATATTACTGATTTCCAAAAGTGACACACTTCCTGCTGCCAGTTGGTGGCGCTATGACATAGACTCATGATTGTCATTTGATGGGATCATCTTCCTACTCTTAACATACCTGTAAAGTTTCATGTGCATAACTTAATGTACACAGAAGTTATTAGCCACTTCCTGTTTCATTTTATTCGCCATAATTTTAAAGCGTCGCCACGGCCGAACCGTTCGAGGTATCAAAAAGATCTCTGCAATTTTGCATCAGCAACTTGTTTAGATCATATTTAGCTGGTTTGGTGCGAATTGGAAAAATTTCCTAGGAGGAGTTTATCACATTCCATTGGGTGCGTTTTGCAAACAACTCAAAATAACTCACTTCCTGTTGATTAGACCTGATGACATGCAGCGCGAAACTTGTTCAGTTTGATGAGATCTAAATGTACACCGAGTTTTATAAGTATACGTGCAAGTGTGTCTGAGCTATAAGGCAAGACTCTGTAGGGGGCGCTGTGCGGGGCGTGTGCGACGCCCCGAGCCGAGCCCCACTGAGGACCTGTTGGCCGCAGATTCCAGTCTGTGTGCAAATTTTGGTGAGTTTTTGAGTATGTTAAGAGGCCCGAAAGTGCCCGGATGATTGAAAGAAAAATAATTAAAAAAAAAAGAAAAAAAATAATAATCCTAACGAAAACAAGAGGGCCCTGCGCACTCAGTGCTTGGGCCCTAAAAAAAATAAAGTTGCAAGCAACGATGACGGGCCCAAGCAACGGGCGCGGTCCCCACCCCGGGCGCACCGCACAACCTGCGTGTTATTCGAGTGTGTCAAAACCTCGAAAAAGTCATTGGCACCCGGTTGCACCGCGGAACTTGCACACAGAACGTCACACATCATACTGGGCTAATATCAGTTTGGGCCCTAAATATTTGTGTGTGTGTGTGTGTATGGTGTGTTCAAATATTAGTGATTTGTGTGTGATTAATAATTGTTGGGTGTAAGTTTAAGACATTATCACGGCTGACCCGTTTGAGATATCAAAATGTGTGATATGTGTTTGAGAGTGAGGGAGAGAGGTGTGTGACAGTGATGTGATGTGTGTGTGTGTGTGTGTGTGTGTGTGTGTGTGTGTGTGTGTGTGTGCATGTGTGTGTGGGAGGTTTAGTGTGTGGGAGGTTTAGTGTGTGTGAGAGTGAGGGACAGAGGTGTGTGAGATGTAGATGTGTCAGTCTGTGTGTGACGAGTAAATGTGCTTGTGTTTGTGTATATGGAGTGTGTGTGTGTGTGTGTGTGTGTGGTTGTTTGTGTGTATGGTGTGTGAGTCTGTGTTAACATTAGTGATGTGTGTTATTAATAATGTTTCGGTGTAAGTTTAAGGATGTTCCTGAATGTGATGTCACTGTCCGTGTCACTGAATATGATGAGTGTGTGTGTGTGTCTGTCGTGAGAGATGTGTGCTATAGATGCGCAGGAGCCTCTTGTTTTCCTAAGGATCTTTTTCCTTTTTCATGATATATTGATTTTTATTTAGTCAGGTCACATTAGTGACGTGTGCTTGTGATGTGTGTGTGTGTGTGTGTGTGTGTGTGTGTGTGCGCATGTAGGATAGTTAGTGTGTTCATATTGTGTATTTGTCGGGATGTGTACATGACCGATGTGTAGAGTGTGTGTGTGTGTT
>CM059208.1:6128226-6140726 GCA_030347435.1 Clarias fuscus
GTGTGTGTGTGTGTGTGTGTGTGTGTGTGAGAGTGAGGGAGAGAGGTGTGTGACATGTAGATGGGCCAGTCTGTGTGTGACGAGTAAATGTGCTTGTGTTTGTGCGTGTTCATGTATATGGAGTGTGTGTGTGTGTGTGTGTGTGTGTGTGTGTGTGTGTGTGTGTGTGTGTGTGTGTGTGTGTGTGTATGGTGTGTGAGTCTGGTGTTAATATTGGTGATGTGTCTTATGAATAATTTATCGGTGTAAGTTTAAGGATGTTCCTGAATGTGATGTCCCATATAATGTGTGTGTGTATGTTGTACAGTGGGCAATTTAAATGTTTGTATTGTTTATTTTTTATAATTTCTGCATATGTTTAAATAGTAAACATGAAGGCATAGTAAAGGAAAAGGGGAAAGACCTGACTGCAGAATAACTGCCTACTACTGCCATCTACTGGACATATTTTATTACTGCAGGAGTCGAGTGGAGACAGTTCAGGCCAAAGCTGATAAATATACTGTAAAAATTGTTGGGAGCTGTATGAGCATCACAAAAACATGAAACTCAAGAAATCTACTCAGAAGCAGTTGTTCTTTCTACCTAAAATGTTTGGGCACATTAGGATTTTCCACTTGGTGGATATAAGTATCTTATATTTGCTCAAAATGATATGTTGCCATAGCAATACTATTCAACGTATCAAAAAGTCCTTTACAGTGTCACATCAGCCGTGTCTTCCAATTATTGTGCCTGATTTTGAAGCCAATTTGCTGAAAATTAGCCACAAAAGAATTTAATTTCTGAAAGTAGACACTTTCTGCTGCCAGTTGGTGGCGCTATGACTGAGACTCACGGGACCCATGTCACTGTGAGCAGGACTCTTCTCTTAACCTACTGCTGAGGTTTGATGAATGTCACTCAATTTATACAGAAGTTATTAGCCACTTCCTGTTTCCTGTTATTCGCCATAGGTTTAAGGGCTCGCCACGGCCGACCCGTTTAAGATATCAACCAGCCCTTCGCAATATTAGATCCTCAATGTCTTGAGATTGTATTGGACCCTGTTTGGTCAATAATATATGAATCCTGTAAGAGTAGTAGATCACATTCCAATGGGTGCGTTTTTCAAACAACGCTAAATAACCGACTTCCTGTTCAGCGGATTCCAGTATGGGATATGCAAGTTGTTCACCTCAATGAGATCTAAATTTATAATGGGTCTCATTCATATATGTGAAAGTGGATATGAGTTATGCAGCTTAAACTTTACAAAGTTCCAGGGGGCGCTGTACAGGCCCTGTGGCACTCCCGGGCTCCAGGCTCTCAGGGCTTCCTCACAATCAGTGAGAGTCTACACCCATACAATTTTGGAACCGTAGGTCTTTCCACTCGTAAGATATGAGACGAATAATTTTCTTCGATTTTTTCTTGAGTTAAATCGTCACCATAGCAACACGATTCAAATTAGAAAAAAAATCCTTCATGATTTCAAATGACCCATGTCTTTTCATTATTCTGACTGATTTTGAACCAAATCAGGTGAAAGTAAAGGACAAAATATTACTGATTTCCAAAAGTGACACACTTCCTGCTGCCACTTGGTGGCGCTATGACATAGACTCATGATTGTCATATGATGTGATCAGCTTCCTACTCTTAACATACTTGTAAAGTTTCATGTGCCTAACTTAATGTACACAGAAGTTATTAGCCACTTCCTGTTTCATTTTATTCGCCATAATTTTAAAGCGTCGCCACGGCCGAACCGTTCGAGGTATCAAAAAGATCTCTGCAATTTTGCATCGGCAACTTGTTTAGATCATATTTAGCTGGTTTGGTGTGAATTGTAAAAATTTCCTAGGAGGAGTTCATCACATTCCATTGGGTGCGTTTTGCAAACAACTCAAAATAACTCACTTCCTGTTGATTACACCTGATGACATGCAGCGCGAAACTTGTTTAGTTTGATGAGCTCTAAATGTTCACCGAGTTTTATAAGTATACGTGCAAGTGTGTCTGAGCTATAAGGCAAGACTCTGTAGGGGGCGCTGTGCGGGGCGTGTGCGACGCCCCGGGCCGAGCCCCACTGAGGACCTGATGGCCGCAGATTCCAACCTGTCTGCAAATTTTGATGACTTTTTGAGTATGTTAAGGACCCCAAAAGTGCCCGGATGATTGAAAGAAAAATAATAAAAAAAATAATAATCCTAACGAAAACAATAGGGCCCTGCGCACTACAGTGCTTGGGCCCTAATAATCCTAACGAAAACAATAGGGCCCTGCGCACTCAGTGCTTGGGCCCTAATAAAAATAAAAATAATTAAAGTTGCAAGCAACGATGACGGGCCCAAGCAACGGGCGCGGTCCCCACCCCGGGCGCACCGCACAACCTGCGTGTTATTCGAGTGTGTCAAAACCTCAAAAAAGTCATTGGCACCCGGTTGCACCGCAGAACTTGCACACAGAACGTCACACATCATACTGGGCTAATATCAGTTTGGGCCCTAAATATTTGTGTGTGTGTGTGTGTGTGTGTGTGTGTGTGTGTGGGTGTGACTAGTTAATGTGTCAGTCTGTCTCTGATGAGTAAATGTGTTTTTGTGTGTTTGTGTGTGTGTGGTGTGTGAATCTGTGTGTTAACATTAGTGATGTGTGTGTTAGTATGTCCAAGACATGTGACTTGTTAGTGGATGTGTGTGTTTCTGCGTGAGACAGAGATGTGAATGTGTGAGTGTTATAATTTGTGATGTTATAATGTGTGAGTATGTAGGTGCTCATTTGTGTGATGTACGAGTGTATTTGTTTGTGTGTGCATGCATGTGTGTGCGTGTGTGTGAGATGTGTTTGTGTGTGTGTGTGTGTGTGTGTGTGTGTTTATTTAGTGTGTTAACATTAGTGATGTGTGCTTCTGTATGTTTGTGTGTATGGTGTGTTCAAATATTAGTGATTTGTGTGTGATTAATAATTGTTCGGTGTAAGTTTAAGACATTATCACGGCTGACCCGTTTGAGATATCAACATGTGTGATGTGTGTGTGAGAGTGAGGGAGAGAGGTGTGTGACAGTGATGTGATGTGATGTGATGTGATTTGTGTGTGTGTGTATGCGTGTGTGTGTGTGCATGTGTGTGTGGGAGGTTTAGTGTGTGGGAGGTTTAGTGTGTGTGAGAGTGAGGGACAGAGGTGTGTGAGATGTAGATGTGTCAGTCTGTGTGTGACGAGTAAATGTGCTTGTGTTTGTGTATATGGAGTGTGTGTGTGTGTGTGTGTGTGTGTGTGGTTGTTTGTGTGTATGGTGTGTGAGTCTGTGTTAACATTAGTGATGTGTGTTATTAATAATGTTTCGGTGTAAGTTTAAGGATGTTCCTGAATGTGATGTCACTGTCCGTGTCACTGAATATGATGAGTGTGAGTGTGTGTCTGTCGTGAGAGATGTGTGCTATAGATGCGCAGGAACCTCTTGTTTTCCTAAGGATCTTTTTCCTTTTTCATGATATATTGATTTTTATTTAGTCAGGTCACATTAGTGATGTGTGCTTGTGATGTGTGTGTGTGTGTGTGTGTGTGCATGTAGGATAGTTAGTGTGTTCATATTGTGTATTTGTCGGGATGTGTACATGACCGATGTGTAGAGTGTGTGTGTGTGTGTGTGTGTGTGTGTGTGTGTGTGTGTTTAGAATGTGTGGTCTGGTGTGTATATCGCCGCGCTTGTCCACCAGACTCAATGTTGTACAGTTGGCAATTTAAATGTTTGTATTGTTTATTTTTTATGATTTCTGCATATATTTAAATTGTAAACATGAAGGCATAGTAAAGGAGAAGGGGAAAGACCTGACTGCAGAATACCTGCCTACTACTGCCATCTACTGGACATATTTTATTACTGCAGGAGTCAGTACAGAAAGTTCAGGACAAGGATGATAAATATACTGTAAAAAAAATGTTGGGAGCTGTATGAACGTCACAAAAACATGAAACTCAAGGAATCTACTCAGAAGCAGTTGTTCTTTCTACATAAAATGTTTGGGCACATTAGGACTTTCCACTTGGTGGATATAAGTATCTTATGTTTGCTCCAAATGATATGTTGCCATAGCAACACTATTCAACGTATCAAAAAGTCCTTTACAGTGTGACATCAGCCGTGTCTTCCAATTATTGTGCCTGATTTTGAAGCCAATTTGCTGAAAATTAGCCACAAAAGAATTTAATTTCTGAAAGTAGACACTTTCTGCTGCCAGTTGGTGGCGCTATGACTGAGACTCACGGGACCCATGTCACTGTGAGCAGGACTCTTCTCTTAACCTACCGCTGAGGTTTGATGAACGTCACTCAATTGAGACAGAAGTTATTAGCCACTTCCTGTTTCCTGTTATTCGCCGTGGCCCTTAAAGCTACGGGCCGTGTTTCAAATGTGTGTGTGTTTATAACACGAAATAACAACAGCAAAAGATAATAGTGACAGTCTCAATAACATATTGATTCTAGGCATACTTACTAAGAATACACACACACACACACACACACACACACACACACATGTAAATATATATATATCCATATATATATATCGCGACCTCGCGGGCATAATAACTTGTTACCGGAACAGATAAAATGTCCATTGTTAATATAGTTAAAGACTTCACACTTACTGTTGAATTCACGCACAAAACTTGATCCAAAGGGCGATTTGTAAACAATTAAACAGTCCATAAACAACTATTCAGCGGCAGCGTTTGTGTCAGTCCGCTTCACCAAAACTCAAATCTGTGAGGGAGGGGGAGGTCACGTGTGTCTGTGTCTCTTCGTGAGTGTGGGATGTGTGGTGTGATACCTCCATCTAGTGGCCATAGTTTAGTACTGCAGGAGTTAGTTTATGCAATTTAAAGCAATTAGTTAATAAACAAAATATTGTTGGGAGGCGTATGAGCATAACAAAATCGTGAAACTCAAGAAATTTACTCAGAACCAGTTGTACCTTCTATGTAAAATGTTTGGAGACATTAGGACTTTCCACTTGTTGGATATGAGTATCCTAGTTTTCCTTAAAATTTTACCTTGCCATAGCAACCCTATTCAACGTATCAAAAAGTCCTTTACATTGTGACATCAGCCGTGTCTTCCAATTATTGTGCCTGATTTTGAAGCCAATTTGCTGAAAATTAGCCACAAAAGAATTTAATTTCTGAAAGTAGACACTTTCTGCTGCCAGTTGGTGGCGCTATGACTGAGACTCACGGGACCCATGTCACTGTGAGCAGGATTCTTCTCTTAACCTACTGCTGAGGTTTGATGAATGTCACTCAATTTATACAGAAGTTATTAGCCACTTCCTGTTTCCTGTTATTCGCCGTAGGTTTAAGGGCTCGCCACGGCCGACCCGTTTGAGATATCAACCAGCCCTTCACAATATTAGATCCTCAATGTCTTGAGATTATATTAGACCCTGTTTGGTCAAAAACCTATGAATCCTGTAAGAGTAGTATATCACATTCCAATGGGTGCGTTTTTCAATCAACGCCAAATAACTGACTTCCTGTTCAGCGGATTCCAGTATGGGATATGCAAGTTGTTCATCTCAATGAGATCTAAATTTCTACTGGGTCTCATGCATATATGTGAAAGTGGATATGAATTATGCAGCTAAATTTTTTACAAAGTTCCAGGGGGCGCTGTCCAGGCCCTGAGCCACGCCCGGTCTCCAGGCTCTCAGGCCTTACTCATAATCAGTTTCAGTGTATAGCCGTAAAAGTTTGGAACCGTAGGTCTTTCCACTCGTACGATATGAGAAGATTTATTTTTTTGCACTTCATTTTAGGTTTTTTCTCTAGATAAATCGTCGCCATAACAAGACGATTCAAATTATAAAAAAATCCTTCATGGTCTCAAATCATCCATGTCTTTTCATTATTCTGACTGATTTTGAACCAAATCAGGTGAAAGTAAAGGCCAAAATATTAGTGATTTCCAAAAGTGACACACTTCCTGCTGCCAGTTGGTGGCGCTATGACATAGACTCATGATTGTCATTTGATGTGATCATCTTCCTACTCTTAACACACCTGTAAAGTTTCATATGCATAACGTAATGTACACAGAAGTTATTAGCCACTTCCTGTTTCATTTTATTCGCCATAATTTTAAAGCGTCGCCACGGCCGAACCGTTCGAGGTATCAAAAAGATCTCTGCAATTTTGCATCGGCAACTTGTTTAGATCATATTTGCCTGGTTTGGTGGAAATTCTGTAAATTTCCTAGGAGGAGTATTTCAAATTCCATTGGGTGCGTTTTGCAAAGACCTCAAAATAACTCACTTCCTGTTGATTAGCCCTGATGACATGCATTGCAAAACTTGTTCAGCTTGATGAGATCTAAATGTACACGGAGTTTTCTGAGTGTGCGTGCAAGTGTCTCTGAGCTATGAGGCACGATTTTCTAGGGGGCGCTGTGACGGGCGTGTGCGACTCCCCGGGCCGAGCCCCACTGAGGACCTGATGGCCGCGGATTCCAATCTGGATGCAAATTTTGATGAGTTTTTGAGTATGTTAAGGACCCCAAAAGTACCAAAAGTGTGGAAAAAAAAAAAAAAAAAAAAAAAAAAAAAAAATAATAATAATAATTAAAGTTGCAAGCAACGATGACGGGCCCAAGCAACGGGCGCGGTCCCCACCCCGGGCGCACCGCACAACCTGCGTGTTATTCGAGTGTGTCAAAACCTCAAAAAAGTCATTGGCACCCGGTTGCACCGCAGAACTTGCACACAGAACGTCACACATCATACTGGGCTAATATCAGTTTGGGCCCTAAATATTTGTGTGTGTGTGTGTGTGTGTGACTAGTTAATGTGTCAGTCTGTCTCTGATGAGTAAATGTGTTTTTGTGTGTTTGTGTGTGTGTGGTGTGTGAATCTGTGTGTTAACATTAGTGATGTGTGTGTTAGTATGTCCAAGACATGTGACTTGTTAGTGGATGTGTGTGTTTCTGCGTGAGACAGAGATGTGAGTGTGTGAGTGTTATAATTTGTGATGTTATAATGTGTGTGTGTATGTAGGTGCTAATTTGTGTGATGTATGAGTGTATTTGTTTGTGTTTGTGCATGCATGTGTGTGCGTGTGTGTGAGATGTGTTTGTGTCTTTGTGTGTGTTTATTTAGTGTGTTAACATTAGTGATGTGTGCTTGTGTTTGTGCATGTTTGTGTGTATGGTGTGTTCAAATATTAGTGATTTGTGTGTGATTAATAATTGTTCGGTGTAAGTTTAAGACATTATCACTGCTGACCCGTTTGAGAGATCAAAATGTGTGATGTGATGTGATGTGTGTGTGAGAGTGAGGGAGAGATGTGTGTGACAGTGATGTGATGTGATGTGATGTGATTTGTGTGTGTGTGTGTGTGTGTGTGTGTGTGTGTGTGTGTGTGGGAGGTTTAGTGTGTGTGAGAGTGAGGGACAGAGGTGTGTGAGATGTAGATGTGTCAGTCTGTGTGTGACGAGTAAATGTGCTTGTGTTTGTGCGTGTTTGTGTATATTAGATTAGATTAGATTAGATTCAACTTTATTGTCATTGCACGCAGTCACAAGGCAACGAAATGCAGTTAGCATCTAACCAGAAGTGCAAGTTAGCAGTGCAATATAAACATATATACAGATCTATAGAAACTTGTATGATAGAATTAAGGTCTATGTATAAATTGTATTACAGAAAAAAAAAAAATATTTATATATATATATATATATATATATATGGAGTGTGTGTGTGTGTTTGTGTGTATGGTGTGTGAGTCTGTGTGTGAACATTAGTGATGTGTGTTATTAATAATTTTTCAGTGTAAGTTTAAGGATGTTCCTGAATGTGATGTCACTGTCCGTGTCACTGAATATAATGAGTGAGTGTGTGTGTGTGTGAGTGTGTGTGTGTCGTGAGAGATGTGTGCTATAGATGTGCAGGACCCTCTTGTTTTCCTAAGGATCATTCTTTTCTTTTCTTTTTTAATGTAGTGTGTTGACATTAGTGATGTGTGTGTTATTAATCATTTTTCGTTGTGTAAGTTTAAGACATTAGTACGGCTGAGACATTTGAGATATCAAAACTGATTTGCAATTAAAAACTCACCCACACACTATAGGTGCGCAGGAGCCTCTTGTTTAAGGATCTTTTTCCTTTTTCATGATATATTGATTTTTATTTAGTCAGGTACCATTAGTGACGTGTGCTTGTGATGTGTGTGTGTGCATGTAGGATAGTTAGTGTGTTCATATTGTGTATTTGTCGGGATGTGTACATGACCGATGTGTAGAATGTGTGGTCTGGTGTGTATATCGCCGCGCTTGTCCACCAGACTGAATGTTGCACAGTGGGCAATTTAAATGTTTGTATTGTTTATTTTTTATGATTTCTGCATATGTTTAAATAATAAACATGAAGCCATAGTAAATGAGAAGGGGAAAGACCTGACTGCAGAATACCTGCCTACTACTGCCATCTACTGGACATATTTTATTACTGCAGGAGTCAGTACAGAAAATTCAGACCAAGGCTGATAAATATACTGTAAAAATTGTTGGGAGCTGTGTGAGCATCACAAAAACATGAAACTCAAGAAATCTACTCAGAAGCAGTTGTTCTTTCTACATAAAATGTTTGGGCACATTAGGACTTTCCACTTGGTGGATATAAGTATCTTATGTTTGCTCCAAATGATATGTTGCCATATCAACACTATTCAACGTATCAAAAAATCCTTTACAGTGTGACATCAGCCGTGTCTTTCAATTATTGTGCCTGATGTTGAAGCCAATTTGCTGAAAATTAGTCACAAAAGAATTTAATTTCTAAAAGTAGACACTTTCTGCTGCCAGTTGGTGGCGCTATGACTGAGACTCACGGGACCCATGTCACTGTGAGCAGGACTCTTCTCTTAACCTACTGCTGAGGTTTGATGAACGTCACTCAATTTATACAGAAGTTATTAGCCACTTCCTGTTTCCTGTTATTCGCCATAGGTTTAAGGGCTCGCCACGGCCGACCCGTTTAAGATATCAACCAGCCCTTCACAATATTAGATCCTCAATCTCTTGAGATTATATTAGACCCTGTTTGGTCAAAAACCTATTAATCCTGTAAGAGTAGTATATCACATTCCAATGGGTGCGTTTTTCAAACAACGCCAAATAACTGACTTCCTGTTCAGCGGATTCCATGACATGGGGTATGCAAGTTGTTCATCTCAATGAGATCTAAATTTATACTGGGTCTCATTCATATATGTGAAAGTGGATATGAGTTATGCAGCTGAAACTTTACAAAGTTCCAGGGGGCGCTGTACAGGCCCTGTGCCACGCCCGGGCTCCAGGCTCTCAGGGATTCCTCACAATCAGTTAGAGTCTACACCCATACAATTTGGGACCCGTAGGTCTTTCCACTCGTAAGATATGAGAAGAATAGTTGTCTTCGATTTTTTCTTGAGTTAAATCGTCACCATAGCAACACGATTCAAATTAGAAAAAAAATCCTCCATGTTTTCAAATGACCCATGTCTTTTCATTATTCTGACTGATTTTGAACCAAATCAGGTGAAAGTAAAGGACAAAATATTACTGATTTCCAAAAGTGACACACTTCCTGCTGCCACTTGGTGGCGCTATGACATAGACTCATGATTGTCATATGATGTGATCAGCTTCCTACTCTTAACATACCTGTAAACTTTCATGTGCCTAACTTAATGTACACAGAAGTTATTAGCCACTTCCTGTTTCATTTTATTCGCCATAATTTTAAAGCGTCGCCACGGCCGAACCGTTCGAGGTATCAAAAAGATCTCTGCAATTTTGCATCGGCAACTTGTTTAGATCATATTTAGCTGGTTTGGTGCGAATTGTAAAAAGTTCCTAGGAGGAGTATTTCAAATTCCATTGGGTGCGTTTTGCAAACAACTCAAAATAACTCACTTCCTGTTGATTAGTCCTGATGACATGCAGCGCGAAACTTGTTCAGTTTGATGAGATCTAAATGTTCACCGAGTTTTATAAGTATATGTGCAAGTGTGTCTGAGCTATAAGGCAAGACTCTGTAGGGGGCGCTGTGTGGGGCGTGTGCGACGCCCCGGGCCGAGCCCCACTGAGGACCTGTTGGCCGCAGATTCCAATCTGTTTGCAAATTTTGGTGAGTTTTTGAGTATGTTAAGAGGCCCGAAAGTGCCCGGATGATTGAAAGAAAAATAATAAAAAGAAAAAAAAAAAAAAAAAAAAAAAAAAAAAAAAATAATAATCCTAACGAAAACAATAGGGCCCTGCGCACTCAGTGCTTGGGCCCTAATTAAAGTTGCAAGCAACGATGACGGGCCCAAGCAACGGGCGCGGTCCCCACCCCGGGCGCACCGCACAACCTGCGTGTTATTCGAGTGTGTCAAAACCTCGAAAAAGTCATTGGCACCCGGTTGCACCGCGGAACTTGCACACCGAACGTCACACATCATACTGGGCTAATATCAGTTTGGGCCCTAAATATGTGTGTGTGTGTGTGTGTGTGTGTGTGTGTGTGTGTGTGTGTGTGTGTGTGTGTGACTAGTTAATGTGTCAGTCTGTCTCTGATGAGTAAATGTGTTTTTGCGTGTTTGTGTGTGTGTGGTGTGTGAGTCTGTGTGTTAACATTAGTGATGGGTGTGTTAGTATGTCTAAGACATGTGACTTGTTAGTGGATGTGTGTGTTTCTGCGTGAGGGTGTGTGAGACAGAGATGCGAGTGTGTGAGTGTTATAATTTGTGATGTTATAATTTGTGAGTATGTAGGTGCTCATTTGTGTATTGTACGAGTGTATTTGTTTGTGTGTGCATGCATGTGTGTGCGTGTGTGTGAGAGGTGTTTTTTTTGTGTGTGTGTGTGTGTGTGTGTGTGTGTGTGTGTGTTTATTTAGTGTGTTAACATTAGGGATGTGTGCTTGTGTTTGTGCATGTTTGTGTGTATGGTGTGTTCAAATATTAGTGATTTGTGTGTGATTAATAATTGTTGGGTGTAAGTTTAAGACATTATCACGGCTGACCCGTTTGAGATATCAAAATGTGTGATGTGTGTGTGAGAGTGAGGGAGAGAGGTGTGTGACAGTGATGTGATGTGATGTGTGTGTGTGTGTGTGTGTGAGAGAGAGTCAGGGAGAGAGGTGTGTGACATGTAGATGTGTCAGTCTGTGTGTGACGAGTAAATGTGCTTGTGTGAGTTTGTGTATATGGTGTGTGTGTGTGTGTGTGTGTGTGTGTGTGTGTATGGTGTGTGAGTCTGTGTGTTAATATTGGTGATGTGTGTTATGAATAATTTATCGGTGTAAGTTTAAGGATGTTCCTGAATGTGATGTCACTGTCTGTGTCACTGAATATAATGAGTGTGTGTGTGTGGTGTGTAAGTCTGTGTTAACAGTAGTGTGTGTTAGTATGTTTAAGATATGTGACTTGTTAATGGGTGTGTGTGTTTCTGCGTGAGGGTGTGTGAGACAGAGATGTGAGTGTGTGAGTGTTACAATTTGTGATGTTATAATGTGTGTGCATGTGTGTGATGTACGAGTGTACTTGTTTGTGTGTGTGCATGCATGTGTGTGAGATATCTTTGTGTTTGTGTGTGTGTTTATTTAGTGTGTTAACATTAGTGATGTGTGCTTGTGTTTGTGCATGTTTGTGTGTATGGTGTCTGCATCTGTGTGTTAATATTAGTGATGTGTGTGTTATTAATAATTGTTGGGTGTAAGTTTAAGACATTATCACGGCTGATACGTTTGAGATATCAAAATGTGTGATGTGTGTGTGAGAGTGAGGGAGAGAGGTGTGTGACAGTGATGTGATGTGAGGTCAAGTTTGAGTATGACACGCAATGGGTTTTATTTGATGCTGATGCTGGATCAGTCTTTGGCTTGTCCTGTGTGTGTGTGTGTGTGTGTGTGTGTGTGTGTGTGTGTGTGTGTGTGTGTGTGTGTGTGTGAGAGAGAGAGAGAGAGTGAGGGAGAGAGGTGTGTGACATGTAGATGTGTCAGTCTGTGTGTGACGAGTAAATGTGCTTGTGTGAGTTTGTGTATATGGTGTGTGTGTGTGTGTTTGTTTGTAGATGTTTGTGTGTATGGTGTGTGAGTCTGTGTGTGAACATTAGTGATGTGTGTGATAAATAATTTATCGGTGTAAGTTTAAGGATGTTCCTGAATGTGATGTCACATATAATGTGTGTGTATGTTGTACAGTGGGCAATTTAAATGTTTGTATTGTTTATTTTTTATAATTTCTGCATATGTTGAAATAGTAAACATGAAGGCATAGTAAAGGAAAAGGGGAAAGACCTGACTGCAGAATAACTGCCTACTACTGCCATCTACTGGACATATTTTATTACTGCAGGAGTCAGTGGACACAGTTCAGACCAAGGCTGATAAATATACTGTAAAAATTGTTGGGAGCTGTATGAGCATCACAAAAACATGAAACTCAAGAAATCTACTCAGAAGCAGTTGTTCTTTCTACCTAAAATGTTTGGGCACATTAGG
>CM059208.1:6145726-6165050 GCA_030347435.1 Clarias fuscus
TGGCACCCGGTTGCACCGCGGAACTTGCACACCGAACGTCACACATCATACTGGGCTAATATCAGTTTGGGCCCTAAATATGTGTGTGTGTGTGTGTGTGTGTGTGTGTGTGTGTGTGTGTGACTAGTTAATGTGTCAGTCTGTCTCTGATGAGTAAATGTGTTTTTGCGTGTTTGTGTGTGTGTGGTGTGTGAGTCTGTGTGTTAACATTAGTGATGTGTGTGTTAGTATGTCTAAGACATGTGACTTGTTAGTGGATGTGTGTGTTTCTGCGTGAGGGTGTGTGAGACAGAGATGTGAGTGTGTGAGTGTTATAATTTGTGATGTTATAATGTGTGTTTATGTAGGTGCTCATTTGTGTATTGTACGAGTGTATTTGTTTGTGTGTGCATGCATGTGTGTGCGTGTGTGTGAGAGGTGTTTTTTTGTGTGTGTGTGTGTGTGTGTGTGTGTGTGTTTCTGTGTGTGTGTTTATTTAGTGTGTTAACATTACTGATGTGTGCTTGTGTTTGTGCATGTTTGTGAGTATGGTGTCTGCATCTGTGTGTTAATATTAGTGATGTGTGTTATTAATAATTGTTGGGTGTAAGTTTAAGACATTATCACGGCTGACCCGTTTGAGATATCAAAATGTGTGATGTGTGTGTGAGAGTGAGGGAGAGAGGTGTGTGACAGTGATGTGATGTGATGTGTGTGTGTGTGTGTGTGTGTGTGTGAGAGAGAGTCAGGGAGAGAGGTGTGTGACATGTAGATGTGTCAGTCTGTGTGTGACGAGTAAATGTGCTTGTGTGAGTTTGTGTATATGGTGTGTGTGTGTGTGTGTGTGTATGGTGTGTGAGTCTGTGTGTTAATATTGGTGATGTGTGTTATGAATAATTTATCGGTGTAAGTTTAAGGATGTTCCTGAATGTGATGTCACTGTCTGTGTCACTGAATATAATGAGTGTGTGTGTGTGGTGTGTAAGTCTGTGTTAACAGTAGTGTGTGTTAGTATGTTTAAGATATGTGACTTGTTAATGGGTGTGTGTGTTTCTGCGTGAGGGTGTGTGAGACAGAGATGTGAGTGTGTGAGTGTTACAATTTGTGATGTTATAATGTGTGTGTATGTAGGTGTGCATGTGTGTGATATATGAGTGTACTTGTTTGTGTGTGTGCATGCATGTGTGTGAGATATCTTTGTGTTTGTGTGTGTGTTTATTTAGTGTGTTAACATTAGAGATGTGTGCTTGTGTTTGTGCATGTTTGTGTGTATGGTGTCTGCATCTGTGTGTTAATATTAGTGATGTGTGTGTTATTAATAATTGTTGGGTGTAAGTTTAAGACATTATCACGGCTGACCCGTTTGAGATATCAAAATGTGTGATGTGTGTGTGAGAGTGAGGGAGAGAGGTGTGTGACAGTGATGTGATGTGAGGTCAAGTTTGAGTATGACACGCAATGGGATTTATTTGATGCTGATGCTGGATCAGTCTTTGGCTTGTCCTGTGTGTGTGTGTGTGTGTGTGTGTGTGTGTGTGTGTGTGTGAGAGAGAGAGAGAGAGTGAGGGAGAGAGGTGTGTGACATGTAGATGTGTCAGTCTGTGTGTGACGAGTAAATGTGCTTGTGTGAGTTTGTGTATATGGTGTGTGTGTGTGTGTTTGTTTGTAGATGTTTTTGTGTATGGTGTGTGAGTCTGTGTGTGAACATTAGTGATGTGTGTGATAAATAATTTATCGGTGTAAGTTTAAGGATGTTCCTGAATGTGATGTCACTGTCTGTGTCACTGAATATAATGAGTGTGTGTGTGTGTGTGTGTGTGTGTGTGTGTGTGAGAGTGAGGGAGAGAGGTGTGTGACATGTAGATGTGTCAGTATGTGTGTGACGAGTAAATGTGCTTGTGTTTGTGCGAGTTTGTGTATATGGTGTGTGTGTGTGTGTGTGTGTGTGTGTGTGTGTGTGTGTGTGTATGGTGTGTGAGTCTGTGTGTTAATATTGGTGATGTGTGTTATAAATAAATTATCGGTGTAAGGTTAAGGATGTTCCTGAATGTGATGTCACATATAATGTGTGTGTGTGTGTGTGTGTGTGTGTGTGTGTGTGTATATGTTGTACAGTGGGCAATTTAAATGTTTCTATTGTATATTTTTGATCATTTCTGCATATGTTTAAATTGTAAACATGAAGCCATAGTAAAGGAGAAGGGGAAAGACCTGACTGCAGAATACCTGCCTATTACTGCCATCTACTGGACATATTTTATTACTGCAGGACTGAGTGGAGACAGTTCAGGCCAAAGCTGATAAATATACTGTAAAAATTGTTGGGAGCTGTGTGAGCATCACAAAAACATGAAACTCAAGAAATCTACTCAGAAGCAGTTGTTCTTTCTACCTAAAATGTTTGGGCACATTATGATTTTCCACTTGGTGGATATAAGTATCTTATATTTGCTCAAAATGATATGTTGCCATAGCAATACTATTCAACGTATCAAAAAGTCCTTTACAGTGTCACATCAGCCGTGTCTTCCAATTATTGTGCCTGATTTTGAAGCCAATTTGCTGAAAATTAGCCACAAAAGAATTTAATTTCTGAAAGTAGACACTTTCTGCTGCCAGTTGGTGGCGCTATGACTGAGACTCACGGGACCCATGTCACTGTGAGCAGGACTCTTCTCTTAACCTACTGCTGTGGTTTGATGAATGTCACTCAATTTATACAGAAGTTATTAGCCACTTCCTGTTTCCTGTTATTCGCCGTAGGTTTAAGGGCTCGCCACGGCCGACCCGTTTGAGATATCAACCAGCCCTTCACAATATTAGATCCTCAATGTCTTGAGATTATATTAGACCCTGTTTGGTCAAAAACCTATGAATCCTGTAAGAGTAGTATATCACATTCCAATGGGTGCGTTTTTCAATCAACGCCAAATAACTGACTTCCTGTTCAGCGGATTCCAGTATGGGATATGCAAGTTGTTCATCTCAATGAGATCTAAATTTCTACTGGGTCTCATGCATATATGTGAAAGTGGATATGAATTATGCAGCTAAATTTTTTACAAAGTTCCAGGGGGCGCTGTCCAGGCCCTGAGCCACGCCCGGTCTCCAGTCTCTCAGGCCTTACTCATAATCAGTTTCAGTGTATAGCCGTAAAAGTTTGGAACCGTAGGTCTTTCCACTCGTACGATATGAGAAGATTTATTTTTTTGCACTTCATTTTAGGTTTTTTCTCTAGATAAATCGTCGCCATAACAAGACGATTCAAATTATAAAAAAATCCTTCATGGTCTCAAATCATCCATGTCTTTTCATTATTCTGACTGATTTTGAACCAAATCAGGTGAAAGTAAAGGCCAAAATATTAGTGATTTCCAAAAGTGACACACTTCCTGCTGCCAGTTGGTGGCGCTATGACATAGACTCATGATTGTCATTTGATGTGATCATCTTCCTACTCTTAACACACCTGTAAAGTTTCATATGCATAACGTAATGTACACAGAAGTTATTAGCCACTTCCTGTTTCATTTTATTCGCCATAATTTTAAAGCGTCGCCACGGCCGAACCGTTCGAGGTATCAAAAAGATCTCTGCAATTTTGCATCGGCAACTTGTTTAGATCATATTTGCCTGGTTTGGTGGAAATTCTGTAAATTTCCTAGGAGGAGTATTTCAAATTCCATTGGGTGCGTTTTGCAAAGACCTCAAAATAACTCACTTCCTGTTGATTAGCCCTGATGACATGCACTGCAAAACTTGTTCAGCTTGATGAGATCTAAATGTACACGGAGTTTTCTGAGTGTGCGTGCAAGTGTCTCTGAGCTATGAGGCACGATTTTCTAGGGGGCGCTGTGACGGGCGTGTGCGACTCCCCGGGCCGAGCCCCACTGAGGACCTGATGGCCGCGGATTCCAATCTGGATGCAAATTTTGATGAGTTTTTGAGTATGTTAAGGACCCCAAAAGTACCAAAAGTGTGGAAAAAAAATAATAAAAAAAAAAAAAAAAAAAAAAAAAAAAATAATAATCCTAACGAAAACAATAGGGCCCTGCGCACTCAGTGCTTGGGCCCTAATAATAATCCTAACGAAAACAATAGGGCCCTGCGCACTACAGTGCTTGGGCCCTAATTAAAGTTGCAAGCAACGATGACGGGCCCAAGCAACGGGCGCGGTCCCCACCCCGGGCGCACCGCACAACCTGCGTGTTATTCGAGTGTGTCAAAACCTCGAAAAAGGCATTGCCACCTGGTTGCACCGCAGAACTTGCACACAGAACGTCACACATCATACTGGGCTAATATCAGTTTGGGCCCTAAATATTTGTGTGTGTGTGTGTGTGTGTGTGTGTGTGTGTGTGTGTGTGTGTGTGTGTGTGTGACTAGTTAATGTGTCAGTCTGTCTCTGATGAGTAAATGTGTTTTTGCGTGTTTGTGTGTGTGTGTGGTGTGTGAGTCTGTGTGTTAACATTAGTCATGTGTGTGTTAGTATGTCTAAGACATGTGACTTGTTAGTGGATGTGTGTGTTTCTGCGTGAGGGTGTGTGAGACAGAGATGTGAGTGTGTGAGTGTTATAATTTGTGATGTTATAATGTGTGTGTATGTTGGTGTGCATGTGTGTGATGTATGAGTGTACTTGTTTGTGTGTGTGCATGCATGTGTGTGAGATATCTTTGTGTGTGTTTATTTAGTGTGTTAACATTAGTGATGTGTGCTTGTGTTTGTGCATGTTTGTGTGTATGGTGTCTGCATCTGTGTGTTAATATTAGTGATGTGTGTGTTATTAATAATTGTTGGGTGTAAGTTTAAGACATTATCACGGCTGATCCGTTTGAGATATCAAAATGTGTGATGTGTGTGTGAGAGTGAGGGAGAGAGGTGTGTGACAGTGATGTGATGTGGTGGGTGTGTGTGTGTGTGTGTGTGTGTGTGTGTGTGTGTGTGTGTGTGTGTGTGTGAGAGAGTGAGGGAGAGAGGTGTGCGACATGTAGATGTGTCAGTCTGTGTGTGACTAGTAAATGTGCTTGTGTTTGTGCGAGTTTGTGTATATGGTGTGTGTGTGTGTGTGTGAGTCTGTGTGTTAACATTAGTCATGTGTGTGTTAGTATGTCTAAGACATGTGACTTGTTAGTGGATGTGTGTGTTTCTGCGTGAGGGTGTGTGAGACAGAGATGTGAGTGTGTGAGTGTTATAATTTGTGATGTTATAATGTGTGTGTATGTTGGTGTGCATGTGTGTGAGTCTGTGTGTTAACATTAGTGATGTGTGTGTTATAAATAATGTTTCGGTGTAAGTTTAAGGATGTTCCTGAATGTGATGTCACTGTCCGTGTCACTGAATATGATGAGTGTGTGTGTGTGTGTGTGAGTGTGTGTGTGTCGTGAGAGATGTGTGCTATAGATGCGCAGGACCCTTTTGTTTTTTCTAAGGATTATTCCTTTTTTTTCATCTAGTGTGTGAACATTAGTGATGTGTGTGTTATTAATCATTTGTCGGTGTAAGTTTAAGAGATTAGCACGGCTGAGACATTTGAGATATCAAAACTGATTTGCAATGACAAACTCACCCACACACTATAGGTGCGCAGGAGCCTCTTGTTTTCCTAAGGATCTTTTTCCTTTTTCATGATATATTGATTTTTATTTAGTCAGGTAACATTAGTGACGTGTGCTTGTGATGTGTGTGTGTGTGTGTGTGTGTGTGTGTGTGTGTGCATGTAGGATAGTTACTGTGTTCATATTGTGTATTTGTCGGGATGTGTACATGACCGATGTGTAGAGTGTGTGTGTTTGTATGGGGTGTGTGTGTGTGTGTGTGTGTGTGTGTGTGTGTGTGTGTGTGTGTGTTTAGAATGTGTGGTCTGGTGTGTATATCGCCGCGCTTGTCCACCAGACTGAATGTTGCACAGTGGGCAATTTAAATGTTTGTATTGTTTATTTTTTATGATTTCTGTATATATTTAAATTGTAAACATGAAGCCATAGTAAAGGAGAAGGGGAAAGACCTGACTGCAGAATACCTGCCTACTACTGCCATCTACTGGACATATTTTATTACTGCAGGAGTGAGTACAGACAGTTCAGGACAAGGATGATAAATATACTGTAAAAAAATGTTGGGAGCTGTATGAGCATCACAAAAACATGAAACTCAAGAAATCTACTCAGAAGCAGTTGTTCTTTCTACATAAAATGTTTGGGCACATTAGGACTTTCCACTTGGTGGATATAAGTATCTTATGTTTGCTCCAACTGATATGTTGCCATATCAACACTATTCAACTTATCAAAAAGTCCTTTACAGTGTGACATCAGCCGTGTCTTCCAATTATTGTGCCTGATTTTGAAGCCAATTTGCTGAAAATTAGCCACAAAAGAATTTAATTTCTGAAAGTAGACACTTTCTGCTGCCAGTTGGTGGCGCTATGACTGAGACTCACGGGACCCATGTCACTGTGAGCAGGACTCTTCTCTTAACCTACTGCTGAGGTTTGATGAATGTCACTCAATTTATACAGAAGTTATTAGCCACTTCCTGTTTCCTGTTATTCGCCGTATTTTTAAGGGCTCGCCACGGCCGACCCGTTTAAGATATCAACCAGCCGTTCACAATATTAGATCCTCAATGTCTTGAGATTATATTAGACCCTGTTTGGTCAAAAACATATGAATCCTGTAAGAGTAGTATATCACATTCCAATGGGTGCGTTTTTCAAACAACGCAAAATAACCGACTTCCTGTTCAGCGGATTCCATGACATGGGGTATGCAAGATGTTCACCTCAATGAGATCTAAATTTATACTGGGTCTCATTCATATATGTGAAAGTGGATATGAGTTATGCAGCTTAAACTTTACAAAGTTCCAGGGGGCGCTGTACAGGCCCTGTGGCACGCCCGGGCTCCAGGCTCTCAGGGCTTCCTCACAATCAGTGAGAGTCTACACCCATACAATTTTGGAACCGTAGGTCTTTCCACTCGTAAGATATGAGAAGAATAATTTTCTTCGATTTTTTCTTGAGTTAAATCGTCACCATATTAACACGATTCAAATTAGAAAAAAATCCTTCATGGTCTCAAATCATCCATGTCTTTTCATTATTCTGACTGATTTTGAACCAAATCAGGTGAAAGTAAAGGACAAAATATTACTGATTTCCAAAAGTGACACACTTCCTGCTGCCACTTGGTGGCGCTATGACATAGACTCATGGTTGTCATATGATGTGATCAGCTTCCTACTCTTAACATACCTGTAAAGTTTCATGTGCATAACTTAATGTACACAGAAGTTATTAGCCACTTCCTGTTTCATTTTATTCGCCATAATTTTAAAGCGTCGCCACGGCCGAACCGTTCGAGGTATCAAAAAGATCTCTGCAATTTTGCATCGGCAACTTGTTTAGATCATATTTAGCTGGTTTGGTGCGAATTGTAAAAATTTCCTAGGAGGAGTTTATCACATTCCATTGGGTGCGTTTTGCAAACAACTCAAAATAACTCACTTCCTGTTGATTAGACCTGATGACATGCAGCGCGAAACTTGTTCAGTTTGATGAGATCTAAATGTTCACCGAGTTTTATAAGTATACGTGCAAGTGTGTCTGAGCTATAAGGCAAGACTCTCTAGGGGGCGCTGTGCGGGGCGTGTGCGACGCCCCGGGCCGAGCCCCACTGAGGACCTGTTGGCCGTAGATTCCAGTCTGTGTGCAAATTTTGGTGAGTTTTTGAGTATGTTAAGAGGGCCGAAAGTACCCGGATGATTGAAAGAAAAATAATAAAAAAAAAATAAAAATAAATTAAAGTTGCAAGCAACGATGACGGGCCCAAGCAACGGGCGCGGTCCCCACCCCGGGCGCACCGCACAACCTGCGTGTTATTCGAGTGTGTCAAAACCTCGAAAAAGTCATTGGCACCCGGTTGCACCGCGGAACTTGCACACCGAACGTCACACATCATACTGGGCTAATATCAGTTTGGGCCCTAAATATGTGTGTGTGTGTGTGTGTGTGTGTGTGTGTGTGTGTGTGTGTGTGTGTGTGTGTGTGTGTGTGTGAGTGTGTGTGAGAGACAAGTGAATGTGTCACTCTGTGTCTGATGAGTAAATGCGTTTGTGCGTGTTTGTGTGTGTGTGTGGTGTGTGAGTCTGTGTGTTAACATTAGTGATGTGTGTGTTAGTATGTCTAAGACATGTGACTTGTTAGTGGGTGTGTGTGTTTCTGCGTGAGGGTGTGTGAGACAGAGATGCGAGTGTGTGAGTGTTATAATTTGTGATGTTATAATGTGTGTGTATGTAGGTGTGCATGTGTGTGATGTATGAGTTTATTTGTTTGTGTGTGCATGCATGTGTGTGAGATATCTTTGTGTTTGTGTGTGTGTTTATTTAGTGTGTTAACATTAGTGATGTGTGCTTGTGTTTGTGCATGTTTGTGTCTATGGTGTCTGCATCTGTGTGTTAATATTAGTGATGTGTGTGTTATTACTAATTGTTGGGTGTAAGTTTAAGACATTATCACGGCTGACTCGTTTGAGATATCAAAATGTGTGATGTGTGTGAGAGTTAGGGAGAGAGGTGTGTGACAATGATGTGATGTGTTGTGTGTGTGTGTGTTTATGTGTGATGTGTGTGTGAGAGTGAGGGAGTGATGTGATGTGATGTGTGAGGTTTAGTGTGTGTGTGAGAGTGAGGGAGAGGGGTGTGTGACATGTAGATGTGTCAGTCTGTGTGTGACGAGTAAATGTGCTTGTGTATGTGCGAGTTTGTGTATATGGTGTGTGTGTGTGTGTGTGTGTGTGTGTGTGTGTGTGTGTGTGTGTGTTTGTGGATGTTTGTGTGTATGGTGTATGAGTCTGTGTGTTAACATTAGTGATGTGTGTTATTAATAATTTTTTCGGTGTAAGTTTAAGGATGTTCCTGAATGTGATGTCACTGTCTGTGTCACTGAATATAGTGTGTGTGTGTGTGTGTGCGTGCGTGCGTGCGTGCGTGTGTGTCAGGGAGGTTTAGTGTGTGTGAGAGTGAGGGACAGAGGTGTGTGAGATGTAGATGTGTCAGTCTGTGTGTGACGAGTGAATGTGCTTGTGTTTGTGTATATGGAGTGTGTGTGTGTGTGTGTGTGTATGGATGTTTGTGTGTATGGTGTGTGAGTCTGTCTGTTAACATTAGTGAAGTGTGTTATAAGTAATGTTTCGGTGTAAGTTTAAGAATGTTCCTGAATGTGATGTCACTGTCCGTGTCACTGAATATGATGAGTGTGTGTGTGTGAGTGTGTATGAGTGTGTGTGTGTCGTGAGAGATGTGTGCTATAGATGCGCAGGACCCTCATGTTTTCCTAAGGATTATTCCTTTTTTTTTAATCTAGTGTGTTGACATTAGTGATGTGTGTGTTATTAATCATTTTTCGTTGTGTAAGTTTAAGACATTAGCACGGCTGAGACATTTGAGATATCAAAACTGATTTGCAATGAAAAACTCACCCACACACTATAGGTGCGCAGGAGCCTCTTGTTTTCCTAAGGATCTTTTTCCTTTTTCATGATATATTGATTTTTATTTAGTCTGGTAACATTAGTGACGTGTGCTTGTGATGTGTGTGTGTGTGTGTGTGTGTGCATGTAGGATAGTTAGTGTGTTCATATTGTGTATTTGTTGGGATGTGTACATGACCGATGTGTAGTGTGTGTGTGTGTGTGTGTGTGTGTGTGTTTAGAATGTGTGGTCTGGTGTGTATATCGCCGCGCTTGTCCACCAGACTGAATATTGCACAGTGGGCAATTTAAATGTTTGTATTGTTTATTTTTTATAATTTCTGCATATGTTTAAATAGTAAACATGAAGCCATAGTAAATGAGAAGGGGAAAGACCTGACTGCAGAATACCTGCCTACTACTGCCATCTACTGGACATATTTTATTACTGCAGGAGTCAGTGGACACAGTTCAGACCAAGGCTGATAAATATACTGTAAAAATTGTTGGGAGCTGTTTGAGCATCACAAAAACATGAAACTGAAGAAATCTAATCAGAACCAGTTGTTCTTTCTACCTAAAATTTTTGGGCACATTAGGACTTTCCACTTGGTGGATATGAGTATCTTATATTTGCTCAAAATTATATGTTGCCATAGCAATACTATTCAACGTATCAAAAAGTCCTTTACAGTGTGACATCAGCCGTGTCTTCCAATTATTGTGCCTGATTTTGAAGCCAATTAGCTGAAAATTAGCCACAAAAGAATTTAATTTCTAAAAGTAGACACTTTCTGCTGCCAGTTGGTGGCGCTATGACTGAGACTCACGGGACCCATGTCAGTGTGAGCAGGATTCTTCTCTTAACCTACCGCTGAGGTTTGATGAACGTCACACAAATTATACAGAAGTTATTAGCCACTTCCTGTTTCCTGTTATTCGCCGTAGGTTTAAGGGCTCGCCACGGCCGACCCGTTTAAGATATCAACCAGCCCTTCACAATATTAGATCCTCAATGTCTTGAGATTGTATTAGACCCTGTTTGGTCAAAAATATATGAATCCTGTAAGAGTAGTAGATCACATTCCAATGGGTGCGTTTTTCAAACAACGCTAAATAACCGACTTCCTGTTCAGCGGATTCCATGACATGGGGTATGCAAGTTGTTCACCTCAATGAGATCTAAATTTATACTGGGTCTCATTCATATATGTGAAAGTGGATATGAGTTATGCAGCTTAAACTTTACAAAGTTCCAGGGGGCGCTGTACAGGCCCTGTGGCACGCCCGGGCTCCAGGCTCTCAGGGCTTCCTCACAATCAGTGAGAGTCTACACCCATACAATTTTGGAGCCGTAGGTCTTTCCACTCGTAAGATATGAGAAGAATAATTTTCTTCGATTTTTTCTTGAGTTAAATCGTCACCATAGCAACACGATTCAAATTAGAAAAAAATCCTTCATGATTTCAAATGACCCATGTCTTTTCATTATTCTGACTGATTTTGAACCAAATCAGGTGAAAGTAAAGGACAAAATATTACTGATTTCCAAAAGTGACACACTTCCTGCTGCCACTTGGTGGCGCTATGACATAGACTCATGATTGTCATATGATGTGATCAGCTTCCTACTCTTAACATAGCTGTAAAGTTTCATGTGCATAACTTAATGTACACAGAAGTTATTAGCCACTTCCTGTTTCATTTTATTCGCCATAATTTTAAAGCGTCGCCACGGCCGAACCGTTCGAGGTATCAAAAAGATCTCTGCAATTTTGCATCGCCAACTTGTTTAGATCATATTTAGCTGGTTTGGTGCGAATTGTAAAAATTTCCTAGGAGGAGTTTATCACATTCCATTGGGTGCGTTTTGCAAACAACTCAAAATAACTCACTTCCTGTTGATTAGACCTGATGACATGCAGCGCGAAACTTGTTCAGTTTGATGAGATCTAAATGTTCACCGAGTTTTATAAGTATACGTGCAAGTGTGTCTGAGCTATAAGGCAAGACTCTCTAGGGGGCGCTGTGCGGGGCGTGTGCGACGCCCCGGGCCAAGCCCCACTGAGGACCTGTTGGCCGCAGATTCCAATCTGTGTGCAAATTTTGGTGAGTTTTTGAGTATGTTAAGAGGGCCGAAAGTACCCGGATGATTGAAAGAAAAATAATAAAAAAAAAAAAAATAAAAATAAATAATCCTTAGAAGAACAATAGGGCCCTGCGCACTACAGTGCTTGGGCCCTAATAAATAATCCTTAGAAGAACAATAGGGCCCTGCGCACTACAGTGCTTGGGCCCTAATAAAGTTGCAAGCAACGATGACGGGCCCAAGCAACGGGCGCGGTCCCCACCCCGGGCGCACCGCACAACCTGCGTGTTATTCGAGTGTGTCAAAACCTCAAAAAAGTCATTGGCACCCGGTTGCACCGCAGAACTTGCACACAGAACGTCACACATCATACTGGGCTAATATCAGTTTGGGCCCTAAATATTTGTGTGTGTGTGTGTGTGTGTGTGTGTGTGTGTGTGTGACTAGTTAATGTGTCAGTCTGTCTCTGATGAGTAAATGTGTTTTTGTGTGTTTGTGTGTGTGTGGTGTGTGAATCTGTGTGTTAACATTAGTGATGTGTGTGTTAGTATGTCCAAGACATGTGACTTGTTAGTGGATGTGTGTGTTTCTGCGTGAGACAGAGATGTGAGTGTGTGAGTGTTATAATTTGTGATGTTATAATGTGTGAGTATGTAGGTGCTCATTTGTGTGATGTACGAGTGTATTTGTTTGTGTGTGCATGCATGTGTGTGCGTGTGTGTGAGATGTGTTTGTGTGTGTGTGTGTGTGTGTGTGTGTGTTTATTTAGTGTGTTAACATTAGTGATGTGTGCTTGTGTATGTTTGTGTGTATGGTGTGTTCAAATATTAGTGATTTGTGTGTGATTAATAATTGTTCGGTGTAAGTTTAAGACATTATCACGGCTGAACCGTTTGAGATATCAACATGTGTGATGTGTGTGTGAGAGTGAGGGAGAGAGGTGTGTGACAGTGATGTGATGTGATGTGATTTGTGTGTGTGTGTGTGTGTGTGTGTGTGTGTGTGTGTGTGTGTGCGTGTGTGTGTGTGCATGTGTGTGTGGGAGGTTTAGTGTGTGGGAGGTTTAGTGTGTGTGAGAGTGAGGGACAGAGGTGTGTGAGATGTAGATGTGTCAGTCTGTGTGTGACGAGTAAATGTGCTTGTGTTTGTGTATATGGAGTGTGTGTGTGTGTGTGTGGTTGTTTGTGTGTATGGTGTGTGAGTCTGTGTTAACATTAGTGATGTGTGTTATTAATAATGTTTCGGTGTAAGTTTAAGGATGTTCCTGAATGTGATGTCACTGTCCGTGTCACTGAATATGATGAGTGTGAGTGTGTGTCTGTCGTGAGAGATGTGTGCTATAGATGCGCAGGAGCCTCTTGTTTTCCTAAGGATCTTTTTCCTTTTTCATGATATATTGATTTTTATTTAGTCAGGCCACATTAGTGACGTGTGCTTGTGATGTGTGTGTGTGTGTGTGTGTGTGTGCATGTAGGATAGTTAGTGTGTTCATATTGTGTATTTGTCGGGATGTGTACATGACCGATGTGTAGAGTGTGTGTGTGTGTGTGTGTGTGTGTGTGTTTAGAATGTGTGGTCTGGTGTGTATATCGCCGCGCTTGTCCACCAGACTCAATGTTGTACAGTTGGCAATTTAAATGTTTGTATTGTTTATTTTTTATGATTTCTGCATATATTTAAATTGTAAACATGAAGCCATAGTAAAGGAGAAGGGGAAAGACCTGACTGCAGAATACCTGCCTACTACTGCCATCTACTGGACATATTTTATTACTGCAGGAGTCAGTACAGAAAGTTCAGGACAAGGATGATAAATATACTGTAAAAAAAATGTTGGGAGCTGTATGAGCGTCACAAAAACATGAAACTCAAGGAATCTACTCAGAAGCAGTTGTTCTTTCTACATAAAATGTTTGGGCACATTAGGACTTTCCACTTGGTGGATATAAGTATCTTATGTTTGCTCCAAATGATATGTTGCCATAGCAACACTATTCAACGTATCAAAAAGTCCTTTACAGTGTGTCATCAGCCGTGTCTTCCAATTATTGTGCCTGATTTTGAAGCCAATTTGCTGAAAATTAGCCACAAAAGAATTTAATTTCTGAAAGTAGACACTTTCTGCTGCCAGTTGGTGGCGCTATGACTGAGACTCACGGGACCCATGTCACTGTGAGCAGGACTCTTCTCTTAACCTACTGCTGAGGTTTGATGAATGTCACTCAATTAAGACAGAAGTTATTAGCCACTTCCTGTTTCCTGTTATTCGCCGTGGCCCTTAAAGCTACGGGCCGTGTTTCAAATGTGTGTGTGTTTATAACACGAAATAACAACAGCAAAAGATAATAGTGACAGTCACAATAACATATTGATTCTAGGCATACATACTAAGAATACACACACACACACACACACACATGTAAATATATATATATATCGCGACCTCACGGGCATAATAACTTGTTACCGGAACAGATAAAATGTCCATTGTTAATATAGTTAAAGACTTCACACTTACTGTTGCATTCACGCACAAAACTTGATCCAAAGGGCGATTTGTAAACAATTAAACAGTCCATAAACAACTATTCAGCGGCAGCGTTTGTGTCAGTCCGCTTCACCAAAACTCAAATCTGTGAGGGAGGGGGAGGTCACGTGTGTCTGTGTCTCTTCGTGTGTGTGGGATATGTGGTGTGATACCTCCATCTAGTGGCCATAGTTTAGTACTGCAGCAGTTAGTTTATACACTTTTTTAAAACAATGAGTTAATAAACATAAAATATTGTTGGGAGGCGTATGAGCATAACAAAATCGAGAAACTCAAGAAATGTACTCAGAACCAGTTGTACCTTCTATGTAAAATGTTTGGAGACATTAGGACTTTCCACTTGTTGGATATGAGTATCCTAGTTTTCCTTAAAATTTTACCTTGCCATAGCAACACTATTTAACATAGCAAAAAGTCCTTTACAGTGTGACATCAGCCGTGTCTTCCAATTATTGTGCCTGATTTTGAAGCCAATTAGCTGAAAATTAGCCCCAAAAGAATTTAATTTCTAAAAGTAGACACTTTCTGTTGCCAATTGGTGGCGCTATGACTGAGACTCACGGGACCCATGTCAGTGTGGGCAGGACTCTTCTCTTAACCTACTGCTGAGGTTTGATGAATGTCACTCAATTTGTACAGAAGTTATTAGCCACTTCCTGTTTCCTGTTATTCGCCGTAGGTTTAAGGGCTCGCCACGGCTGACCCGTTTAAGATATCAACCAGCCCTTCACAATATTATATCCTCAATGTCTTGAGATTATATTAGACCCTGTTTGGTCAAAAACATATGAATCCTGTAAGAGTAGTATATCACATTCCAATGGGTGCGTTTTTCAAACAACGCCAAATAACCGACTTCCTGTTCAGCGGATTCCATGACATGCGGTATGCAAGTTGTTCACCTCAATGAGATCTAAATTTATACTGGGTCTCATTCATATATGTGAAAGTGGATATGAGTTATGCAGCTTAAACTTTACAAAGTTCCAGGGGGCGCTGTACAGGCCCTGTGGCACGCCCGGGCTCCAGGCTCTCAGGGCTTCCTCACAATCAGTGAGAGTCTACACCCATACAATTTTGGAACCGTAGGTCTTTCCACTCGTAAGATATGAGAAGAATAATTTTCTTCGATTTTTTCTTGAGTTAAATCGTCACCATAGCAACACGATTCAAATTAGAAAAAAATCCTTCATGATTTCAAATGACCCATGTCTTTTCATTATTCTGACTGATTTTGAACCAAATCAGGTGAAAGTAAAGGACAAAATATTACTGATTTCCAAAAGTGACACACTTCCTGCTGCCAGTTGGTGGCGCTATGACATAGACTCATGATTGTCATTTGATGGGATCATCTTCCTACTCTTAACATACCTGTAAAGTTTCATGTGCATAACTTAATGTACACAGAAGTTATTAGCCACTTCCTGTTTCATTTTATTCGCCATAATTTTAAAGCGTCGCCACGGCCGAACCGTTCGAGGTATCAAAAAGATCTCTGCAATTTTGCATCAGCAACTTGTTTAGATCATATTTAGCTGGTTTGGTGCGAATTGGAAAAATTTCCTAGGAGGAGTTTATCACATTCCATTGGGTGCGTTTTGCAAACAACTCAAAATAACTCACTTCCTGTTGATTAGACCTGATGACATGCAGCGCGAAACTTGTTCAGTTTGATGAGATCTAAATGTACACCGAGTTTTATAAGTATACGTGCAAGTGTGTCTGAGCTATAAGGCAAGACTCTGTAGGGGGCGCTGTGCGGGGCGTGTGCGACGCCCCAGGCCGAGCCCCACTGAGGACCTGTTGGCCGCAGATTCCAGTCTGTGTGCAAATTTTGGTGAGTTTTTGAGTATGTTAAGAGGCCCGAAAGTGCCCGGATGATTGAAAGAAAAATAATAAAAAAAAAAAGAAAAAAAATAATAATCCTAACGAAAACAAGAGGGCCCTGCGCACTCAGTGCTTGGGCCCTAATTAAAGTTGCAAGCAACGATGACGGGCCCAAGCAACGGGCGCGGTCCCCACCCCGGGCGCACCGCACAACCTGCGTGTTATTTGAGTGTGTCAAAACCTCAAAAAAGTCATTGGCACCCGGTTGCACCGCAGAACTTGCACACAGAACGTCACACATCATACTGGGCTAATATCAGTTTGGGCCCTAAATATTTGTGTGTGTGTGTGTGTGTGTGTGTGTGTGTGTGTGTGTGTGTGTGTGTGTGTGTGTGTGTGTGTGTGACTAGTTAATGTGTCAGTCTGTCTCTGATGAGTAAATGTGTTTTTGCGTGTTTGTGTGTGTGTGGTGTGTGAGTCTGTGTGTTAACATTAGTGAGGTGTGTGTTAGTATGTCTAAGACATGTGACTTGTTAGTGGATGTGTGTGTTTCTGCGTGAGGGTGTGTGAGACAGAGATGTGAGTGTATGAGTGTTATAATTTGTGATGTTATAATGTGTGTTTATGTAGGTGCTCATTTGTGTATTGTACGAGTGTATTTGTTTGTGTGTGCATGCATGTGTGTGCGTGTGTGTGAGGTGTTTTTTTGTGTGTGTGTGTGTGTGTGTTTCTGTGTGTGTGTTTATTTAGTGTGTTAACATTAGTGATGTGTGCTTGTGTTTGTGCATGTTTGTGTGTATGGTGTGTTCAAATATTAGTGATTTGTGTGTGATTAATAATTGTTCGGTGTAAGTTTAAGACATTATCACTGCTGACCCGTTTGAGATATCAAAATGTGTGATGTGTGTGTGTGTGAGAGTGAGGGAGAGAGGTGTGTGACAGTGATGTGATGTGATGTGTGTGTGTGTGTGTGTGAGAGAGAGTCAGGGAGAGAGGTGTGTGACATGTAGATGTGTCAGTCTGTGTGTGACGAGTAAATGTGCTTGTGTGAGTTTGTGTATATGGTGTGTGTGTGTGTGTATGGTGTGTGAGTCTGTGTGTTAATATTGGTGATGTGTGTTATGAATAATTTATCGGTGTAAGTTTAAGGATGTTCCTGAATGTGATGTCACTGTCTGTGTCACTGAATATAATGAGTGTGTGTGTGTGTGTGGTGTGTAAGTCTGTGTTAACAGTAGTGTGTGTTAGTATGTTTAAGATATGTGACTTGTTAATGGGTGTGTGTGTTTCTGCGTGAGGGTGTGTGAGACAGAGATGTGAGTGTGTGAGTGTTACAATTTGTGATGTTATAATGTGTGTGCATGTGTGTGATGTATGAGTGTACTTGTTTGTGTGTGTGCATGCATGTGTGTGAGATATCTTTGTGTTTGTGTGTGTGTTTATTTAGTGTGTTAACATTAGTGATGTGTGCTTGTGTTTGTGCATGTTTGTGTGTATGGTGTCTGCATCTGTGTGTTAATATTAGTGATGTGTGTGTTATTAATAATTGTTGGGTGTAAGTTTAAGACATTATCACGGCTGACCCGTTTGAGATATCAAAATGTGTGATGTGTGTGTGAGAGTGAGGGAGAGAGGTGTGTGACAGTGATGTGATGTGAGGTCAAGTTTGAGTATGACACGCAATGGGTTTTATTTGATGCTGATGCTGGATCAGTCTTTGGCTTGTCCTGTGTGTGTGTGTGTGTGTGTGTGTGTGTGTGTGTGTGTGTGTGTGTGTGTGTGTGTGTGTGTGTGAGAGAGAGAGAGAGAGTGAGGGAGAGAGGTGTGTGACATGTAGATGTGTCAGTCTGTGTGTGACGAGTAAATGTGCTTGTGTTTGTGTGAGTTTGTGTATATGGTGTGTGTGTGTGTGTGTTTGTTTGTAGATGTTTGTGTGTATGGTGTGTGAGTCTGTGTGTGAACATTAATGATGTGTGTGATAAATAATTTATCGGTGTAAGTTTAAGGATGTTCCTGAATGTGATGTCACTGTCTGTGTCACTGAATACTGAATATAAATGAGTGTGTGTGTGTGTGTGTGTGTGTGTGTGTGTGTGTGTGTGTGTGTGTGTGTGTGTGTGTGTGAGAGTGAGGGAGAGAGGTGTGTGACATGTAGATGGGCCAGTCTGTGTGTGACGAGTAAATGTGCTTGTGTTTGTGCGTGTTCATGTATATGGAGTGTGTGTGTGTGTGTGTGTGTGTGTGTGTGTGTGTGTGTGTGTGTGTGTATGGTGTGTGAGTCTGGTGTTAATATTGGTGATGTGTCTTATGAATAATTTATCGGTGTAAGTTTAAGGATGTTCCTGAATGTGATGTCACATATAATGTGTGTGTGTATGTTGTACGGTGGGCAATTTAAATGTTTGTATTGTTTATTTTTTATAATTTCTGCATATGTTTAAATAGTAAACATGAAGGCATAGTAAAGGAAAAGGGGAAAGACCTGACTGCAGAATAACTGCCTACTACTGCCATCTACTGGACATATTTTATTACTGCAGGAGTCAGTGGACACAGTTCAGACCAAGGCTGATAAATATACTGTAAAAATTGTTGGGAGCTGTATGAGCATCACAAAAACATGAAACTCAAGAAATCTACTCAGAAGCAGTTGTTCCTTCTACCTAAAATGTTTGGGCACATTAGGACTTTCCACTTGGTGGATATAAGTATCTTATATTTGCTCAAAATTATATGTTGCCATAGCAACACTATTCAACGTATCAAAAAGTCCTTTACAGTGTGACATCAGCCGTGTCTTCCAATTATTGTGCCTGATTTTGAAGCCAATTTGCTGAAAATTAGTCACAAAAGAATTTAATTTCTAAAAGTAGACACTTTCTGCTGCCAGTTGGTGGCGCTATGACTGAGACTCACGGGACCCATGTCACTGTGAGCAGGTTTCTTCTCTTAACCTACTGCTGAGGTTTGATGAACGTCACTCAATTTATACAGAAGTTATTAGCCACTTCCTGTTTCCTGTTATTTGCCGTAGGTTTAAGGGCTCGCCACGGCCGACCCGTTTAAGATATCAACCAGCCCTTCACAATATTAGATCCTCAATGTCTTGAGATTATATTAGACCCTGTTTGGTCAAAAACCTATTAATCCTGTAAGAGTAGTAGATCACATTCCAATGGGTGCGTTTTTCAAACAACGCCAAATAACTGACTTCCTGTTCAGCGGATTCCATGACATGGGGTATGCAAGTTGTTCATCTCAATGAGATCTAAATTTATACTGGGTCTCATTCATATATGTGAAAGTGGATATGAGTTATGCAGCTGAAACTTTACAAAGTTCCAGGGGGCGCTGTACAGGCCCTGTGCCACGCCCGGGCTCCAGGCTCTCAGGGCTTCCTCACAATCAGT
>CM059208.1:6165550-6223050 GCA_030347435.1 Clarias fuscus
CTCAAAAAGTCTCTTGAGTCATTTGCTGTTTGGTTTGGTTTGATTTCATACTGTCCATAAGTAAATCAAACAATATATATATAAAAATGTGATGAGGACAAAATGTGCAGAGAAATCACAAAACTTACTGAAGCAAAGAGAACATAAAGCCAGAGTGAGGAACACACTTGCATTGACACCAAACTACAGTTTAGAGACCACACCTCCAAACATGCCTATTGAGAACTCTTCGGAGAATTGAGAATTCTAAACCTCAACTTTGATTGCCATCATCTAAGAGTAATTACACTTTCTACACCACACAGTATGTAAGGATTCTTGATTCATTCAACTGTAAAGCAGCACTCTGAAAGTTCACCAGTTTGTTCCATATACTTATTCTTCTTTACTGCTACTCCAATCATTAACCTTGTGTCTGTTCATTGATTATAAGTTTGCTTTTCCCTGTGACACTTTTCACCGATCACCTGACCCAGGTATGGTTGATTTGCTTTAAACCCATTGCTCCATCCATCCATCCATCCATTTAGGAACCTCTGTTGTCCAACCAGGGACCGTGGAGGCCAATGGTGATCACTGTATTTATACCCAATTTGTACAACCGTGGTAGGACTTCCAGTCAACATTCCCACCCACATTCATAAACTTTGGGCAATTAGGCTTAATCTGCATGTCTTTGGATGGTGGAAGGAAACCAGAGAACCTGGAGTAAACCCACCAATCACGGGGAGAACATGCAAACGCCATGCACACACATCCGACACAGGAATTGAACCCAGGACCTAGAGGTGCAACCATGACACCAGCGCACCGCCAAAGCCCTTACTCTCTTGTATTTAATCCATGCAGGTGAGTCGATTCATAGACAAATCACTTTCTCACTACAGGTACCTTGCTGTGAGTTGATTCAAATTCAAATTACTTTCTCCCTAAAGTTTACTTCCTGCAAGTGAGTCAATTAAGAGTCAAACCACATTCTCACTAGAGTTCACTTCCTGCAAATGAGTCAATTCAAATTCAAATGACTGTCCCATTAGAGTTCATTTCTTGCAGGTGAGTAAATTAAGGGCCAAATTCATTTCTTATGAGAATTTCATACTTCTTTATTATGGGGATTTCATACTCATCAAATCACTTTCACACTAAAACTTCCTACAGATGAGTCAATTCAAAGTCAAATCACCATCTTAGTAGAGATGATGCTCTGCATGTTAGATAAATTAGAAATTAATAAGTGGGGAAGAACAAACTATGTTTCAAATCAAGCAGACTCAGCATTACAGTACATTGGTAAACGCACCCTAAGAAAACTGTCTGAGCTCCTGAGCATTGCTAGTCTCACAAAAGACAAGGAAAATGCCCAGAATCCTTTATGTCTGCACAATCTATCAATTGAGGGGGAATATATAATATGAGGGGCAAAAGCACTGTTAGGAACTCACTTTAGTAAGAGTGCCCAGAGAACCCAAAAAGCAGACGGTCACCAGGCCCAGCACGAACACCTCTCTCCTTTGGGACAGAAATTCCGGGTACTCGTCCATGATAGCAGTAATGATGGCTTCCAGACCTCCAAACTGAACAAACACACAGATTACATATTCAAATACTGTACTGAAATATTAAAATATGAATGTGTGTGCTTGTGTGTGTCTACAGTATAAACACACCGTGCTGTCCAAACCCAGCGTGATTATCATCGCGAAGAAGATGATGGCGAAAAATGTGGAGCCCATCATGTTGGCAATGGCTTCTGGGTAAGTGATGAACAGAAGACTCGGGCCTATAATGGATCAAAAAGGAAGTACAGTTAACTTTTTGTGATTTATGTGATGCATATGTAGAACATGAGTATGTGTGTTTTCTTTATGTAGAGTGTGTGTTGTGTTTTAAGCAGATGATGATTGTGTTCTTACCCTTGTTTCTGGCTACATCTTCCACCGTGACGTGTCGCTGCTCGGCCATGTAGCCCAGAACGGTAAAAATCACGAAACCGGACATGAAGCTGGTAAAGCAGTTTACCAAACTCGTCACGATGGCGTCTCTGCCGAGAAAGAAAGACACGGATGATATAACATAGAGCCTTCATTCTAACATTCACTGTATCGTTGTGTGGACTGGTTGTGTAACTGCATTTCATCTTTCAGTTGTAAAGCGGCGGTGTGCTGGTAAACCCTAACATCATTACCATTACACCAGTATACACTGTGGTGCGCTGCATTCTATACATTCTGTACAACCCTGCTAAGCTAATCAGCTTTAATTAGAAACCATGCCACATGTCTTTCTGACGCCAAGGATCGAGACGCGTCTCCTCTTCCTGTTCCACCTCGTTCTTCACCTTCTTTCTCAGCACCAATTGAAACCAGACCCAATAAGCACACACACACACACACACACACACGCACACGCAAACGCACACGCACACACACATAGCCACCCACTCACATGCGTGCCCTATTAAAGAGCTATTCAGTTTGATGTTCCATCATCACCTTCTTCTCATTTCACTTAAGTGAAGGAGGAAATATTATTTAGTACAGATGTGTGTGTCCAAAGAAATATTCAGGAAATGATCAAGATAAAGAGAAGATTACGCAATTTAGGACAAGCTGTAGTTTCCAGTTGGTGAAAAGGAGTGAGGAAGTTCTCTGTACCTGTAGCAGTTGTTGTTAAACGGGTTGTAGCTGGATAAAGCGAGCAGAACACCAAACCCCGGTCCGAGGGAGAAGAAGATCTGAGCCGCTGCGTCCACCCAGACCTGCAACACACACACACAGATATGGTTAATTACTTTTTGAGTATTATCATTTCTGTGTTCTTTGTTGCTTCTGAATTCTGAATGTTGATCTGTTTATGGTTACGATTCTTGTGGTGGAACATCATACACTTCTTATACTGTAGTGCTACAAGCAAAGTGTGTGCTGGAGGTTAATGCCAAACAACTGCACACTTAGAAGTCAGTAGTGAGACATACACACTATTTCATCATAAACAATGCGGGAATAATTGGATGTGTAAGTAATATGTTTGCTGTGAAGGACAAAACAACTATATTTATTATATAAATTTACAACTATAAATTATATATATATATATATATATATATATATATATATATATATAATTATGATTCTGGAATGATTTATTTGTAAAATAGCCTTTGTCACTATAATTGGCAAGTGCTGCTTTGTGGCTTCATTAACTCTCCGCATTTCTTCACTACATGTAGTATTGGGTTAAATCATCATTTTGTGCAGTGATTTTGTTATTCTATAGCTGATTAGTTTTCTGTATCGAAATGCCCCAGTGCATATTATACCTCTTACATGATTAAGCAATATCATACCAGAGAGTGCTGTTGTGCTTGATGTGGTCGTAGAGGGCACAGCCTGAGTGCTGAAGAAATCACAGCCATGCTGATATTCAGCACAACAGCACCAACTCGAGTGTGATATTGCTTTTATACGACAGTTTATTATGATTTGTTTGTTCATTTAATCAGTTATTTTGCTCTACCAACACATATCCTTTCACAACTGGCAAAACTAATCCACGACTGTCAGTTAGCAACTAACTATTTGTATAATTAGCAGGTGAAAATAGCTTTAAATTCTTACTGGTAGCCAAAAGGTCAGGAGAATAACCCATGGCGGTGGTGGTCAGTCCTGTAAATCTTGTAATTCTTTTTATATTTCCACTTATTTTGCTTTAGAGTATCACTCACTCTCACTCATCATCTGTACCGCTTAATCCTGTATTCAGGGTCACGGGGACCTGGAGCCTATCCCAGGAAACTTAGGGCACATGGCAGGGTACACCCTGGACAGGGTGCCAATCCATCACAGGGCACACACACACATACACTCACTCATTCACACACTACGAGCAATTTGGAAATGCCAATTAGCCTAACCTACATGTCTTTGGACTGTGGGAGGAAACCGGAGGAAACCCACCAAGCACAGGGAGAACATGCAAACTCCATGCACACTGAGACGGGAATCGAGCCTGGCCGGGGATCGAACCTGGACCCTGGCAGTGCAAAGCGACAGTGCTAACCACTACACCACTGCCGTCTCTTTAGAGTATCAGCTGGGTTGAATCCCAAAGAGTGTAAAATGAAAAGCTAGAGCACACCAGCTAGCTTATTCCACACCAAGTACTACCCTTGATCAGGGGGTAGAGAGATTTAAATTCAGCCTTGTTTTAAAAGCTAATTAGATTTGTAACTAAGTTTTTTGGCTTGTTTTTGGTTTAAAAAAGAGGCAATTTGTTACGACTTGGAAGCCAGTTGTTTAAGATGACATAACATTATCAGATGTGTTGTTGCTGAAAGTGCTTCTGAGACTGGTTGTGAATGTGGGTTTTGACAGGCAGCTGCTCTCTCCTCAGTACTGCGGACCGTACAGACCTACTCTCAGCCACGCTGTGACCCACAGTTAGTGTCATTAATGATTGTTAGATCATCTTTAATGTGGAGTGACACATATAGTTAAATGACCCAGTGCTGTTACTCTCCATTATCAGCATTATCAGTCTAATGGTTCTCGTCCAATCATATTCCTCTGCTAAAACTAACTGTTGTATAATACAAATGATTGATTCAATTAGTTAAGTCTGTGTTTTATCGGGCTACTGATTAGAAGTTTGGGGGTTCGAGCCTCAGCACCACCAAGTTGTATATGTTGAGCCCCTGAGCACGGCCCTTAAACATAACTGCTCCAGGGGGCGCTGTATCATGACTGACCCTGCGCCCTGACACCAGCCTCCTAACTGGGATATGTAAAAAAAGTACATTTACTGTGGTGTAAAGTACATGCGACAATTTATTTATTTATTTATTTATTTATTTATTTTTAGAATGCCATTCTTTAAAAAATCTTTTTTACAAGGGGTGTTCAAGTCATGAAATCTTTAATGAATAAAGGCATAAAATCGTTTAGACTTTATAATGCATCAGTGTAACAGGGTATTAAGCTAGTTTTTGCTCTCATAAGTGTGCTCTGTTATTCTGCATTTGTCTTGTGTTTTAAAATCTCTCTATATATTACATATTTTTAGGGGAAATCATACTAAAAAACTGACAATGGATCTTCTGACAAAAGTATATGTGTGTCAGTGTGTGATGAATCTAAGTGTATGAGAGCCTTTTATAAACGCAAACTGGTGAGAACCGATTACGCATCTGATTAGTGGTGCGCTTCATTCACACACCTCATCTGCATTTCCTACAGCAAAAAACAAACAGCAGTCCTTAAAATCAGACCGTGACCTTATCTGTAAATTCATCGTACTGAGCTGAATTCAACAGTACAGGTTTTATAGTATTTCTAACCGGTCACAAACTTACTGTTTTCATATTCAATTATAATCATTATATCATTATAAGAGAGAAAAAGAATGGGAGTGAAGGAGAGAGACAGAGAGAGACTCACACTTGTATCTTTAAGTTTCTCCCATTTAGGCTGCAGGTAGAAGACGACACCCCTCCAGGCTCCAGGTAATGTTGCACCTCGAATCAACAAAATAAACAACACCACGTAGGGAAGAGTGGCTGTGATCCAAACCACCTGAGAGAGAACGAGTGAGAAAGAGAGAGCGAGAGTGAGAGAGAGAGAGAGAGAGAGATGGCATATTCGTAATTCATAAATCGTTTACTATATGGTGCAGATGTGAGTGTGATGTGTGTAAGTGTGTGCTTACTTTGCCTGAGGTTTTGACTCCTTTCCACAGGCTGAAATAGACAATAGTGAAGATGAGGAACAGACAGAGCATCAGCTGCCAGCGGATCTCTCCGACGTCCTCCAAACCATCTGCCTCGTGTAGCTCCAACACGTTCCTCCTGCTCTCACACAGAAGCAGCACTCACTCCCAACATCTACACCTTTATTCACTCCTCCATTATACCTCTCTGTTTATATCTGACTGCTACAATGTAACTTAACATTGCATAGCAACATGACACAAGTACGGTGTGTCATCCTTTAATAAAAAATAAAAAAAACTGTTTAATAATTGTTTTATTACAGGAATAGAACAATTTATGGCATGCTTATAAAATAATCAACTTCAAGGTGGAAAAAACAACTCAAATTCACCAATCTAACTGTTCTCATAAACCTGGTTCTTTTGTTAATATAGTCTTCATTTAGCAGAAATAAACACGCCTATTTTTGGTGTTGGGATTACAGGTAACATCTGTATAAAATTAATTTTTATTAATTCTGAGCATTTTTTGCTCCATTAGGAATCCATACCTTGCAATATGTAACTTTGTGTGATATATTTAATGCTATACTTACTTCTATTTATTGTATTTTTCTTTTAATTTTTATTTCTCGAATCTAATTTTTTCCATTTCTTCCCGGTAAATTGAGTCAATGCAACTTTATGACCAAGACAAAGCAATTTCCCTCTGGGATTAATAAAGTTCTTTGAATCTTGAATCTTGAAAAAATCTTGAATCTTGTTGCTTGTGTTTATCTTATTGAATTCTAATATTCTGATTAATAAAAAAAAGAGAAACAAAGCTTCAGCTGACTCAGAATCTTCCGTGTCATCTCATTCTTTGCCACTTACATGCACTTACGTGAAAAACTCCTCGGCCGGTGAACGTGAGTAGTTAGTCCATGTCACATTGTCCTTGCCAAAGTAGTTGGTGCAGTTTTCTGTGTTCCATGCATTGTCGCAGTTCGTCCATGGCAGAGTGCTGCTGAACGACGAGTAGAAGTAGAACAACGCCCACGCGATGATGGTGTTGTAGTAGAATGAGACGTACAGTGCGATGATACAGATGGCAAAACCAATACCTGAGAAAACCCAAAGAAAAGCATTTGGTCTGCCAGCCTGACCTGGGTTTAGGTATAGAAAATGGAAGTATGTATTACCTTTAAAAATTGGGCAAATGTGTTTCCATATAGAGATGGCACCTGTGCGGTGGAACTGACCCAGAGCCAGCTCCATGTAGAAGAGTGGTACACCACCAAATATAGCCATGAGGGTGTACGGGATGAGAAACGCTCCTAAAAAAGAGAATTACTGTCAGGGTGTATATTATGCCTGGTGGAACATTCACAGACCATACATTATTACTGTAATACTGTAAAACTTTATTATGGTTAATTTTAACATTCAGGTAAGGCAGTGGAGTAATCAACATGCATAGTCATGGTAGAGGGGAGCTCTTATTCAAGCACTTGTTCAAGCACTTGCTCATTCAGTGCACTCTTTCATAATATTAACAGGATCATGGATGTAAAGGAGGTCTTACCAAGGTTCTTGTGATCATATACACACCTCCGGAACAGCCCTATGAGGTAAACCAATGTCATGCTGGTCTTGGACTGATCAGCACCTATTGTACCCTTAAAATACTGCAGAACTTCTATAATATTCAACTCACTGCAACGGAAAACATCTAATGCTTGACTCGATAGGTTGTGCCATTTCAGTGGACATATGGGTATCCTCCTACTTACACACCCCTTTAAGTTTAAACCAACATATGGCTAAATGGTGCACATCTATATGTACAATACAATCTACCACCCTAAAGTGGATTGATCAGTGGTCAGGTCTATAATCATCTGCTTTGGATGGTGTTGGTGATTAAGTATTTTACTACATATCATACATATCATGCATGTGTATAGTTGTGTATGTGACAATTAAAAGTTTTATTTAAATTTGAAGGACATGTGCAAATGGGATCTTTAGTTCTCTGTTGTGGTGACTGAGGTTTGCAAATTCCCCAAGTCCTACATGGGTTTCTTTCCTTTTCTAACCTACTTTAGCTGACTATTCAGAGGGTTACTACATTATTTAAAAAATAGTCTAAAATCTGCAGCTGTAGAGAAAAGATAAGTTTCACATTACGTGCTTGAGTCTCCATGTTGCAAGCTAGGGTCCATTCACCATCAAGCTTACATCAGTATGCTATTAGACTGAACCTGTGCCAGCTTTATCAGCTGTGGCTAATTCACAGGTGGAGCAAGCAAACACAAGGAACTGTCGATATCAATATCCTGTCAAACCACTAGACATCTGCAATCTTTCAGGTGTCATGCTGATTCAGTGATCCAACATAATTTCAAAGTCCTGATGGCAATCAGTTAAGAATGATCTTGGGGAAATATATGATGTAACAACCCCTGAGGGCACTGCAGAAGTGGTAGATGTGGATAAGAGTGAACAAAAGACAGGTTCATGTTAATACATGTTTACAGGATAGATCTGAGAAGGCAGATCCAATACCCCAAAATGCATCAGCATCAACAGCATCAATGTTGCATGCTGTGGATTTACCAATGCTATTCTATATGCTAGATGGAAGACATTAGTGTTTACAGGGTATGCACAATCTCTTGTCCAATTCTGAGAGGTGTTTCAGAGGCTAGACTGAGAGCCATCTCAAATAAAGTGTTAGAAACAACCCATGGAGAAACAAATCTGCCACACAAAATGAAGGAAGCCACTTTCTCAGGTTGCCACTGCTTTATTAGCCAGAGGTTGTCCAAGGAAGGCATCAACACAAGAGTCAGTGTTTCATCTGTTTCTAATTTTTAGGATTCATTCAATGCTTTCTAATGCTGAGAGGGAAATTGGTGAATAGCATACCATAAAGTCTATTAGTTAAAATTGCTAACGTGGTTGAGAACCAGATCATCATGACCTCATACAAATGAAATGTTTTCTATCAAATATCTTCTCTCTTTCATTTTCAGAAGGTGAGAAAGATAGAGCTCAACATTATATGAATGATCTTGATATAAATGTAAAGTATGAAATGAAATTATTAAATTACAATAATTATAATTGTTTAGCTGACATACTTTATGTTTAGCTATGACGAATGTGTTAGAATTTTACACAATTACAAAGTTACAATTAATTACAACATAAACATTATTATTATTATTTATAATAATAATAATAATAAATAACTATTATTATTATTCATGTCCAAATAAAAAAGTATTGATTTGTCATTTGAGTATTGCTTCATTTTATTTTTCTTGACTTTAATGTTATGAATAAAAATAACTGCACACTGTACATAGGATCACTTGATTTCATATTCAATTAAAATGTGCTAAATGTATAGGTTATTTTCAGTAGATTTTTTAAATTAAAAAATGTTTCATAATGTAATCTTTCATTCATTATTATTCTAATTTCATTATTATTTATATTAACATCATTGTTATTTTAACAGGATATTGGTTCGTACAAGCACGCAATATTGTAACTGAAAAAATATAAAACTACATTTAGATCGTTTCTGCCCTCAAAAACAAGCCACATTCAGAACCATGGACAGGGACAATAACGCCCTCCTTTCTTCCTTCCTTTCTTTGTTAAATATGACCATGAATAAAGAAAAGAAATCCATTGTAGGAGCACAGACTGAAGCCTGGTGACAATGTTAATGATCGGATTCATAATTAATATTAATATTTATACTTTGACTTAACTTATTGTATCATTTACTTATTGACGCTGAATGTGCTGATTAATTCCTTTTTTAATTTAGAGCGAGAGAGAGAGAGAGAGAGAGAGAGAGAGAGTGAGAGAGAGTGAGCAGAATGTTTTTATTTGGTAAAGTTTATGCATTTCTAACGAACCAGAGAAAACTATAATTATTTAAGAATTTGATTTGTTATTAACAGTATTTTAGGTTTATGAATAGTTAAGTAAAATAGTTTTCTTTTGGTTACTTAGACAAAAAATAATACAAAAACAATCATCTTCTGCTCTCTCTCTGTGTCTCTCTGAATGAAAATTAAAATGTTCAGCAGTGTTCCGTGTGCGTTTTGAACAAAAGGATGTAATGAAACAAAAGGGAACTCTTTACCACCGCCGTTTTGGTAGCAGATGTAAGGAAATCGCCAGACGTTGCCCAGATCCACAGCAAAGCCGATCACCGAGAGCAGAAAGTCGCCCTTTTTACCCCAACTGTCGCGCGACTCCGTCTTCAGGATCACCGGGACCGGACCGGGACCGAGGCTCGCGCTCCCCGCCAACTCGTGATGAAGCATGTCTCTGAGGAAAAAGAGAAAAGAGGGGGGAAGAGAACTCTGAAAAGCTCCGGAAGTTTAAGAGAAGTTGTGCAGCCGGGACAACAGGTGAGTGAGTGAGTGAGTGAGTGAGGCTCAGGTGCAGCGCGCGCGGGGAGTGAGAGGCATGCTGCTGCGGCTTGGAGTGCGCGAGGTGAAGAAGACCCGGGTTAAGTGAACCGCAGAACGCGCCTCTCTCTCTCTCTCTCTCTCTCTCTCTCACGCCCATCCCTCTCACGCACGCACGCGCGCGCGCGCACACACACATGCACGCATGCACACACGCACTCAGGCGCGCGCGAGCGGGAAGGCCACAACCGGATGAGATTAAGGTAAAGTAGATGCTCGTATCAAACCCGAGCGCGCGCGCGCTGTTAATGGACTCCTCACGAGCTCTCACGCCTGGAGATTTGCATCAGGATGTTTTGCAGCATTAACGTTCTCGAGTGTGTTCACACCATCAATGGTGATTTAGTTCTATCTGAGTGCTGAGGGAAGATCTTTCACACTCTTACTGTAGGCTGGAATTAATACACACACTAGTGTGTTACATTCATAGAGAATTATAGAACACCGTGCCTTCATTTACACAACTACACAAAATAGCAAATAAATAAATAAATAAACAAACTGGGGCAGGAATGTAATCAACACTATTATTGTCTTTTTAATTTATACAGTATTACCTTTTACAAAGTTCAATACACTTTACCTTTACTTATCACCCGAGTGGTATCATAAGTGGTACTGTACACCTTCAGTACCTTCAGTACCTTTATATTTTTTTTCTCTACAAAGATGCATGTAGTTTGAGTCTCAGTCTAACTGTGTGCCTTCAGTCATTTTTAAAAGTATATTTAATCCATAATTAATGCTGATTTACACAACAGCCAATCAGGTTGGAGATAGAGTACACCATGCCACAGCCAGTCTCCAATCATTGCAACTTATAAATGGTAAAATATATAATAAAAAAAAAAAATCATGAAAGCGCTGATGCTCACTTTGTATTGTCCTGCCTCCCTCACTAGGTAGTGTAGGCAGCATGTTTCACTGTTATCTGTCTGTCCAACACTCTCACTGGCCTGATTTCTCTAGAAATTTATAAGAATGCAGGATTTATATGGAATTGTTATTTTAGCCAGAAAATGATTTGATTTTAGAATTTCTCTAAACAGCATCACGGTCACAGCAAGGCTTGTTTTCTGTCTAAAACATGTTTTACAGCTATTTCTGGCATACAAATCAATAACAAGGAAGACTAGACATGTTGGCGGTGGAAGCACCTCTTTTAACATTGGTGGTGTCGAATTCTTGCTTTTCTGTCTTTTTCCAAGCTTTTAAACATGTCCAGTGTGCTCGGTCGGAGAAATTTCCCACCCTTAACTCTCCACCTAGTGTGTACTGAAATAGCCCTGAACGGCCCTCGTTAGCTAAACTTAATAAAATGCGAGTCTGAAATTGAATCAGCTGCTTTTAGCATGGGCTAGACTGAAGGAGTCATAAAGTGGATAGGGAAACTGTGGCGAGCGCAGCACATGAAACGAGGTTAGACCTCCTGGATGGAGCTGAGCACATACATCCGAATTCAGCACAGCTAGACCGCCACAGACTGTGTGTCTGCAACCATATATCTACCGATGCTCATTATCAGGTCACGGAGATTACACACTACTCCTGAGTGACTCACACGATTGCCAGATGAAGGGACAATGAGGTTAAGAAACTTGCTGTAATGTAGAATGATGGATGAAAGGATTCGACTGAATTCTTCCACTGTAGCTTGGTCCTGTTTCAGGTTTTATTAACTGTTTTGCTACTTAGCCTTAAATTTTTCTTAACCAAACAAGAGAATAAACAATTTACTGGACAAAGAGCTAAATGAACATGGCCAATTTAATATTTAACCCACAGTGTAGTGTGATGTCCAGTCTTTTTTTTCCTTCGCTTCCTAGAAATGTACAGGAATTGATGAATCTAAAATGTTATAGCTTACATACTCTAATAAACCTGCTGAGGGCTTGTTATCTAATTAATTGCATTAAGACACACGAACAAACATTTTGACCAAATTTGTTGGTTTCACTCACAAACTGTTGTGTTCTTCTATAGACGCTATAGTTCAAGTTCAATAGCAGATTTTGTGTATTTTCTCATGGATTGTTGATCTCCATTACTTGACATAAGAGTAGGCTAAGATGTGTCTCTTCTGTTTCCTCACCTTACTGCGCTTAAAGTCTTCTGTAAATGTCCAACTCTTTCACGTCTTCATTTTTCTGCTGATGAAATGACAGTCCCGGGTTGACTTGAACACCCCTTGTATTTTCATGGAAAAGAACTAGGGGTTCACGGGCATTTCAAGAAGGAAAACCAGAAACCCAGGAGGCAGAATTGTTTATTCTCTTATGGGTCATGTTTGGATCCAGTTCTCCAAATGCTACAAACTACACAACCTGACTAAAAATGCTGCCATAATATACAGAGTCTCCAATTTGGGATCAAAATCAAACCATTAAATAGAGTCAAACTTAATCTTAATAACCAACATTCAGTATTATTGTAATAATCTTCAGTATGAAACATTTCCTCTTGTTTTTCAGACCGTGCTCATGTTCAACAGCGTGCAAATTCCCCCAAAGCAATCTACAGCCCCGAGTCTCAATGTCGACATGAACAGATAAAAGAACATCGTTCTGACAGGGAGTTTTTCAGGAAGTCTTGCGTATGTCCACTCTGATCACAAGGAGGAATTGATGGCTACTGTAGCACAACTGTGTGTGTGGTCGCCATGGAAGCCAAGCCAAACACAACAAACCTTTCCGATTTCTGATCCTAATCGTCGGTGTGGACCAGCCTTCCTCATAAGCTTCATTCACTAATGAGTTGCAGCCAGTGAGTGCGCCACACTGCTGCTGGATTCTGATTGGTTAGAAGCTCTTGACTAATTGTGTATTGTCTCATGGATGTTCCACGAATGGTTTTTTAAATAGTAGAAATTGTCATCCTTTAGAAAATTAAAATTTGTAATCTGATTTAGGTGTTGTTTATGCTATGAACCATTCATTCAGAGAGGAGATGTCTCTTTTTCACTTGCTCTTTCTCACTCACACACACATTTCATGGTAATAATCTCCTATACCCTTTACACAATAAGACCACTGTAATTGATTTCACCATCTATTCTTCTCATGTGTGTCTACACTTTAGAATCAGAACAGACTCCCTACACTGTATCACATTTCCCCACTTTTCATTCCACATGTGGTCAGTCTGTAGGAGCAGTGTGAAGGGGACTGGTTAAATCATCATCATCATCATCATCATCATCATCATCATCATCATCATCATCACCATCATTACAAATTATCTTTTTCCCCCCCTAGAACAATTCCCTAGAATTTAACAGCAATTTTTCATTCCTTGAAAACAAACAAACAAACAAACAAACACACACACACACACACACACACACACGCACACACACACACACACACACACACACACACACACACACACACACACACACACACACACACACAATCAAACATACAACATATGCAAGATAGAGCTTCAAGTAAAAATGCTGTCTCTGTGCAAACAAGCAAACTAACAAAAAAATAGAGAACAGGAGATAGAGTCCTTCATTTCTTACAAATAGACAAACAAACAAACAAACAAACAAACAAACAAAAAAGAGTTTGAAAAAGTATCCGCTGTTCTCATAAACCAAAAGAAAAGGCACAAAACTACTGACTGAAGTAAAATTCATTATGCACAAATTTACCAGATAAAAAGTAATAAATAAATAAATAAATAAATGAGATTTAAATCAAAAGGAATAGCATTTTCTTGATGAGCAGCTCAGCATATGGCATCTGTGTCTCTGCATTTCTGCGGTTCAGTAGAGTGGTCCTCCACACTCTACAGGTCTGCGTGTGCATGCAAGAAATTGCATAAAAGATTTTAAAACCTGAGCCTCAAATCCTCCATCGCCTCCGAATTAGCACTTTATCATAATCTCACTCTCCACTGGGCGTGTAATTAACCCTCTTCCTCACAAGTGCGGTGAAGGGTGTAAAGGGCAGAGGGCATGACCTTTTCTTCTCTAGTGCTTGCTGGTCAGTTCAACTTACCTAATAGAAGGCAAAATAAACATTAATAGAATGTAGCAAATAAATCTTTGTTCTTCCATTTTTCTTCTGTAAAATATATTATAAACAAATGCCGACTCAATACCGAAGTTTAGACTTCACTACATTTACACTGAGCAGCCATAACATTAAAACCATTAACATTAAAACTATCTACAGTAGGTGTTGAGTTCCTCTTCTGCTGCTGAGCAGCTCTGGAGTGATTCCACAAGACCTCTGGTGTGTGCTGTGATGTCTGAACCATGACAGTGGCAGTGGCTCCCTTGCGTGGTTCTGGGGTCAAACCTCTATGAACTGGACTTGTTTGTCTGGCGCATCCCATGGGGCTTGATCAGATTGGGAACTGAGGAGTTGGTTTGGTGGCTGGTTTGGTGGCCTTAGGCTCTTGCTCCTCTCCTGCTGGGCCCAGTGTGTGGCCGGCTCTGGTGCACTGGGTGTTCTGATGCCTTTCTATCTGGGTCAGTAGTGTTTCTTTTCCTCTGATTTGGGTTTTATTGTTTTTTTTTTTGTTTTTTTGTGGGATCAGACAGGTTGGGCTGCTGGTATTCGCTCATGGATGTCCGGTCAACTTTGGATGCCCACAATCCTGTTACCAGTTTATATCAATGTTGTTTAGTTCACCTGGAAGAGGTCATAATGTTATGGCTGATAGCTGTACTGTATGTGGGTTAGGAGTGTATCATGACATTACTTCTTATTGAAATTCTTGATGGCTGATTCTTTGATGTCAGACTTTTTGCTTACTACCACATTGTACCCTGGTTATGACTCATTTTGTATAAAATCTGAAATAAAAAATGTAAATATAAATAAAAATAAAGGGATTGGCATAGTGCTTCAGGGAATTTAACCAAGTTGAAAAGAAAAACATATAAAAGCTGATAAACATGTGGATTGATGGAACATCTGATTCTGGTTTGATCCACTGTTACACCTCATTGTGTGCATTTATATCAATTATTTAGCTATTTATCAGACCAGACATTAGCCACAGGGCTAGGGAATTATTTTTTTATTATTTATTTTTTTACAGGTTTTTAAAAATACTCTTTCTTTTTTAGCCTGAAGAGTCGGATGGCTTGTTTGAAGAAAAAAAAAAAAGTTAATTACATCAGAATGCTTAAATATAATTAATTATTATTATTTTTTTTACTCTTTAGAATTCCTACATCACAATTTAATATACTGTGCACGCACATAAAAAAGAAGAAGAAGAAGAAAAAAAATCACCAAAATGGTTTCAAGACTTTTCCCATGAGAGCAGTTTATTGCATAACAGATAAAACGTTTTTCCCCTAATCATATAAAATCAGATCAATTTGATTCCAATTTCATCATAAACAGCTTTTTTGAGCAAATATTGCCAAGGTGGCTTGTCTAAGCACCAAAATCCAATCTGAAACTGTCAAGAACACTGACTGTCATCAGAAAAGCTTGTGATATTAAATATACAGGACTGTGAGATGTGATTTCGCATCACTGCGTCGACAGACAAAAGGTTTCAGACTGCTAATATTCCTGTCTTACTGACTAAGAGGTAGCATAAGTAGTGTTTTATCATTTATAATTTTATTGCAGTCTATCACGTAGCATTTTAGTGGCAGTGGACACGTCATCATCATCATCATCAATATCATCATTCACTTCCTTTTCAGACGAGGTGAGTCGCAGCGTCTGTAAAAACGCTGCATAAGTGTCACGTTCGCACCGTAGGTTTTCTAAGTGCTTTTTTATTCACCTGCATATCCTCCACTTGATAACAGCTTTCTTGCTCACAATCACATTTGTGAAAGGAAATACGACCATATCAGGCCATGAGTGACTTTACTGGCTAACGACGGAGGAGATGAGTTGAGACACTGTCCTCAGTGGAGTACACATTTAAAGTGAGATTTCCCTCAGATACGTCACAGATCTGCTCATATTTATGGATCGTGCACATTTTAATGGTAGTGATGAGAATTATGACTCTAATGAATCACTAAATTTATTTTTACTCAATATTGGTTAAACAATAAAATTCCCAAATCAATGGTATTTGTAAATTAATCTTCTTTGCCCATCTGTACTGAGCCTGTTTATTCTTATCGTCTGTCCTAACACACTTAATGGCCTCCTGGTTTATAGTACAGGCTTCACACAGCTGATAGTCACACAGAGTCACTCTTATAAACAGTTCAGATGTCTTTCTGCCAACGGGTTTTTTTTTTTTCTTAAAAGGATCGACTCTAGGAACTGACTCATTCTAGCTCACATGATCTCATCACTAATCAGATGAATATCGGTCCTGCATGTTCGAATCAGATGTGTGAAAGCAGGACAGGATGATCTCCAAGAAGAAGGGTGGCATCCTGTGACTTTATGAATCAATGAAATGGTCTTCTCTATAGTCTATGTATAATGTAGACAAGCTTTAATATAACCAGTGATCGTATCTGTATTAAATATTCTTTTACATTCCTGTTAAGATTCTGTCAGTGATAGAATAGAAAAAAAAAGAAAATTACGGTGAGTAAAATCAGAAGGCTCTTGCTTTTCAAGTGTATTGATTTTCTGTGTGGATCTGCTCGAAGCACGTGCTCAGTTACATCTCCTTCCTGAACACATGCTGGAGTCAGATCTCATGCTGGTGTGGGTGAGAGGTGCTGTGTTTTCTCTTCACGGTTAGAGACACTGCTGTAAAACAATAACACATTCAATGTAAAACGGTAGTTAGGTAACTTCAGTCATAGATACTGTTTGTGTGTGTGTGTGTGTGTGTGTGTGTGTGTGTGTGTGTGTGTGAGTGGTAGACCATTATGTGGCATGTGTACTTTCACTATTACACAGTGTCCATCTCTATTACCTTCTTGCTCCTTCACTTGTTAATCTCTTTGACAGCTCTCTCCTCAGGGTAAGCCGTACCTGACCACTCACACCTGTCAATCATAATACCCACACTCCCTACCCATAATGCCAAGCATTCCTGACCCTCTCCTGTAGAAAGCCAAAAGGTTTGTCAGACAAGGTGTGCTTCATCTCTCTCTCTTTTTTCTTTTTTTTATTTTGTCACACACATGGCAGAGTTTAAATCAAAATCCAATATTCCTTATAAAACCTGTCTGAAATGTGCGAAATATAAACAATAAACCGGTCATTTATTAGTCGAGAGTAGGTTAAGAGTATTAAGGATAAGAGTTTTACACAGCAAATCACACAACTTGTCATGTTACTGTGAAATGCTTTTGATGCAAAAATCATAAAACAAACATTTAAAACAAAATGTGTTTAAAAAAATATGCCTAAATTTCAGCACTGGAACTGTTCAATGAGGTAACTAAATGTAAAACTATTTGGATTTTTTATTTATTTAATATATTCTCAACCTTGTATCAGTTAATCTGTCTACGATTCATCATCCATTCATTAATCTGTCCATTACTTTATTCATTATTACTTTTATTATTTATTACTTAAATATATAATTATGTATTAAATAATTATTACTTAATTTAGTAATCCGATCAAACGGTAGCCTGATTGTTTGAAATGCATTCAGTAGGTGAAGGGCTCCCCCTAGCGGACACGCACACACATGCAGCGCTTATTTAAAAAGCGCTTACTGCAAGACTCCCACTTATGGAACTCCAAAGTGTTCAAAGTTTAATAAATAAATAGGACATGACGAAATAAATAACTCTATGAATAAATAAGACACAGATATGTAATATGAGAATGATATTGTAAAATAATGAAACACATTTTGAAAAAAAGCTTATTATTGTGAAATATATTGCTTTCTGCTATATAAATTTACTTATTATTATGAAATAATATTTCATGGTCATTATTTTTCCCAATAACAGAGATTATTGCAGAGGCATTTTATTTAATTCCAGCTGTTTTTATTCCAAAATGTCATTTTTTTGTCAAGTCACACTCTAAAAAATGCTGGGTTAAAAACAACCCAAACTGGGTTGTTTTTAACCCAGCTGATGGATAAATATTGGACCAACTACATGCTGGGTTAATTTAACCCAGCAAGATATTCAATCCAAATTCTAGGTCATATTTAACTATACTGCTGAGTTAATTTTACCTCACAAATAGGTTATTATTATTTTTATGTTTTACATGTCTATGGGTAAAACAGTTTAATTACTTTGATATACTGGTCTATTACAAAAGAATACGCTAAGTTTTGCAAACCATACATATATGCAATAAACAACACCCAATTAATTGTACAAAACATAGAAAAATATTTATTTTTCAAAAGCACAAGATCAGATAATACAAAACACGTTCAAGAGCGACATCATTACAATACTATTACTGAGAAGCACTAATGCCTGAGAGCAGTGCTGGTCATTATCTCCCAACATCAGGATGTAGGTGTACGGACTCGACTGACAGATATTCCACGGTGTTGGTTCCAACCTTAGAAAGAAAGAAAGTAAAAGTTTATGGAAAAATTCGAGAGGGTTGGCTAGTATGCATATTTGTAAGAAGATTAATGTTTTCTAACACCTCAGCTATTTTATGTGTTTGCTAACGCTAGCAACCTAGCTAAATGCTAGCGTCATGCTGGCACTACAGTGAACAGTTTAGCTTTCATTCATCACTTCACCACCTTCACACACCCTGCAAGCATTCTACAAAGAAAGCTAAAAAAGCTCAGACATTTTTGCTGTTTCTGTAATTTTTGCTGTTTTTGCTTCATACACAGGTGGGGTTCTTTGGTTTGGCTATTTAGCAGCCATTGTCAGATAAACTAGCATGCTATAGCACAGAACAGGCTGAAAGTTTGAGTGTAACACGGTAACAGTAATAAATGTTACATACAGTGAACAAATTCAGTCATAGGTGAGTGAAAGTGTGTATACAGACCTTATATTGAACGTTTACATTTCCTCTTAAATGCGTGAGGAGGAAGAAAAAAAGAAGAAGCTGACACAGCCACTGAATACACCGGTGAACTTCGGGGGAGGGCCGGTCTGATCTGTGATGTTAGCTGTCGCTAGCTAACCCAACTCCAACCCAGCAAGCTGGGTTAAACAAAAAGTACCCAATTCCCTGTAAATAACCCAGAAATATTACCCAACAGAGGCAACCCAGCGTTTGGGTAGTAAAAACAACCCAGCATTTTTTAGTGTGCAGTATTTATTTCAAAATCCCATTGAGGAACTGAAGTTGAAGACTGGAAAAATGTTGCCTGGTCTGATGAGTCTCGATTTCTGTTGAGACATTCAGATGATAGAGTCAGAATTTGGCGTAAACAGAATGAGAACATGGATTCATCATGCCTTGTTACCACTGTGCAGGCTGGTGGTGGTGGTGTAATGGTGTGGGGGATCTTTTCTTGGCACACTTTAGGCCCTTTAGTGTCAATTGGGCATCATTTAAATGCCACGGCCTACCTGAGCATTGTTTCTGACTAGGTCCATCCCTTTATGACCACCATGTACCCAACCTCTGATGGCTACTTCCAGCAGGATAATGCACCATGTGACAAAGCTCGAATCATTTCAAATTGGTTTCTTGAACAGGACAATGAGTTCACTGTACTAAAATGGCCCCCACAGTCACCAGATCTCAAACCAATAGAGCATCTTTGGGATGTGGTGGAACGGGAGCTTCGTGCCCTGGATGTGCATCCCACAAATCTCCATCAACTGCAAGATGCTATCCTATCAATATGGGACAACGTTTCTAAAGAATGCTTTCAGCACCTCTTGAATCAATGCCATGTAGAATTAAGGCAGTTCTGCAGGCGAAGGGAGTCAAACACCATATTAGTATAGTATTCCTAATAATCCTTTAGGTGAGTGTATACACCCTTAAAAATACCGGGTTAAAAACAACCCAGTTTGGTTTTTTTTTTAACCCAGCTGCTGGGTAAATATTGGACCAACTACATGCTGGGTTAATTTAACCTAGCAGCATGGGATATTTGTTTAACCCAGCAAGATGGGTAAAATATTCAATCCAAATGCTAGGTCATATTTAACTATAATGTTGGGTTAATTCTACCTCACAAATAGGTTATTATTATTTTTATGTTTTTTGTCTATGGGTAAAACAGTTTAAACAGTTAAATTACTTTGATATACTGGTCTATTACAAAAAAACTAAGTTTTGCAAACCATACATACTGTATATGCAATAAACAACAACCTATTAAATTTACAAATCGTAGAAAAAAATATTTATTATTCAAAAACAGAAGATAAAATAATACAAAACAAGTTCAACAGCGACATCATTACGATACTATTACTGAGAAGCACTAATGCCTGAGAGCAGTGCTGGTCATTACTCCCAACATCAGGATGTAGGGGTTCGGCCTTGACACTTCAGCCTGCTGTTGGTTCCAACCTTAGAAAGAAATGAAAGAAAGTAAAAGTTTATGAGAAAATCAAGAGGGTTGGCTAGTATGCATATTTGTAAGAAGATTAGTGTTTTGTAACACCTCAGCTTTTTATTCTCAAACACTGAGATTAATAAAATTCTAATGTTAATGTGGTTGCTAACACTAGCAACCTAGCTAAATGCTAGCATCATGCTGGCACTACAGTTAACAGTTTAACTTTCATTCATCACTTTACCATCTTCATACACCCTGCAATCATTCTACAAAGAAAGCTAAAAAGCTCAAACATTTTTGCAGTTTCTTTCATACACAGGTGGGGTTCTTTGGTTTGACTAGCTATTGGCAGCCATTGTCAGATAAACTAGCATGCTATAGCACAGACCAGGCTGAAAGTTTGAGTGTAACGTTAACACGGTAACAGTAATAAATGTTACATACAGTGAACAAATTCAGTCATAAGTGAGTGAAAGTGTGTATACAGACATTCAATTCAATGTTTACATTCCTTCTTAAATGCATGAGGAGGAAGCACCCTCATCAGCAGCTCCCCCCCCCCCCCCCCCCCAAAAAAAAGACAAAGTTCACACAGCCACTGAATACACCGGTGAACTTTGGGGGAGGGGCGGTCTCGTCTGGGTTAAACAAAAAGTACCCAATTCCCTGTAAATAACCCAGAAAAATAACCCAACAGAGGCAACCCAGCGTTTTTTTAGTGTGTACTTTTTCCACAAATTGGTGAAAATTATCACAAGTTATGGAGTCACTGCATGCACCTGTGGAGGGGCATGCTCCTCAGTCTGTTCTTGCTCCTCACTCACTTATTTACAGATTAAGAGTTGTTGTTTTACAATCTGTGTACAGATGGCTTGCTGCTGTGTTTAAGTGTTTATGGGGAAACTCTGTATTGCATTCTTACAGCAGACATCATGTCCAACTGGAAGCCAGGCCGACTTTGTCATCCTTGCTGGGGGGCTGGGGGGATTAATTGTATTGTTAAATGCTGCATCATTAGAATTAAATTATGTAATCTGTGCTTTTCTGTTAACAAGGATACTTGAATGATTTGTGTGAAATTTTATTCTTTCCTGAAATTTCTTATGTTATGAAAATGTTTACTTTATAACCATCTTCAAAATGCCTTCTGATATCCATATACAGGCCACATCTTTTGTTTTCAGAAATTTCTTTTGAGTAAGTAAATTTGTAAAATAGGTTTTTAAAAAAAACCTGACAACTCACATTTTTGGTGCAACAAACTGAGTACCCAGATTCTATTTCACATGTATTTTTAAGCAGCATTGAATGTAGAAACTATACTTCAATAACTTCCAGGTCATGTGACCTTTTCCCACATAGTCTATTGTACAATGTGTGGCTACATGTTCTGCAGAGGGCACAACCTTTTTTATTTAAAATTTTCACTGTATATTTATAAGTAACTGTTTTTAGAATTATTAATTTATTTATTCCACTCACTTACAGGTCATGTGACCTGTTGGCACAAAATCTCTACTAAAGTGTGTCCTGCAAAAAGCACCGTTACGTTAGGGTACGTTATAATGGATACTATTCAGCTTTTGCAGTGTGTGGAGTGCAGGATGTTTGTACATTCTTCCTCCGTCGTTAGCGGTAACTTTATTTGTGATAGGTGTTGTGTTAGTTAGCACTCTGACAGAGAAGATATTAGCATTAGAGGAGCGCATCCAGACTTTAGAGAGGGTTAGAGAGCATGAGAGCAGTGTTATTACCGTAGCGGAAAGTCTGGGTGCCGCAGGTGGAGATAACCAGCCCCCCAACTCGTATGACGACTCGGCGGCATACTTGTTCAGCCAAAGCTAACACTAAGGCTAGCCCACCGGAGCACACCTCTTCTGCGCTTCACGTGTCCAACAGGTTTGCTTTCCTCAGTGATGCACCCGCTGAGAAACCTGAAAGAGCTCTGGTTATAGGAGACTCAATACTGAGGCTGAATTTAGCGAGGCCTTTAGGGGCGCCAGGGGCAGTGGTCAGGTGTATCTAGGGAGCCAGAGCACCAGACATAGCAGGTAATGTTAGGGCTCTAGGACAGCATAGGTTCTCTAAGATAGTTGTACATGCTGGAGATAATGAGATACGCCTTTGTCAGTCAGAGGTTAGTAAGAGTAACTTTACAGAGGTGTTTAAACTAGCGAAGGTGATGTCCGAAGAAGTAATTTGCTCTGGCCCCATCCCAATGAGACGTGGCGACATAGCTTACAGCAGGTTATGGTCGCTGAACCGCTGGATGTCCCGGTGGTGCTTGGAAAACAACGTGGGCTTCATAAACAACTGGAAGACCTTTGAGGGCAAAGCTGGCCTGTTAGGGCGGGACGGTGTCCATCCCACTCGGGAAGGTGCTGCTCTCATTTCTTGCAGTATAGCACATAGTCTCAGAAGAGGCCTAGTTAATCTGTGACAATTCAGAGCCCAGGCCAGGGAGCAGACAAACAGGCTAAACCAACTGTCTGCTAGCTGCATATAGTCACTCAGGGTTTTTCATATTGAGACTGTGTCTGTTCCCCGAGCTAAACATAAACATAAATTTAGAAAGACTCAGAAAGTCTGTTTTTAGTAATTTAATTAACATAGTTACCACAAATTCCGATCACACTGAATGTGCAGCCGGCACCTCTGATCTGAAGCTAGGACTGTTAAATATTAGATCTCTCGCATCTAAAGCAGTCATTGTTAATGAAACTATCACAGATCAGGAGTTTGATATATTCTGTTTAACAGAAACCTGGATTAAACAGGACGAGTATGTAGCTTTAAATGAAGATACAGCTACATACACCAGCCTCAGCTAACTAGTAGAGGAGGAGGAGTCGCAGTTATTTACAATGATAATCTGTCTATTGTACAAACACGGACTCAAATGTAATGCATTTGAAGTTCTCTATAGTAACATAATAAGTGTCGCTACAAATATTAAGTCTGCTCAGTTGATCCCGCTAATTATCATTTACAGACCCCCAGGGCCATACTCGGAATTTCTCTGTGAATTTGCAGATTTCCTATCAAACCTAGTCATTTCTTTAGAGAAAGCGTTAATTGCTGGAGATTTTAATATTTATTTTGAGAATCCAGGAGACTCTCTAAAAACAGCATTCTTGTCCACACTGGACTCAGTAGGAGTAAATCAGTGTGTAGTACGATCCACTCATAAAGCAGGTCACACTTTAGATTTAATATTATTCTTCAAATTAAGTATCTTAATATATTAAGAAATTTATTCACAATTCCACTGTCTGAAGTTATCTCAGATCATTATCTTGTCTAGTGTGTCATAGTAATAATGTACGCACAGCACCACGCTACTGTTAAGCGTACATTCACATCAACCACCACACAGAGCTTTATCAGTAATCTCCCAGAGTTACCAACTTTGATTGGATCGCCATCTGACTCCACAGAACTTGATCACACGAGTGAACATTTAGAGTCAACATTTCGTTATACCTTAGATAATGTAGCTCCAGTTTAAAGGAAATTGATTAGACATAAGAAACTCGCTCCCTGGTATAATGATCATACACACATGGACAAAATTGTTGGTACCCTTCGGTCAATGAAAGAAAAACTCACAATGGTCACATAAATAACTTTAATCTGACAAAAGTAATAATTTAAAAAAATTCTATGAATGTTAACCAATGAAAGTCAGACACTGCTTTTCAACCATGCTTCAACAGAATTATTTAAAAAAAATAAACTCATGGAACAGGCCTGGACAAAAATGATGGTACCCCTAGAAAATACTGAAAATAATATGACCCAAGGGACATTTTAATTCAAGGTGTGTCCACTAATTAGCATCACAGGTGTCTACAATCTTGTAATCAGTCAGTGGGCCTATATATAGGGCTCCAGGTAGTCACTGTGTTGTTTGGTGACATGGTGTGTATCACACTCAACATGGACCAGAGGAAGCGAAGGAAAGAGTTCTCTCAGAAGATTCGAAAGAAAATGATAGACAAGCATGTTAAAGGTAAAGGCTATAAGACCATTTCCAAGCAGCTAGATGTTCCTGTGACTACAGTTGCACATATTATTCAGAAATTTAAGATCCATGGAACTGTAGCCAACCTCCCTGGACGTAGTCGCAGGAGGAAAATTGATGACAAATCAAAGAGACGGATAATCCGAATGGTAACAAAAGAGCCCAGAAAGACTTCTAAAGAGATCCAAGGTGAACTTCATGCTCAAGGAACATCAGTGTCAGATCGCACCATCCGTCGTTGTTTGAGCCAAAGTGGACTACATGGGAGACGACCAAGGAGGACAACATTGTTGAAAGCAAATCATAAAAAAGCCAGACTGGAATATGCCAAACTAGCCACAAAGCTTCTGGGAGAATGTCCTATGGACAGATGAGACAAAAATTTTACTTTTTGCCAAGGAACATCAGCTCTATGTTCACAGACGGAAAAATGAAGCATATGAAGAAAAGAACACTGTCCCTACTGTGAAACATGCAGGAGGCTCTGTTATGTTCTGGGGCTGCTTTGCTGCATCTGGCACAGGGTGTCTTGAATCTGTGCAGGGTACAATGAAATCTCAAGACTATCAAGGGATTCTAGAGAGAAATGTGCTGGCCAGTGTCAGAAAGCTGGGTCTCAGTCGCAGGTCATGGGTCTTGCAACAGGACAATGACCCAAAACACACAGCTAAAAACAGCCAAGAATGGCTAAGAGGAAAACATTGGACTATTCTAAAGTGGCCTTCTATGAGCCCTGACCTCAATCCTATTGAGCATCTTTGGAAGGAGCTGAAACATGCTGTCTGGAAATGGCACCCTTCAAACCGGAAACAACTGGAGCAGCTTGCTCATGAGGAGTGGGCCAAAATACCTGCAGAGAGGTCCAGAAGTCTCATTGACAGTTACAGGAATCGTTTGATTGCAGTGATTGCCTCAAAAGGTTGTGCAACAAACTATTAAGTTAGGGGTACCATCATTTTTGTCCAGGCCTGTTCCATGAGTTCATTTTTTTAAAATAATTCTGTTGAAGCATGGTTGAAAAGCAATGCCTGACTTTCATTGGTTAACATTCATAGAATTCTTATTTATTATTACTTTTGTCAGATTAAAGTTATTTCTGTGACCATTGTGAGTTTTTCTTTCATTGACTGAAGGGTACCAACAATTTTGTCCACGTGTGTACGTGCAATTTAAAAGAGACCACTCAGAAATTAGAACGTAAATGGTGTCAAACCATTGTTAGTATTTCAAATAGCATGGAAGGAGAGCATCCTGAACTATAGAAAAGCTCTTAGTGTAGCTAGATCAACGTATCTCTCCACTCTTATAGAAAATAACAATCATAATCCTAGATTTTTATTTAACACCATAACATAAATTAACTACAAATAAGACCACTGCAGAAATCTCCACAATAACAACATACAGTAGTGAGGACTTCATGAACTTTTTTAATAATAAAATTGTAAACATTAGGCATAAAATTGAGGCTTCGAAACCAGACAATGTAATTGATGCAGAAGTTAAACTAACCATGTCAGATTGGAACCTAGAATACTTTACTCCCTTTGAAGAGAATGAACTAATTTCACTCATCTTTTCTGCAAATTCATCAACCTGTATATTAGATCCCGTACCGACACATTTTCTCAAACAGAAAGTGCCAGAAATAACAGAACCCTTGTTGAAAATAATAAATTCTTCACTTGGGTATGTTCCAAAATCTTTTAAATTAGCAGTTATTAAACCAATAATTAAGAAGTCTGACCTCGACCCAGGTCAGCTGTCCAATTACAGGCCAATATCAAACCTCCCCTTTATCTCTAAGATTCTGGAAAAGTGTTACTCAACCTCAGTGCAACTTTTGACACAATTGTTCATAGTATTCTCCTTCACAGATTAGAAATTGTAATAGGAATTAAGGGAACAGCCCTCTCCTGGCTCAGATCCTATTTGACTGATCGTCATTATTCTGCATGTTCTCTAGTGGAGTTTGGTGTCCCACAGGGTTCGGTTTTAGGCCCACTGCTTTTTTCCCTTTACATGCTTCCTTTGGGCAACATAATCCGTAAGCATGATATTAATTTTCACTGTTATGCTGACGACACACAATTATACGTCTCAACAAAACCAGATGAGAGAAACCAGCTTTCTAAATTTGAGCAATGCGTAAAGGATATAAGAGACTGGATGCTAATTAACTTCCTTCTGCTTAATCATGATAAGACAGAAGTTCTAGTCATAGGACCGCATGCAGCTAGAAGCAAGATTTTAGATCACACTGTAACTTTCGATGGCCTTTCTGTTCTATCTAGTGCAACAGTAAAAGACCTTTGTGTGATTATAGATTCTAGTCTTTCAGTGCAAGCTCATGTAGACAATATGACCAGGATAGCATTCTTTCACCTCAGACATATTGCCAAGTTAAGGAATATATTGTCACTAAACGATGCAGAAAAACTAGTTCATGCTTTTATCACCTCAAGGTTGGACTATTGTAACGCCTTACTGTCTGGTTGTTCAACTAGGTGCATTAACAAGATTCAATTAGTTCAGAATGCAGCAGTGAGTCCTCACTAGAATCAGAAGATACGAGCACATCACCCCTATCTTATCTTCACGTCATTGGCTCCCTGTGAAATTTCACATTGATTTTAAAATACTATTTTTGACATATAAAGCATTTAATGGTCTTGCGCCGCAGTATCTGAGTGAATGCTAGTGTCCTACGATCCGCCGTGCCTACTTCAATCAAAGGATGCAGGCTGCTTGTCAGTACCGTGTATTATAAAAACTACAGCAGGGGGTAGAGCTTTTTCTTACAAAGCCCCAAAGTTATGGAATAGTCTTCCAAATAGTGTTCGGGACAGTGTTTAAGTCTAGGTGTCATACACACTCGTAACACGACCGGTACTAGGACCCGGAAGTAGTACGGTCGGGTTTCCAGGAAGCATAAAAGGAGACAAAATGGTGCTTCACATTGCTCAGTCATTGAGTTCGCCCATGCCTTTGCTGATGCTAAGCCGATTATTCTGTGAGTACTCACCGATTCGGGTTGCTTCTTTGATTGAGTGTGTGTTGCTAGAACGTGGGTTTATTTGTGTAGATCCTTGCTCTTTGTGTAAGAGAGTTCATAGACTAATCGCGTGGTTATCCTGCCTATTCGGGCTGCTTCCGCGTTTGGGTTTACCATCCACGCTACACAGGCTAACTGCTAAGGCTTTTTAGTTTATCCTTCGGTTGTTTGTGACAGAATGACTGAGCCAAAAGCAATAAACCCAGCGGAGTTTGCTCGCCTCTGTGATGTGGTTGACCAACATGCCGGGGTGGCATGCCGGGTCGGCTGTTGTCACGCCCGTCGCAGCGGCTGCAGCGCCGGCCCCCTCCTCTTCTGATGTTTTCATAGCTCTACCGGATAAGTGGGATGGCACAGATGGGAAATGCAGCGTTTTTCTAACCGCATTGGATCTTGTGTTTGAGTTCAATTCCACCAGATACTCCACAGACCGACTGCGCGTTGCGCTTCTCGTCTCGTTGCTTTCCGGGCAGGCAGCTGAGTGGGCCACGGCGGTTCTCCGATCAGATTCAGACACTGCTTATTCATATGGAGAATTCACCCGTCAACTAAAGCTAACATCCTGCTACTGAGGTGGAGACCGATATGAAATTGTACCATCTGCGGCAGGGAAGGTCGTCCGTGAGTCGCTACACCGCGGATTTCCGTACTCTCGCCGTGCAGACCACCTGGGGAGACGCCGCCCTCCGGACGGCCTACTACGAGGGACTGGCTTCACGCATAAAAGATGAACTCGCCGGATGGGAGGTTCCGACCACACTGGAGGGACTGATTCAGCTCGCTCTCCAGATTGACCAGCGCCTGCTCTCCCATCTGAGACCAGCCCCCCGGACCCTGCCGCCCATCACGCCATCTTTTTCACACGCCACATCCCGACCACCAGCCTTCACCACCACTGCTATGGCACCCATCGGATCTCCACCTCCCGCCGTGGTTGACACCAGAGCCGGGGAACCCATGCAATTAGGACGCGCCTCCTTGAACGCTGCTGAGCGAGAACGACGCTTCAGGGAGGGACTTTGTGCCTATTGTGGGTCAGGAGCGCATCATAGAGCCATCTGCCCTCTTCGCCCGGGAAACGCCCAGGCCCGGTGAACCATGGAAGGTCCGGTGCCGCTGGAAACTTTATTGACTCTTCATATGCCAAAGGATTGGGGTTGGAGACTGAAGCGTTATCCCAGCCAGTTCGGATTTCATCTGTCGACGGTCGGCCCCTCTCCTCCAGCCCCATCATCGCCCAGACTCGACCCATAACCCTCATCATTGACCAACACCAGGAAACAGTCCGATTTCACCTCACCTCCATCTCCTCTCCACCCATCATCCTCGGACACCCCTGGCTTCTGCAGCATGATCCTCTCATCTCATGGTCTCAGAACCGGATCCTCCAATGGGGGCCGACCTGGCTCGAACTCTGCCTGCGGGCACCAGCTGGGACGTGCTCTAGGAAGTCCGAGAGTGGTTCTTAAGAGACTGCTCGCTCACCAGCTGTACTATAAGTTGGAGAAGTGCGCTTTTCACGAGCGCTCCACCACGTTCCTGGGTTTTGTCATCTCGTCCCAGGGTGTGGCCATGGACCCACAGAAGCTAGAAGTCGTACGTCATTGGCCCCTACCCAAGACTCTCAGACAACTTCAACGGTTTCTCGGGTTTGCGAACTTCTATCGTCGCTTTATCCGGGACTACAGTACTGTTGCAGCACCATTAACCGCTCTGACTTGGCCATCATCTCATCACTTCCAACTCAACTCTACCGCCATCTCTGCCTTCCACGAGCTCTTCCGTTGATTCACCACCGCCCCGATTCTTCTCCATCCAGATGCAAACAAACCGTTCGTTGTGGGGGTGGACGCTTCAGATGTGGGCGCCGGAGCTGTTCTCTCCCAACGAGGTCCAGACCAGAAGCTACACCCTTGTAGTTTCTTCTCCAAAAAATTTGACCCCACTCAGCAGCGATACGGGGTAGGGGGCCGCGAGCTGCTGGCCATAAAGTGGGCATTGGAGGAATGGCGACACTGGCTCCAGGGCGCCAGGGAGCCGCTTATCGTCTGGACCGACCACCAGAATCTCATCACCATCCGAAACCTCAAACAGCTAAACCCAAGGCAGGCGCGGTGGGCTCTGTTCTTTGAACATTATGATTTCCACCTATCATACCGCCCAGGGTCGAAGAACATCAAGGCTGACGCCCTCTCCCGACAGCACGAGGAAGACACCCCCCGGGCGGACCCCGCGCCTGTTCTTCCCCCCTCCAAGATCATCGCCCCACTACGCTGGGAACTGGAGACGAGGGTTCGCCAAGCACAAGCCGCAGAGAACGAACCGGCAGATGTGCCGCCTGGACGACTCTATGTCTCCAAGAACACCCGGACTGAAGTCATCCAATGGGGACATTCCACCCTTCTATCAGGGCACCCAGGCACGCAGCGCACCCTACAATTCGTGCAGCGTGCCTTCTGGTGGCCATCTATGGCCAAGGACATCGACGAGTTCGTTCAGGCGTGCCCAGTGTGTGCCAGGGCCAACACCCGGGGAACTCTGGACTTCGACTTCATCACGGACCTGCAGTCTCTCATCAGGTTACCATCCTCAGACTAATGGTCAGACGGAACGGACCAACCAACAACTGGAGCGCTACCTGAGATGCTTCGTCGCCAACCGTCAGCGCTCCTGGGCCCGCTACCTCATCTGGGCTGAACGTTCCCATAACCTCCATGTTTCCTCCGCCACCAAGTTAAGTCCCTTTGAGGTATGCCAGGGTTTCCAACCTCTGATATTGAAACATCAAGAACCGCGGCATTGGAGATGGCGCTTTGGAGTTTGGATGGAGTTTGGATGGAGTTTATTTTACCCAGTATATGGACATCGGCGCAAACGGTGTTCGTACTTACCATCGCCAGACTCTTTTGCAACTCAATAAACCGGTAAATTTAATTCAAGATGAGCTGCGTGAACCAGGCCTCCAGTCCTCGGCATTGCCTGATGCCGGTAGCCGGAGGAGGGGACATTGTAAGCGGTGCGCGAGGAAGCGGAAGCGCAGCAAGCGGGCGGGAGTCTGTGCTAGGCTAAAAACAAACCCTAGCAGGCCAGCTCTTCCGTCCATCATCTTATCAAATGTCTGCTCTCTGGACAATAAACTGGACTACATCCGACTTCAGCAGGCTACACAGCGTGAGGTGAGGGACTGCTGTGTCTTTTTCACGGAGACATGGCTCAGCGATAGAGTACTGGACTCCGCCATTCAACTAGACGGGCTAGCCTCGTTTCGCGCCGACAGAAACACAGCTCTGTGCGGTAAGACTCGTGGCGGTGGCTTGTGTGTTTACATCAACACGAAATGGTGCAAGAACTCTGTGCTAGTTTCTAGCTTTTGCTCATCGTTGCTGGAGATTGTGACTGTTAGATGTAGACCTTTTTATTTACCACGGGAATTCACCACTGTTTTCATTATCGGAGTGTACATTCCACCTAGTGCTAATGCTAAGGAAGCGCTCTGTGAACTTTATGCTAAGATCAGTAATCTGCAGAACACACACCCCGATGGACTGTTTATTGTCGCTGGAGATTTCAACCATGCAAATCTCAAGTCAGTGCTTCCTAAATTCCATCAGTATGTGGACTTTGCAACGAGAGGGGAAAACACGCTGGATCTTGTTTACACAAACATCCCTGGCGCATATCGGGCAGAGCCCCGCCCCCACCTCGGCTACTCAGACCACATCTCTGTTATGCTATTTCCAGCATACAGACCACTCGTCAGGCGTTCAAAACCGGTTCTGAAGCAGGTGAAAACCTGGCCAGCAGGAGCCATCTCTGCTCTTCAGGACTGTTTCGAGAACACTGACTGGAACATGTTTAGGGACGCTGCGACTTACGGCGACTACACTGACTTGGAGGAGTACACGTCATCAGTGACCAGCTACATCAACAAGTGCACCGATGACGTCACTGTCTCCAAGAATATCATCTCACGACCCAACCGGAAACCATGGATCACTGCGGAGGTACGTGCACTTCTGAAGACCAGAAACTCTGCCTTCAGAACGGGAGACAAGGCGGCCCTAAGAACAACAAGGGCCAAACTGCAATCCCAGGCCATCAGAGAGGCGAAGCGTGCACACGCCCAGCGAATCCACAATCACTTCAGAGACAGCGGTGACACACGGCACATGTGGCAGGGCATACAAGCCATCACCAACTACAGGACTTCATCACCTGCCTGTGACAGTGACAGCTCCCTTCCAAATGCGCTGAACAGCTTCTATGCACGGTTCGACATACAGAACGACGTGACGGCGAGGAAGACTATCCCTCCTCCGAACGACCAGGTGCTGTGTCTCACCACGGCTGCGAAGAGTCAACCCTCGTAAAGCTGCTGGACCAGACAACATCCCAGGCAGAGTACTCAGAGAATGTGCAGAACAGATGGCAGATGTTCTCACCGACATCTTCAACATCTCTCTGAGCTGCGCCGTCGTTCCCACATGCTTTAAGTCTACCACCATCGTCCCCATGCCGAAGAAGTCTTCTGTGTCCTGTCTCAATGACTACCGCCCTGTTTCACTCACACCCATCATCATGAAGTGCTTCGAGCGGCTCGTCATGAGACATATCAAGACCCTGCTGCCTCCCTCACTGGACCCCCTGCAGTTTGCGTATCATCCAAACCGTTCGACGGACGACGTCATCTCCACCACACTCCACCTGGCACTGACACACCTGGACAAGAAGGACACTTACGTCAGAATGCTGTACATAGATTTCAGTTCAGCATTCAATACAATCATCCCCCAACAACTGATCGGGAAGCTGAGCCTGTTGGGACTGAAGACCTCCCTCTGTAACTGGATCCTGGACTTCCTGACCGAAAGACCTCAGGCAGTGCGGATCGGGAACTATACCTCCAGCACCACCACACTGAGCACTGGGGCCCCCCAGGGCTTCGTGCTCAGTCCCCTGCTGTTCACACTGCTGACTCATGATTGTGTAGCGACACACGGCTCCAATCATATCATCAAGTTTGCTGATTACACGACCGTGGTGGGTCTCATCAGCAAGAACGATGAGTCGGCGTACAGAGAGGAAGTGCAGAGGCTAACGGACTGGTGTACAGACAACAACCTGTCTCTGAACGTCGATAAGACAAAAGAGATGATTGTTGACTTCAGGAGGACACCGAGCGATCACTCTCCGCTCAGCATCGACGGCTCTTCTGTGGAGATCGTCAAGAGCACAAAATTCCTGGGTGTCCACCTGGAGGAGAACCTCACCTGGTCCCTCAACACCAGCTCTCTGCATAAGAAAGCCCAACAGCGTCTTTTCTTCCTGAGAAGGCTGAGAAAGGCACAGCTTCCACCACCAATCCTCACCACCTTCTATAGAGGAACCATCGAGAGCATCCTGAGCAGCTGTATCACTGTCTGGTTTGGGAATTGTTCCATATCAGACCGCAAGTCCCTACAGCGGATAGTGAGGACAGCTGCGAAGATCATCGGGGTCTCTCTCCCCTCTATCGAAGACATCTACACCACACGCTCCATTCGCAAAGCCACCAGCATTGTGGCTGACCGGACACATCCATCACACTCACTCTTCACTCTCCTGCCATCTGGAAAAAGGTACCGAAGCATTCGGGCACTCACATCCAGCCTATGTAACAGTTTTTACCCACAAGCCATCCGTCTCCTCAACACAAAGAGACTGGACTGATAAACACACACGCGCACACCCACACACACACACACACACACACACAAATTTATTTCACTTTGCGATTTGCACACAATATTTTTGAACACAATGTAAATTGTTTACTTGCTGCTCTCTCCACTACCTCAACCGATACCTTATCACTAAAAAGGTATTTCTTAACTGTAACGTGTTACGTTGTTGTGTTGTCATGTAGCTCTTCGTTTGCACATTTGCACGTGCACTTTGTTGTCTGCTGTCTTTGTTGTCTCTTTTTTGTATAGAAATTGATAGTTTTTTAGGTGAACTTAAAAATGTAAAAATCTGCGTTGTTAAATTTATGTTGTGTTGTTAATTTATGTCGTTGCATGTATGTAGCACCTTGGTCCTGGAGGAACGTTGTTTCGTTTCACTGTGTAAGGAACTGTATATGGTTGAAATGACAATAAAAGCCTACTTGACTTGACTTGACTTGATTTGAGATCTTGTCACATGGATGTACCGTGTGTCTCTTTGGAATGCGTCCGATGTCTGGGGACGGTTTCAATCTACTAGGAAGATGGTTCTGGCCTCGACTGATGTTGACAGCTGTTTCTCTGTGGATTTGGCTACAGTCGCTCGATAGTTCAGGACTGGATTTTCCTACAAGTCTACCTGAACCTCCAATAACTACCTTGACTCCATATTAACATCAATTAACATCTGTTATAACAACTGCTATACCGAACTGCCTGCCACCTAACACACAGTATGAATGCAGATCAATTCCTGCTTTCTGTTTCACCCAGATGAGGATGGGTTTCCTGTTGAATCTGGTTCCTCTCAAGGTTTCTTCCTACTGCCATCTCAGGGAGTTTTTCCTTGCCACTGTCGCTCTCGGCTTGCTCATCAGGGACTATCTGACTCTGACCATTTGTGATTCATACACATTCAAATTTCATACAAATTTAAATAATTCTTTTGATTGTGTAAAGCTGCTTTGCGATGATGACAATTGTTAAAAGTGCTGTACAAATAAAATTGAATTCAATTGAATTTAATTTATTAATAACCAATGTTGAAATACATTTGCAAGCACTGATGAGCAGACCCAAGCACCTTGCGCAGAAATACATTGGACACAGTGGACACACCAATAACATAATGACATGATTTTAGAATGGAGGGGGATTTTATGTCAAAACCTTCAAAAAGCCCTGGATGCTGGAGAAAACCATCACACAATAATGTAACCCGATGTGATGTCTCTCAATATAATGTCACACAAAGTTATTAACCACTTTTCAGCATAGGTTTAAGGCATCATGACTGACCCCTTTGAGATGTCAAAAATCCCTCCGCAATTTTGCATCCTCTGTCTTGCGATCACATATGCCCTGTTTGGTGGCGATCGTTAAATCCTCTAGGAGGAGTATATCAAATTCCAAAATAACTGACGTCCTGTCAAGTAGAGCCTATGATACGTAATGCAAAAGTTGTTTAGCTCAGTGAGATCTAAAAGTGTATCGGGTTTTACATATATACATGCAAGTGTGCATGCGTTATGCAGCAAAATCTTGTATGATAGGAAAGCCGAAAAGACCTGAAGGCTGGAAAAAACCCTGTAATAGAGTTGATGTCATAGTGCTTGCTCTCTAAAAAATAATAATCCTTTTTAGGCTCCGTCCACACGAAGCCAGTGCGTTCCCTATCCGATCATTTTTTTTTCCTCGTTCGGCGTCGTCTCAAGAAATATCTGCGTACACACGAAACCACTGAAAACGGTGTAGTACATATATGCCAGACCAGTATGGGGCGCTGTAATTCTGCCATAGAGATACACTATACACGGAGAAGAAGACTTTGAGCATGCGCATGACATCATCGTTTCACAAAATATACGGATTGGCTGTACACACGAAACCGCAAGGGTGTCGTTTTCAGATTTATCCACTTTGGGTCCCGGTTTAAAAAAATAACAGTTTCAGTCTCTTAAAACGCCGGATCCGTGTGGACGAAACGCCAATACGATAAAAGATTTATACGTATACAGCAAAACACGTCTCCATGTGGACAGGCTCTTTAGAAGAACATGAGGCTCCTTCCCCCACTATGATATCATAGGGCTGATATTATAGTGCTTGGGCCCTAATGATGACAATCCTTAGAAGAACAAGAGGGTGCTCACACACTAAAATAATAGGGCTGATGTTCATAGTGCTTGGGACCTAATAAAAAAAAATCCTTAGAAGAACAAGAGGGCCCTTCACACACTATGATGACATAGGGCTGATGTTCATAGTGCTTGGGCCCTAATAATAATCTTTAGAAGAACAAGAGGGCCCTTTACACACTGTAGCGTAATAGGGCTGATGTCATAGTGCTTGGGCCCTAATAATTTGTGCATGGGTGTACGTACACACTGGGACACCCTGACCTAAGTTAAGCCTTTATTTGTCACATACATTACTACGCACTAAAAATCTTTCTTCGCATACGAGTGCAGGGTCAGCCATGATACAGCACCCCTGGAGCAGTTAGGGTTAAGGGCCTAGCTCAAGGGCTCAACAATGGCAACCTGGTGCAGCTGAGGCTTGATCCGCTGACCATCCAATCAGTACCTCAGTTTTGTATGCCTGCAAGTTCCATTATACAGATGAACCAGCCCTGCTTGCTACTAAAAAGTTGTGCAAGTAGTAATTGACTACATGTCACTTGCTATAGACTAAAAAGTGCGCACAGCACTATTAAAAGGTTAATCACTGCTACTGAAAAAAGAAGACAGAAAGAATATGAAAGGGCTCATGAACATGTATGTGTATACAAGGCCAGCCAACACACAGGGTGGTCCAACTGCATCCATAATAAGTTTTCCTTATTTGAAATGTTATATATAAATCTACGTTTCATTTATTTTATACTCACAATGGCTTTCATCTCAGACCCAAGATGAATGACATTGTAAATTAAAGGGTGGCTTTATGACCAATTTTAATTTAAATAAAATCATTAATATTGCAAGGAAGTTATTGAAATAAAATAATTAATATTTTAATTCAAAATGATTAATAAACATGCAAAGTGCTAGTAAGTAACAAAAAAAAAGTTTGTGCACTATGCGGGACAGGTGGTTACACATTTATTTTGTTATTTTGTGCCATAATGTCACATAACCTTGAAGCTATTGAAATAAAATTAATCCTATTTCTATTAAAATTATTAATAAATATATAAAGTCATAGGTGTTGGGGCTTTTGTTGACCGATCCCCGATCGATCTGAATGCAAGCCGGTCCGTCTGCAACAAACCTCTGGCCAGGAGAACTGGTCAAAGAACAACACATAGATGACTGCTCTTTCACAAGCTCTGGTTTTATTAATACAACACACAGTTTATATAGCAGTTAACAACCCCTCCTTATGCGAGGGCTTTATCCTCAAATAGCTATATGATAGTTAAAAATGCTGACATAGAAGGGTACAAGTATAACACAGACATGAGCTAAGCCATATTCCAGGAAATAACTCAACGCTGTTCAAAACATGTTTCTTTTTTTTATGTCATCTAAAGAAGTGGCTAATACAGAAATACACACGTTGGTCTCACAAAGGAACAAAATGTTCTTGTCTAGACAGACAGTAATCATGGCATAAGTACAGAATATACAAAAACTCTTACAATAAGATTTAATGAAAAAAATGTTGTGCCCTCTGCAGGACAGGTGGACACACATGGTAGAATAGATTTTGAGGCAATAGGTCAGATGACTTGGAAGTTATTGAAATTAGATCATTTTTTATTAAAAATATTAATAAATATCCAAAGTGATAATATTGATTCAAAAAATATTGTGCTTTTTGTAGGACAGGTGGACACATTTTGGAATAGATTTTGAGCCAATAGGTCATATGACCTGGAAGTTATTGAAATAAAATATTGAATTATTACATATTAATCATTAAGAAATATGCAAAGTGATAATATTGAATAAAACATGTTGTGCCCTCTGCAGGAAAGATGGACACACATTTTAGAATAGATGTTGAGACCAGGGGCGCAACTGCACATTTGCTGAGGGTTATGCAAGATCATGGGCTGCGCCCCCCCAATGTAATTTACATATAGCATCAGTCAATGCCCAAATCCTTATAGTGGCAAGCTGCAAAAATAACTTAGATTTTCAAATAACCTGCAGTACTCTGACAAGGAAAAGTGCGTACAGTACGTATGCTTAGACCCTGACGTGGTGCAAAGCACTTTTCCACATCAAAGGCCATTTTTAAAAATGTGACCATTGCCGTGGATTTTGCTGTATCTTCATCTTCACAACTGAGTAAACAAAATAGATGTTTCACAAACTTAGTTTCTTAATGCTACAATAACTTATTCTGCATGTTTCTTAATACTGTGTAAGTCATAAAATCCTGTATGGCTTATACCTACCTGTTTTCTTCACCTGCTCTGAACTCATTCTCTATCATTGCTTCATTGTCATCCTCATCTTCATGGCTGAGTAAATTAACCAGATATTTCACTAAATATATACCATAAATCATCAATCCCAAATTTTTGTTTTTGATATTGTTTAAAGTGGTCATGACAAGATAAATTAAATTTTACTAGATTGTTTGACAAATAAGAGGTCACTGCACTATAAAAAACATTTTGTAAATGGAGCAGATATTCACACTATTTATACTTTAATTCTGCAGTACTCCAATCTGCTATATTTCTTGGGCCATTCCTACCTGTTCTCTTCACCTGCTTTGTCATTTGTCAACAGTGATGTAATTTCATTAGCACTGTTATTACAACAGAAACACAAAAAAGCTCATGCATTAATACATTTAATCTGCATAATTTTTAGAAACTTTGTGGTTTTTCAAGCTGTTTTTGAGAATCCTGTTTATAAAAAGCTTTCCAGAAGAAAAAAGAATTGTGCATTTATTGCACCCCTGAACTGAACATAACGAATTGAGAGGATAAGGCAAGAGCCCAATAACTTGGTTGTGCTTGGTGGTGAGAACATTAGTTAACATTTTTAACAATAAGTTAAAAATCTTTAAACCAAACGCCTATTTTTTCAGGAATAATGATTTGATATTAACGGACGGTCACTATGCCCAGCCTCGCTGACAATAACGTTAAATGTTGATGAACTTAAAGTCTTACAGTAATACAAAATGATAGGTCAAGCTTACCAATATCTTTTTATCCACTTTGACATTGCTGTCCTTATTTTAAGACACTGTTTTTCATTTTCTTTTTCTGTTCTGCGCGCGAGAAAAGTCCCCCCTTCTGTCCATTTTGCATACGTGATTGTCTGGCAACTATAGGGGGTTGGGACTCAATTTATATAGCATTTTAATATATATACATTAATATTTTACTCGTTTAAAATATTTTAAAAGCTTTATTAAAGACAATTTTCAAAGATTTTTTTTCTCACAATGGCGCCCCCCTCCGTGTGGCGCCCCCATGCACTGCATATACTGCATACCCCATTTTTGCGCCCCTGGTTGAGACAATAGGTCACATGACCTGGAAGTTCTTGAAATAAAATATAGAGTAATTACATATTAATCATTAAGAAATAGGCAAAGTGATACTATTGATTAAAAAAGGCAATATGCAAAGTCATCACACCACCATGCATCACATTGACACCAACAGTAACAACATTCATTTATTTATTTCAAATATGAATATTTATAATATTAATATTATCTGTATTTTAGTAAGACAATAATTTGCAGACGGTCCCTAACTCGCGCAGTAGACGAGGTGCCGGGCTCTGTTAGTGAATCTCCGCCACAAATCGGTATCTGGATGCCGGAGCACGAATATCCAACGTCCGTCTTCAACCGCGGTGAAGTTGGTTTTATATTGGACATTCGACACACATTCAAGATTATCCCTTCAATATCTTGAGAAATAAACACACAAAAATGACAAATCGCATATTTTCTTAATCTGGAGTGGACAGAGAAGCTACTACAAATAAATATACTTTTAGATCTTCTCCTGTTACAGCCTGCTGGAGCTAAATCTTTCAGAAACACTGCTTACCGGTGTTATGCGCTAAAATGCCCCCCCTGCCACACATTGCCCCCCCCCCCCCCCCCCCGCCCTACATAATCTCTATCAAATATTATATTACAACATAAATGTATAGGTTTATGATTTAGAAATTACAAATTAGACCAAATAGATTTAATTATAAAATAAGCATTATAAAAAATTACATGTTGCATAGGGGAAAAAATATAAATTATATATATATTTTTTATATACAAGATGTATTTTTGATATTGCTTAATCATAAATAAAATAATAAAAAATCATTTCGTTTAATTTTTCATCATAAATATTTATTTAGTGCAAGCATTTTTGTATTACATGACAAATCCCCGTAAAATAAATGTGCCACAAAATAAACATTATATGGGAATTATGGTCTCGACACCTGTCACGTGCCTAGGGTTAATTATAATAGTTATATCATATTTGATAACAATAAACCTATAAATTTATATTGTAATATAATATTTGATAGAGATTATGTAGGGGGGAATCTGTGGCAGGGGGGCATTTTAGCGCATAACAAGGGTCTTTTTTAATTATTAAAAAAATTATAATAATAATTGTAAAGGTATGTATGAAAATGAATTCACTTTGGTACAGACTGAGTTGCAAAAAATGACAAATCAACAAAATTCTGTAACTTTTTTGCTATTGAAATTTCACATGTAAAACCAACTGGACTATAATCCATGCTATTAATTTTTGCAACTCAGTCTGTACCAAACTGCATTCATTTTCATACATACCTTTACAATTATTATTATTATTTGAATAAATAAAAAAGACCCTGACTCTCATTTAACAAATTATCTGTTTTATTAGCACAAGAATTGTTTGTCATCATTTGTTTTTGAATGTACATTAATATCATTATTAATCAATTAAACAAACAAATAAACAAATAATCCATACTGCAGCCTAACAGTGTAATATGTTGGATGTCATGTGAGGTCTTTCTCTGTAATCTTGTCTATTCTTCCTTAAACAAACGGTTGGGTCTTGGTCATGCACTTTTTAGACGGTCCCTTAGTGACTCCCTCTCTATAAAGCGTCGGTAAGCGGCGTTTCTGAAAGATTTAGCTCCAGCAGGCTGTAACAGGAGAAGATCTAAAAATATGTTTATTTGTAGTAGCTTCTCTGTCCACTCCAGATTAAGAAAATATGCGATTTGTCATTTTTGGGTGTTTATTTCTCAAGATATTGAAGGGATAATCTTGAATGTGTGGCGAATGTCCAATATAAAACCAACTTCACCGCGGTCCAACACCACCGAGCCAACTTCACCGCGGTGTGTTAGTGTGTGTGTGTGTGTGTAGAATGTGTGTAGTGCATACACGCAGACTACATATCCATAATACATCCTGTACCCCCACACACTAAACTAACACACACTACACACACGTGCTCAAAAGGCAGATGGTTTGTTCAATTACTTGTTCGAAATGTATCATTTGGTTCGGTTATGGCGTGTTGGTTGCATAGAAGCTAACGGACTTTTTCGTTTTCCGCTTTTCAAAAAATAAATAAAAAAAGATTACGCCGCGCCCTTAAAACTGGCGCAGAATAACTGCGGCGTACTTCCGAGAATAACGGAAGATTAGGTTGCCGTAGAGTCATACCGTTGTGTTACAGTCTAAAAATCCGAATATATTTTACCAAATGTTAGTTGTGAGCCTGCAGGTTAATTGTGAGTATACGATTAATCTTTTACCTTTTGTTCTTAACAACAGTGGGAAAACAGAAAACCTTTAACGCTGAGAGAACGTTGGCTCAAAGAACAAAACCGAAAGTGCTCCAGAGTTACTGTCGAGGTTTAACGGTTACTGCAGGTCTAAAGGTGCCTGAAAAATAATTGATGTCTAAATAATTAGGATAACAGTTGAAAGAAAAACTAATTTATTATTATTAGTCTGAAAACGCATGATCAAGTATCGTGTGTGTGTGTGTGTGTGTGTGTGTTTTTTTTTTTTTTAAACTGGTGCTTAAGAACATGTCCGTGTCTCTTGTATGATGAAAGTCCTTAGGCAGAAATGTATTTGATTTACTCTTTATTTACTCGGGTGTATTCAAAAAGGTTTAAAGTCTAGGTCAGGTGAATAGTTCAGGTTATTAGCCAATGTGTGAAGCCACTGGGTACCAGACTTGCATTTCTGTCAGGGACATGCACATGGCATCCTGGGCAAACTCATCTTCAGCACCCTGGCAAAAAATAAATATAAAAATATTATTATTGTTATAATAATTACACTTTAAAGGAGCATTCTGCTTTACCTTTGCTATAGTATTTTATTCGACTATTTTGTACAATACATACATAATTTGAATATTAATAACTACAGAAATCCTTACAAAAATATGCCTAAGACTACAGGGTGAAACCTATCCCAGGGGACTCGGGGCTCTCGGCAGGGCACTGGACAGGGTAAAAGTCAAACAGCTCATGTAACCACATGGTCACACACTATGAGCAATTTGGAAATGCCATTTAGCCTACTAGGCATGTTTTTGGTATGTGGTCCCCGTAGCAAACCAACTAACATAACACACATCATGCACTTAAATCAAACTTACTGAGTAATGCTAGTCACAGACACATAAAAGCTGTACAAATATCAGCTTAATTTACTCTATAACATTGGAAATTCCCCTGAATTATCTCAGGACCTGAATACAAGAAACAGAACACCTTTGTCATTTCAAAGGAAGGTAACCAAATGACTAATGCACTAATTAGGATGTAATGATTTTGCTGCCAGCTTTTTTAATGACCCAAACATGTAAATGGCATGGAGCGAGGTCAGGATTGTATGGGGATGTGGCAATAACCCTCAGTTCCTGTAATGTGCAAGGGGAATGATTGTGTGTACAGTTCCCACATACAGATGTCTCTTTTGCATTTTTACAGGTTACGCATTAAATTTCAAGTGTCAGATGTTTTACTCACTGAATGTACATGGAAACGAATGCAGTGGGATCCGAGCAACCTCGGTCATGGACATACAGTACGGCCATCTTTAAAGGTTTGCACTATTACAATTTTTAGCTGCAGGAAAGAGTCTCATCACTGCACTGTCCTTGAAGTCTTCTGTAAATGTCATTTGGATTTATAGTTATATTCACAGAACTGAGGCCGGCTCGACGCAGGGGCAAGAGGGGGCCCCCTCAAATAAATGTCTTGCCCCCTCAAATAAAAATTTTGAAATTCACAAAATGAACATATTGCAAGTTGATAAAATGATCTGCGGTAGCGGAAAAATCAGACGAAAAAGGGACACTAAACAATACGGTATTAGATTTCCCTCATGTCTCTGTCCCTCCGCTGTGTGTATTCATTCACTGGCTGCAGCGCACACACACACACGCACACACTGTCCGTATGCAAATGAGTCAAGACGTAGCCTAACGTAGTGTCGTGTCGGATTTCAGCAAAACAATTAAAAAAAAAAGAAATATATATATAAAAAAAACATAATATGATCTGTTCTATAGCTCATCTGCCGTAACTTAGTTTTTTATTATTCATAAGACAACCTTTCAGTTTTGTAAATATTCTAGTTATAGTGTGTTAAGTCTTACTTTAGGTTAAATGTTTTTGAGAATTAGACCATCCAGCTAAGATAAATGTTATGTCGTTGATTGATAAAAATCTGGATTAAGGATATTTTATTTTGTTTTATTTTTTTAATTTTAATTTTTCAGTTTCCCCCCTGAGGGATTGCCACCTTATCGTGGTCAGGGGGTTTGCGTGCCTCAGTGACCTGAAGAGCTATGCCAGCAGGAGCTTAGGCTTCGAGTGGGACACCCAAGTTGGACAGGTCTGAAGGTCGAGGCCTGACAAAGTGCAATCCACTTCTCCAGGCTTTGGACGCAGCGAACAACACAATTCAGCAAGGACAATACTGTTACTATAAGCAAAGGGAAAAAAACAGTGCTCGAACATGATGTGTACACATGATGCCCCCTTCACATTTCTGACTGCCCCCCAAAATATGACTGTCTAGAACCGGCCCTGCACAGAACACAAGACATTTCCTGGTTTTGAGGCTGCTCAGCCGACAAGGGCAAGTGGGCCCTACCCTGTGCATGTGCATGACCACGGAACTGAAACGTCATTGGGGATATTGTTAGTTTTAGCTGTGCTAATGGAGGACATTTTGGCTACGTAAAGGAGGTGAGTAGTGTTTTATTTTAAACACAGACTAATTGTGATAACACTTTTTAAAAAATCTGATATCAAGTTATTTTAAGACTAGTATCCCATTATACATACCCATCATCTTTTTTTTCATTATTGTACTTTCTAACACTATTACAATGCAGTTATTATAAAATCTATAAAGCATGTATTAATGTAGAATGTTTGTAATAATAACAGTTTTGTTCTAATTTACAGGGGGCAAATTGGATTATGTCTTAAAATGGCAAAAGAGAAGATAAATCTGTTTATTTTTCTTATAATTATTGCTATTCTACCTATTATCTGGATTTTATGGAAGCATATTTTGTGGAACCCTTTAGTTAATATCCCTGGAAAACCACATGACACCACGTCATCTGTCACCATTAGAATGGAAACACGCAACAAATCCGTATCCATGAAGTCCATAATCCCCATTAAAAGCTCAAACCATTTTGCGGTGTCTGCATTCATCGATCACAGGATCAAGAAAGCTATTCGAGTTATCAGCATAATCAAAAGAGGCAGTGAGCAGCCACTTTATTGTCTCTACTGCAACAATGGCAAAGAGTGTAGTTTTACTAAGGCTGAAATTGAGATACACTCAGATCATTTTGGTTTCCCATTTGGTGCCTCAGATGTATTGTGCCAGGGCCATCACACCCAATATGCGACACACGTCGCCATTACAGCGAATGCAGCAGATGAAGTTTCGGACATTAATAACCTTGACTTTCTCCCAATAAAGAACAGAGTTAATAATGAATCATTCAAGTACAACTTTACCGTCTGCATCTCAACCCTATTTGGAGAATACAATAATGTTCTGCAGTTTGCTCAAAGCATGGAGATGTACAAGCTTCTTGGTGTACAACGCGTCATAATCTACAACACCAGCAGTGGCTCTGACTTAAACAAACTTTTACAGCATTATGAGAAAGAAGGAATTCTAGAGATTGTACCATGGCCTATTGACCAGTTCCTTAATCCATCTGCAGGATGGAATATCAAATTGAATCCAGGGGATCTTCATTACTATGGCCAGTTGGTAACTCTCAATGAGTGCATTTATAGACAGATGTATCAATCCAAATATGTTCTCTTAAATGACATTGATGAGATCATCATGCCCTATAAGTATGCTAACCTTCCATTGCTGATGGAGGCTCTGCAAAAGGAGCACAATTCTGTGACTGTATTTCTCATAGAGAACCACATTTTCCCCAAGACACAGTTTGAAGACCATGGCAAGTTTCATCTGCCAGAATGGAAGAATATTTCTGGTATTAATATTTTGGAACATATTTACAGAGAACCAGACAGAAAGAACATTTACAACCCCACAAAGATGATCGTCAACCCCAGGACCATGATGCAAACTTCAGTGCATTCAAGTCTGAAACACATCGGAGACGCCTACCGGGTTCCTTTCGATGTGTGTCGGATCATTCATGTGAGAACACCATTACAGGGGAGTCTTACCAAGGAACAGTTATTTGTTGATACAAGAGTGTGGGACTTTCAACAAGAACTAATATCAAATGTAAGCAATTCCCTGGAATTATCAGGATTGTTGATACTGTAAATCAGTAGTGATAAGTTTGTTGCTGCTGCTGTTGTTAATTTCTTCAGTTTGTTCCCTTTTTTTAGACCTAAAAAAAAACTTACAAGGGAATGAATTTGTTGAATTTCAATTGTGTTGAACACAAATGGTAAGAACAATTTTACATGGTTGGCATACTAGTTTTTATGAGATTTGGTTTCACATTTGGTTTCTCCGTTTTGGGCATTACAGTCCGAGGTGTTATAAATGGTCCTGATTAGGTTCATTATCTCTGATCTGGATTTTTTGTTTGCAGTATTATTATATATATATTTTTTGGTCTTGCATTTGTTGTTATTGTTTCTGTCTGGTCACTCTTTGCTTTATGTTAATGCTTGTTTCTCTGATGCTCTCCTGTTTGGTTTTTATTTTTATTTTTGTTTTTTGTTTTTGTATTTTCTACCTAATTTAGTCGTGTCCAATTCCTCCCCGTCACTAGGGGGCTCCCACATTAAGGCTACTACTACCACTCAGCCGGGACGGCCGAAGACTATCACGTGTTTCCTCCGACCCACGTGACGCAAGCCGGACGCATCTTTTCGAACTGCTCACTAACACACACCTAACACACTCGGAGGACAGCGCTATCCGCTCCTTCCGCTTGCGTGAGCTCACAGACGCCCCTGATTGGCTGTAGAGCCGTGATTAATGTGGGAGCACTGAGTACCTCTCATCCCTCCCCTCTGAGAGAAATCGGCCAATCAGCTCCCTCTAGACCTCTGGCTGCAAGAGGTTACAGCATCACCCGGGAATCGAACTAGCGATCTCCAGATGATAGGGCGAGCGCTTTTACCACTGCGCCACTCGGAGGCCAAGGTTTCTATTTGTTTACGTTATCACAAAATAAACATCATCATCTGCACTTATGCCATGCCTGCAACTCCCTATTCTTGACAGGTCATGCTGTGTGTAATAGAACACATTCATAGTTACATCAAGTTTTAGCCCCAAGTTACAAAAACCATCCAGTCATACATCTAGGAACCTCTGTAGTCCAACTCTACCTACAGTACTGTATGTGTCACATGATTCTGTATCATACTGTATTACAGTATGTAACTGTACCACACAAAAATGGGTAGGGCTGTGAAGTATATCTAAAGGAATACCATTGTGATGTTACAGTACTGTGTACAGTTTGAAGTTACAGTATGTGAAATGACATCTTGTGGTGGCATTTTCGAAAGAATGGAAGGTCAAGGTGGAAGGGAGCGGCTCTTCACTTTACAACAAGAGCTTGCCTTTACTGAAATGGTGCGAGAAAATAATGCAATCCGACTTTATGAGTTGCAACAATGCGTAATTGCAGATGGAAATGTATTCAGCATTATCAACAGGGTCAGCATTTCTACAATCAGTCCCCTTATAGCCCCTATCTAAATGCAAGTATATGATCGGCAACCATACGTCCGCATGACTCTTCTGCAAGCAATGGAAGAGGCATGCAGAGACATTGAAGTGGGATTGATTCAAGGGTGGACTCGGCACACAAGGCGATATTTCCCCCCATGCCTGGCCCATGAGGACATCGCCTGTGATGTCGACGATGTCTTGTGGCCAGACCCAAATAAAAGGTGGGATCCATAATCCACCCCCACCTCCACCCCACATGACACTGATTTGGGTTTTTTTTGGTTACTTTTTGTTGCTAAATTTCTGCATAACTGTCTGTTTATGGTAAAAATTATTGTTTGAATACTGAAGAAATTACTTTTGGCTTTTACAGAAGAGCAAAATACAAAAAAAAAAAATTAACACAAAGACTGGAGTGTTTTATATACAGCCCATCTGTGTGTTGCGGGTGATATGAAAGGGAAATTCAAAGGCCGCTTGTGTGTATGGTTTTGTTGCAAGTATTTCATTTATAGAATGGAGTATTAAGTTTTGATTGCAGTTTTTCATTTTGACAAAGATGTGAGTTGTTAATCTCCAAGTGTCTATGTCTGATTGGCTTGTGTGCAGAGTTTTGACATGGTGGGCCAAATTCTGCAATAAGTGTGAAAGCAATAGGCAAAAACTATAAAACATTATCACGGCTGACCATATATCCCTCCGCAATTTTGCATCCACAATGTCTTTAGATCACATCGGCCCGGTTTGGTGACGATCGTATAAATTCCCTAGGAGGAGTATATCAAAATCCATCTGGTGCGTTTTATCAAACGACCCAAAATAACCAGCCTCCTGTTGAGTTAAGCCCAGGGCATGCAGCTCAAAAGTTGTTCAGTTCAATGAGCTCTAAATGTGTACCGAGTTTCGTGTGCCTACATGAAAGTTATTATTTAATGTTAATTTGGTTGCTTGTTGAATTGAGTTGTGGGATTTCACTTGGTGACTAATCAGATGAATATCTGTCCTCCATGTGTGAAAACAGGACAGAAGGATCTCCAAGAATAAGGGTGGCATCCTGTGACTTCTTGAATCAATAAAATGGTCTTCTCTATAGTCTATGTACTGTATAATGTACACTAGGTTTAATATAACCAGTGATCGTATCTGTATTAAATATTCTTTTATATTCCTGATAAGATTCTGTCAGTGATAGAATAGAAAAAGAAAAGAAAATCACGGTGAGTAAAATCAGAAGGCTCTTGCTTTTCAAGTGTATTGATTTTCTGTGTGGATCTGCTCGAAGCACGTGCTCAGTTACATCTCCTTCCTGAACACATGCTGGAGTCAGATCTCATGCTGGTGTGGGTGAGAGGTGCTGTGTTTTCTCTTCACGGTTAGAGACACTGCTGTAAAACAATAACACATTCAATGTAAAACGGTAGTTAGGTAACTTCAGTCATAGATACTGTTTGTGTGTGTGTGTGTGTGTGTGTGTGTGTGTGTGTGTGTGTGTGTGTGTGTGAGTGGTAGACCATTATGTGGCATGTGTACTTTCACCATTGCACAGTGCCCATCTCTATTACCTTCTTGCTCCTTCACTTGTTAATCTCTTTGACAGCTCTCTCCTCAGGGTAAGCCGTACCTGACCACTCATACCTGTCAATCATAATACCCACACTCCCTACCCATAATGCCAAGCATTCCTGACCCTCTCCTGTAGAAAGCCAAAAGGTTTGTCAGACGAGGTGTGCTTCATCTCTCTCTCTTTTTTCTTTTTTCTTTTTTTTCTTTTGTCACACACATGGCAGAGTTTAAATCAAAATCCAATATTCCTTATAAAACCTGTCTGAAATGTGCGAAATGTAAACAATAAACCGGTCATTTATTAGTCGAGAGTAGGTTAAGAGTATTAAGGATAAGAGTTTTACACAGCAAATCACACAGCTTGTCATCTTACTGTGAAATGCGTTTGATGCAAAAATCATAAAACAAACATTTAAAACAAAACGTGTTTAAAAAAATATGCCTAAATTTCAGCACTGTAACTGTGCAATGAGATAACTAAATGTAAAACTATTTGGATGTTTTATTCATTTAATATATTCTCAACTTTGTATCCCTTAATCTGTCTACGATTCATCGTCCATTCATTAATCTGTTCATTACTATATTAATTATTTTTAAAAATTATTTATTACTTAAATATCTAATTATGTATTAAATAATTATTACTTAATTTACTAATTCGATCAAACGATAGCGTGATTGTTTGAAATGCATTTAGTAGATGATGGGCTCCCACTAGTGGACACTCACACACATACAGCGCTTACTGGAAAAAGGGCTTTTATTGAAAGGCTCCCCCTAGCGGACACTCACACACATGCAGCGCTTAAATAAAAATAGCGCTTACTGAAAGTATCCCCCTAGCGGACACTCACACAAATGCAGCGCTTATTGGAAAAAGCGCTTACTGAAAGGCTCCCCCTAGCGGACAGCCACACATATGCAGCGCTTAATGGAAAAACCAGAAAAAAAAAAAAAAAACATAAAATGTGCAGGACAGAGGGCATAAGAGCCTGTGCTCTAGACAGGCATGACCTTTATTATGAATCATGCCTCCCTCAAATAATTGCTCCTAATCAGCTCACTTCAAAGAAGTCCATAATAATGAATATTAATACTGCTTCAATCATTCTTTATTGGACCTGTCTATACACTTGTCAATTTAATTAAGATTTCTTTTAAAGACTAATATTGGATCTAAAAACAAACACAATATTAATTGAACCCTTAAACTTATAAAGGACCAATGTAATTTACAATATAAGGTCATTCTGGTCATGTCATTTTTTTTTTTTTGACCTTGCGAGATCCACTGACTTTAAGGTTTAAATGTAAGATAGTTGATGGGAAAGGCTTCATATGTCATTCACTCATATTTAGCCTGCTGATGATTCTCCTCAAGGGGGCGCCATAACACTTAGGTGAGCTTCATGTGAAGAATGCAACTGGAATATACTCACACTAATAGGATACAGTGGTACATTTTGTGAGGATGATGGAGTGGAACTGTGGTGCTGCAGATATTCACATCATCTGTGTCCTCGTTTAGGTGAATGGTACGGCTCTGATGCTCATATGGCTCTGGCATTTCAGAGGTGATGAGGTCTAGCACACTAATGGAGAATGTGCTCTGGCCTTTATTTCTTTCCTAGCATAACTGCATTTTAAAGCATAACACAGTGTCTGCGGAAGCCCAAAATGAGGATGCTCTCTGGCCTCAAAGGTGATTAAGCTGTGCATTTATGACTCCAGAAATCAGTTTCGGATTCACACAGGTTCTGCCGTGGGCTACAAAAAGCAATTTTAACACAAAATCTCAGTGGAAGACAAGAAACCAACAACCATGTCAAGCTGCTAGTGAACCACAGACTCCTGAAGGTATCCAGAGTTTAAATGTATAACATATCTTTCAACTGCATGTAAGTTGCATATGTGAAGAAGTTCATAATGGAGAATGTTTAAAATGCAATATAATACATATACACCAATCAGTCATAACATTACGACCACCTGCCTAATACTGATTAGATCCCCCTTCTGCTAACAAAACAGCAAATCAGCAAATCACTGTGTGGTGCACCTTTCTATCACAACCTTTTCAGCATTTTGAGTTACAGTAGCTGTTTTATTGGATTGTATTACATGGGCCAGCCTTCACTCCCCACGTGCATCAGTGAGCCTTGGCTGGTTCCATGACCATCTGGCTGGTTCATCGGTTTTCCTTATTTGGAAAACTTCTGGAAGGTTCTGACCACTGCAGGCCAAGACATCCTGGTCAATAGCAGCAGTTTTGGAATTGCTCTGACCCAGTTGTGTAGCCATCATAATTTTGTCAAAATTGACCAAATCCTTACACTTGTCCATTTTTTTTTTTTAAAGAAAACCAGTAAACTAGTGACAGGGTAATGAACAGCCAAGGCTCATGTGCATGGATATAAGTACTACTGTAGCTCAAATTGCTGAAAAGGTGAATGATGTTCCCATGGAAAGGTGTCAAAACACACAGCGCATCACTGGTATGGTTGCAGAAGGTGGGGCCACCTCAATATTAGGCAGGTTGTCATAATGTTATGAAAGATCAGTGTATTATGACAATAATGCAGAATGTATGCACAATGCTGCATAACTGTAGCATTTTTATAGTTACCCTGGATCCTATGATTCGGCATGCTGATTGCTCAGAAGGCGTTGATTCGTTTTCGAAGACAGCAGGCCTGCTGGTGGTGCAACTGCAAGTCACTGATTTATATTAATGCACTCAGTCTACTATACCATTATTGTTATAGTAACAGCTCAAACACTGGAACTCATATTGTTAAACACACAGAGCAAAGGAGCCCAAACCAGGGGTCAGGGACACAAGGACAAACTCATATTTTAACTCATAGGTTAATTGTATATAGTCATTATAGTCTTTATATGTATAAAAAAAATCTATATATAAATCTAAAATAAATAAATAAATAAATAAATAAATTCCTTTATGTAATAGTTATGAGACTGATTTGGTAAAACTAGGCATATAATAGAAAATCTACCATGCAAGCAAGGCATTATAATAAACATTAAAACATTAAAATAAAAAACAAAAAACACAATATTTGTATATTATGTTATTTACTTATTTACCATTATGAGACCCTAAGGGTGCCTGTCTGTTTAAAAGGCGTGGCCTATCCAAGGAGCGCCCGAGCCCCGCGCGCGCGCGCTCCTGTTCTATCTGTTCAGAATATCCGGGAGTCGCGAGCGCAGCTGGGCTCGAGCCACTGGAACCATGGCAACCGCGGCAGGTGAGGAGGAAACCATCGCGTCGTAAATCAGCGGGACTTTCTGTCCTTCACACACTGCGAAAGAAAAAGTGTACGGGTTCTGTACGGTTTTTTTTTCTTTTTCTAAGTTTAATTGCAGTTAATTAATTGGCGTGATGTCATTTCAACGGGTTTCCGCGACTGCAGAAGCTGAGACGCGTCAGAGGCTGCTCCGCAACGTCAAGAAGGAGGTGAGTGAGAATTCAAATGTATATCCGTAAACAAATAAATAAATAAATACATGTATACATACATACTGTACATCCAGGGCCGCGTTGCAAACCGGTCACTATAGAGGTGTCCTACACAGGCTGTGGAACAGGACAGATTTACACCTTCTGTAGTGCACTCAGTGTCCAATAGGGAGGTGCAAATATATATACATCCCAAATGGGTCCTATCGGCTACACACACACACACACACAATCAGAATGAATTTTACCTCTACAATGTCACACGTGCTACATCTAATTTATAACCATCGTCTAATCTGATCCATTCCTGCTCCTGATTTAATAAACCCACAGCTTACATCAGTGCTCACTGTACATCTTGTTTGCTTGAACCAAATGTATAATGTCTGATCTACTATAAAATATTAGTAAAATAGTTATTAGTGCCTGGGCTGATCTTTACTAACTTGATATAATGTGTAATCCGTTGAAACCAAGCAAGGTTATGCATGGTCTGATCAATACTGTACATAATCAATAAATAGTCTAATCAATACCATAACTATTCATTAGCTGGTCTTTTTTTTTTTTAGTAATTTCCATAAAACCACTTAGCCTAAAATCCATAACTAACCTAATCTAATCAATAGGCCGTCTAATCTCAATATTTGGGATGATCAATATAGTCATCTGTATTGTTTATAGTCTGTTGACACAAAGCATATACTATTCATCTGTTACTCCTACTCTGATCATCCCTTTAATCTAATCTAATCTAATCTAATCTTAAATAAACAGTTACTGGTATATTTACAATGACTAGTATTATCAATGCTGGATCTACTCATTTGTTAGTGTCAGTGCTCTATTGAATATATATAATATTTACAGTTGATATTTTAATCAGTTATTACCCTAAACTGATAAATCTAATCTAATCAGTGGCTAGTCAGTCACTGGTTCATCCAATGTCACGTCCTAGTATAAGCAATACTGGATATGATTAGTTATCATTCTAATACATACTGTATGTGATCCACTTAATACACCTTGTGATCTGTGCTTACCCTAAACTGAAAATCTATGTAATCTAATCTAATCCGAGTTAACCAAATTAATATCTGGTCTAATCTCAATGCCCGGTGTAATCACTGGTTCCAATCACTTGGTAATTTGTTTAGTTTACAGTTTTGTTTACTAAGGTATTCTAATCCTCCCTTACCCTAAACTAATACTCAGTCTAATCAAATCAGCAGGTCTAAACTCAATGAGAGTCATCAGCATAAATCTAAACTTATCAATAACTGGTCTAATTTCAATGCATGGTCTAATCAGTCATTATGCAATATTATTAGCTGCTTTACTGATTTTTTTTTCAGCAGCATGAACCCTACACATACTTTATGGATGCTTTACTTGATATACGTTTTTAATAATATGTCCCCTAAACTGTTCATCTAATCCAAACTAATCTAATGTAATCCAATGTAATCTAATCTAATCTAATCTAATCTAATCTAATCTAATGATGGTCTAATCTCAATGTGTGGTATAATCAACCATTTGCATTACCGAATACATTGTTCATTCTCAGCATCTCTTACCTTAAATTGATCACTTAATCAAACCGAATCTAATCTAACCGAATCTTGTCTAAACTTAATTCAAAGTATAATAAATTGTTTGTTTAATTTATTGTTCGTTTAATAGTTTCTAGACCTAATTAATAATAGTATACTTCACGACACCTCACTATCACATCCAATCACCAAAAACCGGTCCGATCATTAGAGAGGTAATACTTGCCTGCATGTTAATATCTGATTAATGCTTCTTGTACTTTGTTACTAATTAATTAGTAATTATGTCTTACTGTTAATGATGACAATAGATGCAGACCCCGCCTTTATTATGAATTTATTCAAATCAGGTCTCAAAGGCTTCTTGTGACTCATCTTCTTCTTCTCTCTTTATGAGTGTGTGTGTGTGTGTGTGTGTCTGGGGTAAATATATTCCATATTGACTGGTTCATTGTTTATATCTAAAGCACAGTATAAACAGATGGAGTGTGAAGAGCTCTGTAGCTTATTTACTTATCTTTTTTCTCTGTCTCATTTTCTCATCCCTTTCCTTCTCCAAACACTATGAGACAGCAGGCTTTAAACATGGAGAAAAAAAAAAAACTAAATCTCCAGCATGCACTTCAGTCGTTAGTTGTTTGAGTGACTGAAACAGCCAGGTGTGAGCAGAGCTCCGTCTCAGCGTGTATCAGAATGGAGCAGTTAGTTACCCAAGCACGTCTCGCCAAGCTGGATTGGTTGCTTCACGAATGATGAAGAGCTTACAGCAGCATAATCACACACACACACACACACACACACACACACACACACACACACACACACACACACACACACACACGGCTTTACTGTTACAAAGCACTGGCACTGGAGACTCCTTCCCATCGTGCAAGTCCTGGTGGTTGAGCCGTTACTATAGAAACAGTAGCGCGTTAGAACGAATGCATCGAGATAAACCTGTGTAAACCTGTGTAGACCAATCAGAATCCAGTATTCCACAGCGCTGTGGTGCAGCCAAGTACAGACTGGGGATGAGGTCAGATGATTAGATCCGTATGAAAAGGAATACCACATTACAAAACACTGGTGTGTGTGTGTTACCCTTCATTATGTGGTTCCTGGTGTGTGAGAGGGTGTAAGAAAGCGCAGATGCACACGCTTCTTTGCTTGATTTAAATGAACATGGTGTAAATGGTGTAATTACTCACACTCCGCCTGATATTTATCTGCTGCCACCTTTCTTTAACTCAGCTGCAAGCTCTCTGTCTCTCTCTTTCTCACTCTCTTTCTCTCTCACTCTGTTTCTCTCTCTCTCTCTCTCTCTCTCTGTCTCTCTCTTTCTCTCTCTCTCTCGCTCTCTCTCTCTGATTATTGATTTATTCCCTGGTGGCTTGAAGCGGTGGCCCGCGCTGATTGTGGTAATTTATTCTCTTTCACTCTTTCTGCTTTTCTTTGTCTCTCTCTGTCTCTGCTTCAGTGTCTCTCTTTCTTTCAGTCTTTCTTTTGGCTCATGTGCCTCAACTTATGTCTTTGTCTTTTTCTGTTTCTGTCTTTCTCTCTCTATGGTTTTATTTCTCTCCATCATTTCCTCTCTCTTTTCAGTGAGCTCTTTGTGTTTCTTTGCGGTCTGGTCCGCCGCTGAAGGTCAGTCCTGGCCGGGCGCTGACCCTGTACAGAGCGAGCAGGGAGTTACCCTACAGGAACAGCATCAAGGCTGGTAACCTGAGCGAACTCTGTATCCGTCTTTCACTTGTTTTATATAGAATGTCGCAGACTCACTGGGTTTTTCAGTATTTTAACACACATTCTTAATTTATTTAGAAATCATTTTTATCCCGGGTGCAGGACATAAAAAAGACAAATCGTGTAAAATGGCAGCTGTGAAGCTGACCTTGGTGTGTATGTGAGCGGGTCAGGAGGTCAGTGCTGGGTGGCGCCGTAACGTCAGGTCCAGACCGTGTTCAGGCTTGAGTTCGGGTTTTACAGATCGACGGGAAGCCTAGAGACCTTCGAGCAGCAGTGGAGTAACAGAGGCATTATTTGTACTTTATAAGATGAGGAACATCACTTTACACATGAGTTGACTTTTTATTTTATTTAATTTGATTTCATATCAAATCTATTTATTTACTTCTCTCTTCCACATTTCCTATTTTTAGCAATTTACTGTGTTCAAGCACTCAGCATCAATCACTGTAAATATAGGTTTCTGTCTCTGTATCTCCTTACTTTTACATTCTCACTCTGCTCCGCTCTGTCTCTCTTTTTGTCTCTCCTTCCCTCCCTCTTTGTAACATTTTCTTTTTTAAGTTTTCCTCTCTTTAGCACTCATTCTCTGTCTTCCTGTTTGTCTCAGTCTTTATGTCCTTTACTTTTCTGTCTCTCTTTGTATCTTTTTATGTCTTGCGCTGTCTCTCTCTCTCTCTCAATATATATACATATATATATATATATATATATATTATCTGTTTAGTGGTTCTTAAAAAGGCCTCTACTATGGTACTGCAAATTTAATAATCCATTCCTCCTCTGCAAACACACCCTTGTGTGTTTAACAAGAGCGTGCGAGTGTTTTCACGCCGTTCATGACTGGCTCTGGCAGCGCACTGCCCTCAGTGCTGGGAATGGATACTGCATTTCCTCTCATGTGTAAGTCCAGTGTGCTAAGCCGTAATTAAACGGTAATTATAACGCCTGATGGTTAGTGACGCTCCCCTTTATCAGCCAGAAATGATAACACACTTATCTTTATCTTTTTTTTTTTCGAAACGAGGCAGTCGAGCGCTAACGAGCACTCCTGCCTGAGACTGGATGCAGTTCATGAGATGACTGTTTTCACAGCCTGAACATCATGACAAGATCTTTGATTAGTCTCAGTCTAGATGCTGCACTACTGGAGACCATTAAACCGAACAGCGGCTTTCCTCCTACACTGCGGCCGTTTCTGTCAGACCCACTTCATAACCCCTGACGCTTCAGCTCCGGTGTGTAAGAGGAGAACTAAGCGACGATGACTCAGGCCTGTTGCCCGTGGCGATGACCTTCCTGCTCGAGTGGAATCTTTGTCCTGCGCTTTGCTCTGGACTTCTCTCATTAGCCGTGTCCCGCTTCCTGCTTGTCCTTTAAGTACGTCTAGACACCTTTGTAACCTCCTAATTATTTTGGCACTTCTTATTACTGAGATGAAAAGTGATCAGTAAGTGTCTCCTGTCTGCTGTTCAGGGTCTCGATGCATTCGGAGGACCTCCAGGTGTTTGGTAGCTATCAGTGTTCTGTAGAACAGAAGGACGAATCAATCCCCTTACACACACACACACACACACACACACACACATAGACACCAAAAGGTCTTATAGTAAACTGAAACACATTCGACTTTAGGCCTGATCGATCCGTCTATTTTTATTACGGTGACGGAGGAGACTGAGCTCCCATTGTGCGCTGTTTTCACACCAGCATTGTGACTCATTCATGCTCTTTTTATGTCTAAACGCTCGAGGTCCACCTTCACACTCAGCTGGATCAAAAGTCTCGATCTTCTGAAGACCACTAAATGAAATTGTGCTCAGCACTCAGAAGTATGTAGCTTCTTAATTGAGTTCTTGAGAAAAGGAAAGCAGTGTCCGTTGAACAAAAAAAAACCTTCACACCATGACGTAAACGTGACAATCGAAAGCCGAACCAGCTCCCATGAGCTTTAACGCGTGATCATCTCACACACACGCTCACGAAATCTAGATCGTGCTGCGATTCTGTGCTGAAGATTTCATCACCTGTGACCCTGCAGCCCATCTTGTACAGCAGCTGGATCTCATTCCTACTTTCCTGCTCGAGAAGATCCTCCATTGTGAACAGCTCCATCAATAACATCTAGGCACCGACACGCTGACTGACTTAAATCCATCCCGAAAAGTGTCCGCTTGACACCAGAGACATCAGGAACTACCAGGAACTCTAGGCCTGATATCAGACCAGGTTCCTGAGGAAATATCCTGAGACATCTCCAGTATCAAGCATAGACATCAGGAACGACCAGGAACTACAAGGAACCTGCTGCTGCATAATTACGCTCATTGATATCTTAACTCGTCATGCAGGGTATTTTTTTACAGCATCATAAGGATCTGTACATTTCTGTCCTCAGGTACTCAGGTGTTCCGCCAGCATCTCACTTCTGGAACTGACCCAGATGTACAGTAGCGCCACGTATTTCTATACTTCATCCTCGGCTCAAGGTTCCTCAAGGCGCAGGGACGACATGATGAACTTCTCTTGAGTGTCCAAACAGCATTGCGTGTTTGTTTTTCGTTCCTATACTAACCTCTCACAAACAGGGTTTTAGCTTGATGGTGTTCTTCGCTCCTGACCAGCTGCACCAG